>OY997596.1:22593721-23136221 GCA_963921825.1 Erodium maritimum
TCAAGTACGATAAGCAGTGTACAAGCTTTCACACAACGAACTGGTCCACAAAATCACATAGCAGCACAGTCCTCACAATTTCAAACCTACTCATTAACACAGGTTGTAAAAACTTATTCTTGTAGAAAAATAGTACATGTTGATATCATCTCGTTACAACCCGGTTCAGGCGTCCCTGAACTACGTTGCAACCAACTGACATCCCCACTATCATGATTTGTTGTAGTCAAATCATAATAGTACATACACTCCAGTTATATAGAAAATTTCGCCATATTCCGTTTGAAACCTTGGTAAACCATCCGTACACGCGGGCCAACAGTTCACCTTTAAACAATACACAAAGAACACTCTAACAAGCAGTCCACAAAACGTTAAACACAGGAAACCGGAAAAATCATTAGTCAACCAACAACAACCAACTCCCGACAACTCTTAATGACCCCTTCGTAAATTAAATTGACCATCCGCTTCAGCGGGACAACTCATTATCAACTGCACGTAGCACCCAATTACCAATTTAGCACTCAGCAAATTATCTCAACTTACACCTAGGGTCTCGGTAATCTCACTATTACAGCCCGGCTAAGTCCATACTTGGAAAACAATTCAACTCAAACAATAACCACAAACCACACAAGTCCACCCAAACACCCACTTCACTTAGGCCTAATGTTTCACCAATCAAACAACGGCCGACCAGGGCAGCAACCCACATATCAATTAATCAAACAACACGTCATAACCAGCCCGAGCCTCGCTCGTTAACCAACCTCGATCTCAACCGATCGGCATCATGGATCCACTAAGGTGTACCGCCAATAGAGAAAAGGTACAAATCAAGTAAGGTAAAACTTAAACAACGCACTTTAACAAACGAGGTTCTCGTCGTTTCGACTCTACGTATAGGAAAATTCCGACTTGCGTCACCGAGCACTATGACCCTAGTTGACGTAGGGTCCGAGGTTTTGAAAAATCATTTCAAAATGAAACCAGGCTCTGATACCAAATTGTCACGCCCCAAATCCGGTATTGACCGGACCCGAGACGTGACTTAGTGAAATTTAAATAAGCAGTTTAAGAGTAAATAAAGTCTGATAAAGATGAAATAAGTAAACCGACAAAAGGTTCAACCCTGAGTCCCAAGCTCAGTCAAATACACTATTTAAACAACAGTATGTCTCTAAAAGGAACAAAAAGTAAAGGTAAGTCTCGGACCCTCGCTAGCCCCATGCTCCGCGACGCCCCCTAATCCAACTCACAGCTAACACCTGTAGAAAACACGGTAAGGGGTGAGCTTGCCGCTCAGTAGGGAAAAGCCACGAAAACCACCTCACACAGATTTACAAGAGAGTCTTTCTACAGTTTAAAGTTCATTAAAAAGTTTGATACAACAGTGCGACACTTAAAGCAGTTAAAGACAAACCCCTTTTTAACCTGACACTCATCAATCCAACCGAACCAACTTTAACTCAACACCAACCATTATACCAAGGCACACACCGCAGGTAACAATCCAAGTAAGACACCCTAGTACATTTCCGAACTAACTTTTAACAATTAAAATGAGAAGGAGACAACGAGAACAAGTAACCCAAATTTAAACAACCTTCACTTTACTCGACCACGAACTACCCTGAAAATCCTCATCCAGAACCCCTTCACGTCCGACTCACGGATAATCACAAAGACGACACTTTAACTTACACGGAAGCCACACACATGAACTCATCATCAAACAATCAAAATCAAGTCATTCACGGTCACACCCAACTCATAACAAGGAACACACCCATAGCCACAAACACAGCAACACTCGTTCGATCCAAAACATTTTCAAAACACACAACTCGTAACCATCGCACGGTCTCGGGAGCAACCCGCTCGGCCCGGCACATCCGCACGCAACTTCCCCGACACAAAGTCAAGATAGGCGGTCGATCCCATCGCGGAACACAGTGTTTTACCGATCGACGGAAGGCAGGGAAATCGCCTCTTCGCGGCCTGGTCTCTCGCGGTGCTCAACACAACGTTTTACCGAGTGCTAGTCGGAAGGTAGGGAAACCACCTCTTCGCGGCCTGGTTTCTCGCGGTGCTCAACACAGCGTTTTACCGAGTGCTAGTCGGAAGGTAGGGAAACCACCTCTTCGCGGGACACAGCGTTTTACCGACTCACGGTCGGAAGGTAGGGAAACCACCTTTCTCATGTAACCAAAGCACAACACAACCCTCACACCTCACCGATTGCGCGCCGGAAGGTACGATACACCTGACGGAAGTACATCTCTCACACTTTACCGGCCGCGCACCGGAAGGTACGACACCCTCTCGGGCACAACACATCCAGGTATCATCAGAACGATCACAATCACACTCATAAACAGGATCACATTCTCAACATACTTGCACGCCCTTAGGCACTTACCATCACTTACCGACACCACACTCAACGTGGTAACCCCACCGGCTTAACCGGTATCCATCCCCCAACATCCCCAGTTCAACAGATCATATAAACAGAAATAGCCACTCAATCACTAATAAGCATCACCAAGTTCAATTCTACTCGTTTTCATGTTCGTTATTTATTAACCGTTCAAACAACACAGAGTACACAATCCACACAATCAGCAACCAATCCTACAGGCACGACATAGCCTGATTCTACCAGCATAACATATCAACACATACGGCACGACATGGCTTGTAGGTCGTTCACATTTTATAAGGCTACCCTAGTCAATACCGTCCTATATGCATACTAGTTATTTATCCGGTTATTAGGTTTCCCTATATGCATTCTAGTACGTCCGTAATAAAGCGGGTTTCGAGGTAATCCCTACCTCTCAGTCTCTATCTGGGTCGCCTAGTTGCTGACGTCTGTGCCTACTCCGGTCTTCTCCTCGCTCGGGGTAAAAGCCTGAGTTTAACAAAAAGGGGACGGTAGTCAGTCCCAGTCCAGTACGTAACGGTCCTCAAATTATCAATTTAGTTTAGTAGTTTGTCCAAACGTCCTTTAAATTGTCCGATAAGTCCTTGAATTTATCTGATTTTAATCCAATTATTTAATTAATTACTTTAATTAATTTTCCTGACCCGGATTCGACCCGAGTCCGTATCCCGGACCCGAATCCGACCCACACCCGGATCTAGACCCGAGTCCAGACCCGAGCCCGACCCGGACCTGGATCCAGACCCGAGTCCAGACCCACTCAGGATCCAGACTCGGGCCCGAATCTAGTCCAAGCCCGAGGCCCAAATCAAGTCCAGGCCCAGTCTCGTCCTGGCCTAGATCCGAGGCCTGCGTCTGGTTCTGGCCCAAGCCCGAGGCTCGATTCTGTCCTGAACCGAGAACGGAGACGACGAGGCGGAGCTAGGGTTCCGGCGAGGCTGAGGACGGCGGCAGGCGAGGTTGAAGAGGTTCTAGACGGCGGTGGAGACGTTAGGAGGCTCGGGAGAGGTGAGGGGAGGTCGTTGGGGGCGATTCTCCGTCCAGATTTGACGGCGAGGGCTTCGTCGGCGTGGGAACGAAGACCTGGAGCTTCGAGAGCTTCGGTCGTGCTTCTCTCCGGCAGAACTCGGACGAAACGAGCTCAATCTCGCTCAAAATCCAGAGAAGGAGTGACGGGGAAGAAGAATCGAGGTCGGGAAAGTGATCACCGTTCCGATTTGGTCCGTTGACGGCGCGGTGAAACTCAGGGTACGACGGCGCTGGTTCGGTTTGAGTCGAGGAGGAAGAAGAGGAATGAGGGGGGTTTCTGGTACGGGAGTGGCGAAGGAGGGTCGTGGTGGAGAGGGGAAGGCCAGGCGAGGACGATCTGAGCTCCGGCGAGTCTGGTTCGAGAGGGAGGGAGACGAAAGAGCTCTGAGAGCTCGAGAGAGAAGGGAGACGAAGAGGGAAGCGCTGCTCTGACTTGGGAAGCGTGCACGAAATGCGGGGAGAGGGAGGGTCGCGTTAGGGTTAGGCCGAGTGGATCTTGGGCCTGGCTCGTGGCGTGGGCTTGCGCGCAGGTTGGGCCTGGTCTGGCTCGGCCCAAAGTCAGGGTCTGGCTGGCCTAGGCCTAATCCCCCTTTTCCTTTTTTTTTTCCTTTCTTTTTTTCATTTCTTTTACTTTCTTTTTTTAATTCGATTCCAAAAATAAACCTGTTCTTCAACCCTCGACGTTCCAAACCATAAATTAAGCTATTAAAAACCCCAGTCTTTACAACCAAAGAGCAGAACCCAGCGCGAAGAGAATGAGGCTCACAGGTCCGCTAGGGCCTCACGCGTCCACGAGCCAAAGACGAGGGAATGCGGCCGGAGAAGAGGGGAAAAGAAAAAATAGAAGAGGGAAAAGGGAAAGGGATGGGAGAGGAAGAGAACCCCGCCGGAAACGAGCACAGCCGTGGCCGTGGTCGTCACCAGCGAGAAGGAGAAGAACTCTACGGTTGTGAACAGGGCGAGAAAACGAGAAGAGAAACTGCCCCACTGATTGGTGCACTTGTCTATCCTTGTAGATGTGTTAAGGAGATTTAGCAAATATAATCCTACACATTCTTTACTCAATTAGTTTATCAATTGTCTTCAACAAGAATGATCGTGTATTAGTCTCTCTACATAAATGCTAAAAGTTATATACTACATAATTATTCTCATACCACTATACTCTTTACTCTCTCTCTACCTTTGCCTATCAGAACACAAGACTTTCTTGTTAATTACTACAGAGAAAAAGAATCCACTGGTTGAAAGAAAGAACTTTCAATATTGTAAAAGCCCAATGCAACCAAAAAGTTCAAACTAATGGGTGGAAGCACTAATATTATCAAGTGTTCGATTTGTCCATATGCTTTCGATGTGAGACTTATACTTCAGCACTCCCCCTCACGTATAGGTCTGGACATCTACACGTGGGCCATAACATGACTGGACATCTGTATATGGACTAGAGGCCATAGGGTGAAGATCACAAATGGGCCATAGGCCGAACCAACTCTGATACCATGTTAAAGCTCAATCCAACCCAAAAGCTCGAACTAATGAGTGGAGACATTAAGATGCTTATCAAGTGATCAATTCGTCCATACACTTTCAATGCGGGACATACGTTTCAACACTCTCCCTCACTTGTAAGACTGGACATCTGCATATGGACCGAAGACCATAAGATGGAGGTGACAAACAGGGCATAGGCCGAACTAGCTCTAATACCATGTTAAAGCTCAATCCGACTCAAAAACGTAAATTGATGGGTGAAGGCATTAATATGTTGATCAAGTGTTTAATTCGTCCCTACATTTTCGATATGAGACTTATACTTCAACAAATATGGTTCCACTATATCAACTATATCATCCGTTCATCACCGCTAAATCGAACTGACAAAAAAGCACTTTTGTCACACTCATCGCCCCGATCATTGAACCCATTCATTCAATCTTAAATTAAAGCATACACTCCACTTTGTGATCACTAAAGCGGTTCATTCATCCTAAACCAAAAGTTGATGATCTAACACTTTATCAAACTCGTTCATTTAGTCTCCAAATTAATTAAAATATTTCAGTCAAACCTAAATTAAAACACACTTGTATCAAACCCAATGATCCATATCATCAAACCACTCAACCGGTGACAAAACAAACACTTCAGTCAAACTCAAGACTCCTCAGTCACCAATGGTTAGAGTAAAATTGCTCATCAGACTCTCTTCATCAATAAGGTGGAGAAGAAAAAGAGATCGTTAAAAGTAGTATTATACATGGACCAATATCAAAAGAAGCCATGCAGTGAATCAGTGAAGGAGAAGACATCACATAATGTTACATATAATTACAGCGAGGGCAAAACGGCGGCGTATTAATCATCCGAGCAGGGGAAACCAGGAATCACGAAAGTAAGATTGGTAGGAGACCATGAAAAAGAGGAAAACAAGAAGAAAGGCAACTCCCCAGGGAGTCCCGCCGGCCCGGTGCAGCGAGTCCATCTCCGGCAGCGGCAGGCCGTCGTGGAAGGTGGAGAGGAGGTGGAGCGCCAGGAGGAGGAGCAGCGGGGACACCATCAGGACCAGCTTCACCTGCTCGAACACGCTCTCCAGGATGGGCTCGTAGTTCACGTACCACGACAACCCCACGAACGTCAACAGCACCACCAGGAAGAAGCACAGGTGCAGAGGCAGCGGACCTTGCGAGTGTTCGTTTCCTCCAGACATTTCTTTTCTGTTTCTGTTGTTTAATGATAGCTTTAGGCTTGATATGAGAAGATGGTTCATTGTTTATATAGAGGCAGGCCCGTAAAGAAAGGGGCGGTCATACACTTGACAATTTTGTCCGTTCGGCTAAGATATGGAATCTCCAATAACAACTACCACGCGCCTGCCACATAGTTGTGACAAAAGCGCTTTCATTTTGATACATGAATAAAACAAAAGATTCGTAATTGAATAAAAATGATAACAATTATTTTAAGGGATAATTTCATTTTAATACCCTAAAATTTTTGGATTTTGGTTTTAGTACCTAAGATGTATTTCGTGTCACTTTAGTACCCTAAATCTTCATTAATTCCATTTTAATACCCACCGTTAACTTTCCATCCATTTTTGGATGGAAAATTCCATGTGCCTGACACATGACCTACATATTTTTTTAAATGACCAAAATGCCCTTTAGTCCATTACAACCCTAATACCCTTTCATAATCTATTTCTCTCCAATATACTACCCACTCTCTTTCTACACAAACTACTCCACCACAACCAAATCTGACGCCGTCCTCCATGCGACCTGACGGCGTTTTGGTTTCTTTCTCCGGCGACTTGGCGGCGTTTTGGTTTCCATAGCCGAGAGCGTCGTTCCCAATGGGCACGCTGGTCCTGCGTGAAGCTCGCCTCCTCCATCCTCACGCTGCAGATCTGGAATGCGTCGCCGCCCGAGCTGCAGACATCGCCGGAGCTCGCCTCACGAGCTGCAGACCTTGGTCGTTTCAACGTGCCGCTTGGTCGTGCATGGAATCCCTTGCCTCAACTTCAGTCTGATTCCAAGGTGCCTCTTGGTCGTTTCGAGGTCTAGGCCACTTCCGCTGTTTGTGACAACCAGGCCGAGTGTGTTAAGATCTAAGTTTGTTCGTAGAAATTAATTAGGTATTTTTTGGGGTTTGTTCATCGATTCAGATTTCTCTTTGGGGTTTGTTCATAGAAATTAGGATTTTTTTTGTTTGCATATTTGATTTGGATTTGGATTTAGGGATTGGGTTTTTTTTTGTGTTTGATGAGTAAACACGAGGGGTGTTCATAGAAATTGTATTGAAATTGGTACTGTCATGCTGCCTATGTTGTAAAAGTCCCCGCCTAGGCCCCAAAATCTGTAAAAACGCCCGACTCGCCGCCCCGCCTTGGCCCCAAAATTTGAAAACAACCCGACTGGTCGTCCCGTCCGATTAGTCGGAAACTTAAGACTCTAGTTTGTGAAATTGGACATTTGAAAAAGAAATAGATAGTTGAGAGGGACAATATGTGTGTAATGATCTTGAATTTATTGATAAAAAGAATATGAGAGGTGTCTCTTTGCTGGTTTATCATTATAATTTAGATTTTTATTAAAATAAAGAGTAAAATACAAATGAGAACATTATTCGGTTTAGTTTTTTTTTTGTATTTTGATACTTGATATTTTTTTATAGTATACAAATATAGTATATATTTTGATTTTTTTAGTATATTTGTGTAATATATATTTATTAATAATTAAAAATATTAAAAATATTAAATCCTCCTAGGCTCCGCCTAGGCCCCGACTAGTCCCCGCCTAACGCCTAGGGGTCCTCACCGCCCGACTAGCGCCTAACGCCATTTACAACCATATTGCTGCAAAATTGTAAAATTGGTACTGTTAGTTTTGCTGGGTTGATTCATTCGTTCTCTGTTTTTCACAGGAGTAAATTCAAGTATGGATATGGAGGAAAACAATGAGTAAATTCATGTATGAATCTGATTTTGATGGTGTAAACTCATGTATGAATATGATTTTCATGTATGTCATGACGAAAGAGCAAAGCTAAGGTGTCAAAATGAAAAGATAAAATTTTCGAGAAATAAAACTAGTTTTTAAAATAAAATCTGACATTTGTTTAAAATATAAATAATTTTTTATATAAAAACTTATTTTTTTTAAAACAATAAATTGATTTTTTTAAATTAAAATATAATTTTTACTAAAAAAAACCAGATTTTTATAAAAAAATATATTTTTTAAATCCAATGGCAATTTTTTGAAAATTTGATGTAACATGAGGGGTATTTTGGACATTTTATGTTCATTGGATGGAAAGTTAACAGCATTGGATGGAAAATCAGACGTTGGGTATTAAAGTGGAATTATTAAAGATTTAGGGTACTGATGTGGCACAAAAAACTTTTAGGGTACTAAAAACGAAATCCGAAAATTTTAGGGTACTAAAATGGAATTATCCCTTATTTTAATTTCTTGGTGTATAAATTTATATTCAAAAGTTAGTTTTTTATGTGAAAGCCGTCGCACGAAGATGGTTATGGTCATGGTCATTATTATGGTCTATGGTTGTGTTTCTCTTTTCTATACATCCTCTCCTTTGTATCTCTCTTTCGGGTCCTGCGAGGTTTTTCTTGTTAGGCTACCTTCCGAGCCGCCTCTAGCTACAGCGACGTTGGTTTCCTCCCACCACCAACGAAGCGTCTCCTGATCTTATTCGGTATCCCTATGCAAATATGATGGTTGTCGTCTGGCTCACCTCGGCCTTAATGGACCTCACCCCCTCGGAGCCCCGCGGTCTCGTCGACGTCTCTGAAGCCGTCGTCGCCGTCTCTACAGCCGCATCGGAACCCACAACCTCCGTCTTTGATGCCATCACTCTCTCTGAAGCATCCATCGACACGTCCTCCTCCTTGGCCACCACCATCGTGTCCTCCTCGACCCCTCTTTTGGTTATGGATCTGGCTAATCGAGTGGGTCTTTTTTTTCTTCTGATTTTGTCTTTGTAGGGTCAATAAGTAGTGTGCAGAGAATTAGGGATTTTTTCAGGGAGGGAACCCCGATTCACGTATATCCTCCAATACAACTGATGTAGTTCCAGTATGATCGCTTTGCCCCAAGATGCAGCGTTTAGACACTATCGTGAGCAGGATTTTCAGTTTCCTTTAGTAACCCCCCACCTTTCCTTCCTGTCTATATGGAGTCTCGATACCATCTATGCAGTTATAGTGTTAAAAGAACTGCGAACAACTTTGTTCTGTACCTGTTCTTCTTTAGCGGTTAAGGAGTATGTTTCCCGTCGCACATATATGTAATTGTACTCTAGTATTAATAAAATTGCCCCTTCCAATCAAAAAATAATAATTTCCAGCCCAAGGTTGCCTTGATTTCAATTGGAGTACAATTTATATTACCAATCAAGTAGGTGAATAATAGAATCAAATCTAGTTTGGTATCTAAGGTTGACTAAATACATGGCGTAAGGAAATTTACGACTATAGACTAGAGAATGTGCTTAATTAGTTTTACTCTTTGAAGACAATTTGGACACTGATGATAGAAATCCACTTAAGAAATAGATTGGCTATTGGCAGCCTCCTCCCCCTCCCCCTTCTTCTCCACCATTGAAGTTTCAGACTCAAAGCGCTCCGCTATCCTTGACGGGTTCACCCATTAATGGGTTCAACAGTACTCTTGCTAGGGTTTTTCTTTTACAACATCTTTTTCTTCATCTTTTTAGCCGCCGTCCACCTTCGCAGGTCGCCGCCGCCCGTTCAAGCCGTCCCACGACCTCGCGCTACCGATCCGCCGTCGCCGGTTTGGTCCCGAGCTAGTGCCAATGGCCATCATGGCCCTTCTGTGGCCGTCCACCGGGGTCTGTGCTCTATGCACCGTCTCCCATCTGCAGCGGGCCAGTTTAGGGCATATCCATCACAGGGGCACACCCTAGCCAACATGGATCCACTCCCTCGATGGATCTGGGATCCGGGAGGAGGGACGATAGGTTGGGGCCTAATTCCACGGCACCCGATGTCACGCCCCAAATCCGATTTTGACCGGACTCGAGACGTGAACTAAAGTTTTGACGGAAAAGAAATTTTAAAGACAAAATTAAATCCATATAATAATCATAAACCATTAAAAAAGATTAGACGGGTCCTACGCCCAAGTTCATATCAAATAAGTTTGAATTCGAAAACGGGAGTACGTCTCTAAATACGATAACTGATACCCAGACTCTCGCTAAAGCTCCCAAGCCTCGAGACGTCCTCCATACCAAATCACGATCAAAACCTGTAGGAACAGTAATGAAGGGGATGAGCGTTTCGCTCAATAGGAAAAAGTAGTAAATGGGATGAGTAATTCGCTCACCACCACGGATACCCGTCCAAATATGGCATACTAGTAAAGCAATAACAACTAACGAAATCGAACAGGAAAACACAATTATCGACACTTGATCCAAGTCAAGAACAGACATACAACGGACATATCTACAGTGACACCAGTTGCAACCACAACAGTTGAAAACGGAAGACCCAGTCACACCTCATACCTGACACCAAACCGTCACAAGGACAGTTCTCAACAACCAATCATGCACCACCTATTTCACACAGGAACTCATAAAAAAACTCATACCCAATGATATACAGTCATACGGCCCATTACCAAACACCCATAACGTTATCACCCAAGTCACACAAGAATCACATGACAGGCATAAATAACCACAACGAACCAAAACATCGCTTTATCACAATACCTACCCAATAACCACACTTAACGTGTGAGATCAACTCTACTCAACAATCATCGATTACTCAATATTCACACTCAAACCATATCTCAAATGAATCACCGAGTAAATACACACAGTAAATCATTAGCAAACGCACACACAGTAAGTGTCCAATAATACGCTGGATCACACAACACAACTTAAACATATCATACCGGAACACACAACATCGGCCTAGATATCATCCCAGAACACTCAGCATCGGGGTACAAATCATACCGGTTATTGAGTGATGTGAGGGGCCTAAGGGCTCGGCAGATCCTACGGGATATTGAGTGGTTATTGAGTGATGTGAGGAGCCTAAGGGCTCGGCAGATCTTACGGGATATTGAGTGGTTATTGAGTGATGTGAGGGGCCTAAGGGCTCGGCAGATCCTGCGGGATATTGAGTGGATTACTTCATGAGAAATGGTTACTGAGGTTTCACCCAAGGGCGTGCGTCCCAGTGGAGCACTACCTTGGTTCCCTATGACATATGGTCCCTTGGAGGCATTTCCGAGAATCCCGACGATGAGCGTCCCTATGGGATGGTTTCCGGTGCCCCGATGTTATGTGTCTCCCCTGGACCGAGGGAAAATCTGATATGATATGAGTACTCTGGTGGATCGAAATTATGGGAACCGATGTGATCCCAGAATCTACCCATGGATCGGAGGCTTGAGAAAGCGAGTGGTTGGCGTGATATTAATTGCTCCCATTTTAATAAGTTACGATTCGTTATAGTATTTCCATGGAATCTTTTAAGTTACTGTTATCTTGGGAAAAAGCGATACTATTTTATTACACTGATTCTATACCATTTCATTGATTAATAGTATTTACTCGTTTCCCAGTTGTGATGGTTTTCTATTTTATTTTAATGCTCTCTATTTATTCTCTGGGAAGTTATCGTTATCCTTGTGAATGCACTGTTGTTGTCGTTGCTTTTATTTGTTTATTATGTCTTTTGGTCTAAGGATTTTAAACACTTTTGTGACATCGAACTAAAGCAGTTTTATTATTAAACTTGGAGGCTAAAGTTGTTTACGATTTTCCCTACTGAGCGTAAGCTCACCCCTATTCGTTTATTTATTGTGTGTACAGGTGTACTTGAGATCGGGGAATTCGAGGCTCGGGAGCTTCCGGATGTCTTGAGGGTTGTATTAGAGATGGGTTGGTTCATATTGTTGAACTTTATTTACCTTATGTTACTTGTCAAGTTTTGACACTATATGTGAAATTTTGGATTAAATTATTGAGAAATATGTTGGACTCGCTTTCAGCTTTAAAAGAGTTATTACTGTTTTACTACTTTTATCTCAATTGTTTCAGGTCACGTCTCGAGTCCGGCCAAAACCGGATTTGGGGCGTGACAATTTGGTATCAGAGTCTGGTTTCATTTGAAACAGGTTGTAAACTTTGAACTTGTTTTCAAAACCTCGGACCAACGTCAATTAGGTGGGTAGAGTTAGGAAGTCTAAGTCGTGTACTCAGTGATGCAAGTTAAAAACATTGATGCATAGAGTGAGAACGACTCGAGTCTTACTGATTTCAATGGTTGTTTAAATGTGAATCTTTTTATTACGAAGATTACATCGCTTGAGTGGTATCCTTACCCTATGGACTGTCAGGTACAGTGATCGGTGAAACCGAACGGTTGAGATCAGTATTAGGTTAACGAGCAATGATCGAACTGTTATATATATTAACTGTTGAGTAAATTATCTGTTAAGTGTGGTACTACCGTGTTGGTCGGTTCATGCTTGTTAAAGTGGAAGGGTATTTGATTGAGGTATTGATGAGGTTGGAGATTGGATTCGTTGGAGTGTTATAGTCGGAGTGATGATTGACCGAAGGGTGAATTTATGGAAGGATTGGACTGTTGGGATTTTGAAATTGTTTGAGTATTGACTCGGTTATAATGTTGAGAATCGTTTAAGAAATCAAGGTTGAAAAGATGATCCAATGGGGATAACTTTTGAGAAGAGAATAGAACCCGAGTATTCTTGCACCCTCTTTGATTGTGTGTATACTTGAAGAGTATGAGAACTCTGTGTATTGATTGTGTTGTGTACCTTGTGTATTGATTGTGTTGTGTACTTCGCGGAGCGTGAGACTCTAAGTATTGAATGCCCTGCGAAAATTTAATCGGTAATTGTCGACTTGTTTAAGTGCCCACCGTTATTTAAGAATTAAAGTTGAAACGAATATTGAGTTTGAAATGGAAAGTAAGTCGAGACAGATATTGAGGTTGAGATTAAGATCGGGTTAGATCGGATGAACGAGCGATGCTCGGGTTGGTTATAACACGTCGATTAAATAATTATTGAGGAAATTGCCGCTTAGGACGGCCGTTGATTGTTAAGTAAAACCGGAAGGGTTAAATTGACCGGGTAATAATGAGTTATTTTCTAGGACCCGCATGGGTTATTTATGGTGTTCAAGAGGTTGTGTGTTTGAGATGTTTTGTGTGCACCTTATGGGTAGGACTCTGTGTACATGTTATGATATAATGTCCCACTTAAGCGGATGGTTAGAAGACAATATAAACGGGTCATGCCAAATTTTCGGTAGAAACTGAAGTGTTTGTACTATCACGGGCTGACTCAGGGGCGTCACTGTAGTCGAGCGTGATAGAGGGATGTGAAGTGGTTACAACGAGATTCGGAGACGCCTGAATCGGGTTGTAACGACGTGAGATCGACATGAATGTTATAAGGAATAAGTAAGGGAAGAAGATTATAGAAAAGAGTTGAGGACATAAATTGTGAAATTTATCGTGTTGCGATTTTAGACCCTAGTGTTGGGAAGAGACCCAATCGAGGGGTATGCTTGATGCTTTGCAAATTGTGTTAATTGATTGAGATTGTTCCTCCTATGGGAGTTGATTAATTTGGTTGAACATCGTTGATTGCTGTTGTGAGACGCACTAAGTTGCGGCCTTTTCTACCTATATATAAAGTATTATATATATATATATATATATATATATATATATATATATATCTACTGAGCCAAGTACGGTTGGTCTTTTTATGATCTTGGTGGGACGCGCGTGAACGTCCTTGTGTTTTGATCCAACCAGTTGTTCTAAACGAGACTTCGTACTAGCGATCCAAGCGAGATCCCTTTTAAGACGCATGAGAATGTCCATTTGTGATGGATCGAACCAGTTGAGTTAAATTGAGCTATGAGTACTGACGTTTTAAATGCAACGAGTACACGAGAGGTTCCGTGTTTACGGTCCGAGAGGGACCAGGAGCCGCCCAGCTGTGGGACAGAGCCAGACACCAGCTGTTGAGCAGGCAAGGGCAGCGAGTGCCCAGGTTACTGCTCCTTTAGAGCACCAGAGTTTGAGCGTGGACCGTCAGGGTTACCAGCTAGAGTTCCTCCAGTCGCAGAGTCGACTCAGGCGACCCCCCATGAATGAGGTGGTTCGCACAGTACCAACAGCACCCAGCGCTCAACAGGAGACTACAGTACCGGCACCAGAGTCTGTGCCTACGGCCGACGCCGTCACCATCGAGAGGCCAGGTCAAATGCACAGCAACACGACCAGGCTCTTAGAAATCTTCGTAGATTGAGAACGCCAATCAATCCCGGGAGTTCAGACCCCGAGACAGCTGTGGTATGGTTGGAGCGGATTACCTGCAACTTTGTTAATTCAAGAGTATTCGGATGGTCATCTAAGAATATTTTCGCGATCGTTCAGCTTGAGAGAGAAGCTTGATATTGGTGACAGTTGTGCAGTTCAGGGTTAGAGGTGACTTTTAGCTGTTCAATAGATTGTTCATAGAACAGTATCTTCCCCTCGATCCGTTCGAGAGGACCAACACCAGTGATTGTCGGATGTGCAGTAGAGAGGGATGATCGTCTCTAAGTATGAGGCGAGGTTCACGTTCCTGTACCGCTTCGCGCCGAGATGGTACAAACCGAGGAGTGCCGCCACGGGCGTTCGAGAGGGGACTCACCCGTCTGTCGCGGATCAAGTTGTTACCTTCAGAATGAGAATTTTCTGTACTAGTGGATTAGGCGCTAGCCGTTGAGAAGCATCTTCAGGAGACCGCCAGAGCGCGGAAGACCAGGCCGAGGCCGAGTGGCTTCCTAAGGCCGTCAAGGAGTCACAATACTAAGAGGCAAAGGATCTCAGGATTGTTTTAACCACGGACCCAGTCCGATGGGACACGACGGGTTGGGGCGGCAGCGTCGGTTGGACCTGCCCCGATGGCACAGTTTTGCCATTCGTACAAACAGTGTGGACATCTGGGCTGGAACTGCCCATGAAATGTTGTATTCACAAACCGTCCTGCAGGTCGGCCTACGAGAGCCGATAAGAGGACATGCTTTCTCAGCATCAGATTCCTTCACCACCACCGAGAGAAGGACTCATGTTTCAGCAGGGCCGAGCATACGCGATTGTCGGGCTCCGAGCTGAGGGATTTAATACCGATATGAGATCGCTTAGAGTACCCGTTTACGATTTACTCTTCATCGTATTGTTAGCGTGGTTATTTTCTGTTGGGTCGAGTTTCGAACTGGTAAGCCCACTCGTATCTTAGACACACCGACCAAGGTACGGTAGTGCCAACGAACGCCAGTTGGGTTTGAAAGAGGAGTAACAAACCTAGTAGTACATTAAGTTCTTTTCCTTCTTCGATAGTGAGGATCGATTTTTAGGAGCCGATTGGTGAAACATCAGACGTTCGTCGAACGCTATCGTCAGTGAATGCCCGAGCAGTGAAAGGCTGCGGCCTTGACCAGTAAACGGTCCGAACGGTCACAAGAGATGACAGAGCAACAATAAGATCAGAGTAGCGCAACGAACGCGTGGGGGGCCCGTACCCACAGAAGTCGTAATCGACAGCTTCTTCTACCCCTGCTAAAGGATTTAAGTTGTAAGGTTCGAACCATCGAAGCATTGTTGTTTCACATTCCCGTTTAACGAGCGAAAGGTTGCACAAGTGTGTGCCGTACTTAAGAGATTGGATTAGAATGTGCTCCCTACGTTCGTTCCGAAAGGACTAAACGGTTTGTCGCCAGTTCACGTGGAACAGGCGAATAACATCGAGGGTTGTTCAAACGACTTTCCCAGCGGAGAAGGATACGGAAAACGAGAACCGGGTACCAAGGGATACCTTTGCCAGCAAGAGAAGAACAAACGCCAAACGTCCCGCGAGGACTAAGCATAACCATAAGGTTACGCCATAGAAGTGAGAGCAACTCAAGTTGGAACCCGGCAACAGATAGCCGAGGGCGACTACCACAAGCTTCCAGGCCAGTAACAAGATGGCACCAAACGAAGCGTTGTGTGGTAGGTCGGATTTTGTGCCATGAATGGGCACAGGGAAATTTAAGCGTTAATCATTGTTGGTTCTGAGTTGTTCGAGGAACGATGGAAGGAACCACGCTAGTTTCAGAACTGTTCAAATTATCGAGATCTCAGTGCATGATGATTACTCCTTATGGGGTGACTTGGGTGGACTTGACTATAAGTGTTTTGATCGACAGCTCGTGAACGAGTGTCAACAGTTTAAGGATTACCACCGATCGGGATAAACTTTATTGATAAATCTTGGAGTGTGTTTCGCTGTCGAGTGTGATTATTGTACATCCATTTTGGGTCTTGAAGGACGCCTACCTTCAGATCGAGTGCCAGTACGAGGTTCAACCGTTCTTGTTGTTGTGCGTCGTTCGACCGACAAGATGTTGGTAGAGTTTGCGGTTGTGCGGAACCGTGCACCGGGTTTGAGAACCTTGGTCTCGCAGATACAATGACTTAGACGAAGCGGGTTGTAAGATGGTTTTGTCAGAAGTGTGAAATGGTATCGACGGTAAGAGAATGATAGCAAGTTGGTTGACGTTTGTGATCGACCGTAGTTGAGCTTTGTTAATTTCTCCTTATTCTAGGAGCGTGGTACACGGTGAGTGGTTGAATCATTATCAGGTTAAGAATCTTGAACGGTTTTACCAGTTGTGACATGTCGTTAGGATTGGGCAAGTGTGCTGCACTTTGGATAACGTGAGCTACTAATCGTAGTTTGTTTTGAGGCGTGCCGACTTCCGACTAGAGGTCGGTGCATTGTATTATTCACTTGTTTGAGGTACGCCTATCTTTCCACGAGATGTTATGAAACGAACGAATGTTCCAGTTCCTTCGGTGTTAGTGAGATCTTTTGTTTGTTGTTTGGAATACGTATTACTCCCTTGTGAGTTGTTTGTAGTCGGTCTTGACTTGCTAGTACTTGATTTCCATTGGGATTGATCCTGTGATGATCACTAAGGAGAAATTGGTTGAGTTACATTTGTGTGGTTTCGACTTGGTTTGACCGTAAAGGGTTCCAGCAGGATACCTTTAACGACGGAATTTCCGGTGTGGGATATCGAGATCCTCACCTTAGTTCTCTTAAGTGTTTAGATGTTTCTCGACTTGTGTTGTTACTCAGCATTCTTGAGTTGGTGAAACGTTGTGCGTTTCTTCTTGAAGTTGGGTGAGACGGTTATGTACCGCCGAGTTTGGCGTTTGAGAAAATAGCGTGACCTAGTGAGGCACGATTAAGTGATCGTTGCGTATTTTCGGAAACGGTTAAGGACCGTGCAGAGCCGACAAAAAGAATCATGCAATTAGAAGGCGCATACCTCTAGAGTTTACAATCGGTGAGCACATATTTCTGAAAGTGAGACTAAGAAGGACTTTTAGCGGTTCGACCGCGTCGGAGGCAAGTTAGCCCCGCAACTTATTGAACTTTTTGAGATCTTCAAACAGGACTGGAGCCGTCGCCTAACAGCTTCCGCGTGTTCCCAAACAACGTGAGTACACCATGGATCCCTTGCTTGTGAGTCTAGAGCAGGACGTTCCCTGAGATAGGATCAAGAGGAGCGCGTGCGGTTAAAATTTCGAGGACGAAATTCTTTTAAGGGGGGTAGACTGTAAAACCCCGCTCTTTAAAAAGGGTAATAATTTGAAATATGAAAGTTGGGGAAGATTTTTGCAACAAGTGTTTGGGTTCAACAAAAAAAAATTTAAAAAAGAAAAGAAAAGAAAGAAACGGACTGAAGGGGGAAGAAACGGACTGGGCCGGCCTGACTCAGGCCCACGTGAGCGAGCCCAAGTCCATTGCCAGGCCCAGTTGAACAGCCCGAGTGTGAACCCTAAAACGATGCCCTCTTCACTCGGTTTGCACACACCCCGAGGCATCACTGTGCCTCCTTCGTTCTCCATCGTCTCTGTACGCGTTTCTCGCCTTTCACCTTCATCCCGACCTCTCGCCGTCGACGAAGTGCTCCCGGCTTCAATCCGACCCACACAGGCGCAGGAACGACACCGGAGCTGCGATTTTTTCCCTCTCTCTCACCTTTCCCCGAGTTCGGTTCGAACCCTTCGCCGCCGGAACCGCTCGAGCTCGCCGGAGAACGTTCTGGTTCGAGGTTCACCGAGCTCTCCATCTCACGGGTCGTGCTCCATCGTCCTCTTCCTTCTTCCCCGGGGCTCGCCGTGTCTGAATACCTACGAGTGGAACTCGTTGGATCAGATCTGGTCAGAAACCTCGCCGGCGACCCTCGTGTGCTGCAGATCTGAAACAAAGGGAGAGTTTGGGTCGTCCTCAAGCCAGCGACGCCGTGGTCTCGACGTGCCAAGGCCTTGACACACCTTCTCCGCCTCCTTTTTCCACTCGTCGAACTCGTCTATCGCCGTGGGTGACGGCCGGAGACGCCTTGGCTCGCCGGAGTTGGCAGGAGCTCTGTCTCGTAACAAGGTGGGCTTTGGGCCAGGTCCCAAAGATGGGCCAGGTCTCGAAGTTGGGCCAGAGGCTCAGTTTTTGTCCCAAGCCCAGGGTTGAGCTGGTTTCTGGAACCGGGTCTGGTCCTCGGGACCGGGTCGGTCCGAGTCTGGTTCGGGTCAGGCTTGGATCCGGGTTCGGACCGGGTCTGGACCGGGTTTGGGCTCGGATCCGGGTCAACCCAGTCTCAAATAAAATATTTTTTTAAAATCAGATTTAATTAATTCAAGGTGAGAATTTAAAGGACAAATTTGGTTAAATCAGTGGACCTTTGGACAATTACCGGTTTTGATTGGACTTTTTCTTTGTCAAATCTAGACGGGACTTCGCCCGAGATCAAGGGCTTAGACCCGAGCTAGAAGAACGAAGGTCACGCCGGAACCCGTGTGAAGAACGGAGCAGTGACCACTCGAGCTTTTCATCAGAGTTTTATTAGAGGAAGACCACAAGGTAGGGAAAGTCTTAATTTCTTAATTAACGCTTAGTATGCATGATTAGGATAATAAAATCGGAAAGGTCCTAGAATTGCCTATAGGATGCGAATAACTAGAATAATCGTACTTCAATTACTAATAAATGGATGAGTCTAGTATGCATGCTTAGGATGATGACGATTAGTGAAGCTTGCTTTCAATACTTGGGATTGATTTACTGGTAGAGAGGCTGTGAAGAGCTCTCGGATTAGTTGTGTGCTAGGTTCACATGCTTGATTGCTAGTTACTAGGTTAACTTAAGAGTCTAATGAAACTAGATTAGCTTGTATGATTAAATACTTAATTGATCGTTCACACGATGATTGATTGGTTGAATGCGTACTTGGTTGATTGAGTGTTTGTGTTGATATAATTGTTGATTGAACAGATGATCGAGTATGACTGGTTGTGCCACGGGGTACAATCAGGTGATCGATGTACCGCTGGTTGGTGACAGGTAAGTATACGGTAAGTGTGGAACGGTATTGGATGTCTTCGCTGTGATGAAATTGTGTTTCGATGAGTGTTGATTGATGGATGAATGTTTATGCTTGTTCCCTTTATTCTTATTCTTGAAATGTATGTTTGGTTGTTTGTTTGTGTGTTTGGTTCGGTACTACACCGGGGGGGGGGGGGGGTAATCCGACGCCGTTATGGTGGTTGGAGTTTGACAGAGGCAGTGGTTATTGAGTGATGTGAGGGGCCTAAGGGCTCGACAGATCCTACGGGATATTGAGTGGTTATTGAGTGATGTGAGGGGCCTAAGGGCTCGGCAGATCCTACGGGATATTGAGTGATGTGAGGGGCCTAAGGGCTCGGCAGATCCTACGGGATATTGAGTGGTTATTGAGTGATGTGAGGGGCCTAAGGGATCGGTAGATCCTGCGGGATATTGAGTGGATTACTTCATGAGAAATGGTTACTGAGGTTTCACCCAAGGGCGTGCGTCCCAGTGGAGCACTACCTTGGTTCCCTATGACATATAGTCCCTTTGAGGCATTTCCGAGAATCCCGACGATGAGCGTCCCTATGGGATGGTTTCCGGTGCCCCGATGTTATGTGTCTCCCCTGGACCGAGGGAAAATCTGATATGATATGAGTACTCTGGTGGATCGAAATTATGGGAACCGATGTGATCCCAGAATCTACCCATGGATTGGAGGCTTGAGAAAGCGAGTGGTTGGCGTGATATTAATTGCTCCCATTTTAATAAGTTACAATTCGTTATAGTATTTCCATGGAATCTTTTAAGTTACTGTTATCTTGGGAAAAAAACGATACTATTTTATTACACTGATTCTATAATATTTCATTGATTAATAGTATTTACTCGTTTCCCAGTTGTGATGGTTTTCTATTTTATTTTAATGCTCTCTATTTATTCTCTGGGAAGTTATCGTTATCCTTGTGAATGCACTGTTGTTGTCGTTTCTTTTATTTGTTTATTATGTCTTTTGTTCTAAGGGTTTTAAACACTTTTGTGACATCGAACTAAAGCAGTTTTATTATTAAACTTGGAGGCTAAAGTTGTTTACGATTTTCCCTACTGAGCGTAAGCTCACCCCTATTCGTTTATTTATTGTGTGTACAGGTGTACTTGAGATCGGGGAATTCGAGGCTCGGGAGCTTCCGGATGTCTTGAGGGTTGTATTAGAGATGGGTTGGTCCATATTGTTGAACTTTATTTACCTTATGTTACTTGTCAAGTTTTGACACTATATGTGAAATTTTGGATTAAATTATTGAGAAATATTTTGGACTCGCTTTCAGCTTTAAAAGAGTTATTACTGTTTTACTACTTTTATCTCAATTGTTTCAGGTCACGTCTCGAGTCCAGCCAAAACCGGATTTGGGGCGTGACAGTTATTATGGGTCCATGAGCGTTGGGCCTGCTACGGTCGGTCCGGACATATATCTGGAGCCCTGGACGTTTTCGTCCTTTCTTCTTTGATTACCTTTGGGTATTAATACAATTCTCCGGTTACCCGTTTCAAGAAAAGAATTAGATTGTCTTAAAAAGATAGAAACAACCGGTATCTAAGTGGACGGATGACTTGGACTGGCATTCATATTGGTTACAACAATAGAACGTCCATACTATTGAAACTATGATATGTAGCGTATATAAACGAACGACCCCTTTTATTACACTCCACTCATATATTACAAATATTATTTTTAAGGCATCCTATACATGACAGTAGAACTTCTACTGAAGTTTGTTTCCCAAACAGGTAGAGAATGTTAAGGAGATGGCTCTTATTGCAGAGGACGAATCGTGTGAGGATGCGACAAGGACAACCTCATCCTGACATGGTTTTGAACTAAGAACTCATTGTCTTGGCGAGGTTGTTTAACAGCCATTGCCTAATCAACTAGTGTAGTGTACACCACTTGAGCCGAGTTCGGGGTCGGGTCCTCATCCATGAAGAACTCTCCCACAACTCCTTCAAGACTAGCTCGCGAACCCAAACCCAAGTATTGCGATCGATTATACCCCTCAAGACAGACCCCTTTTCGGGGTCTGTGGTCCCACTGTTGACAACCCTCTTTGGCACCTCATCTTGTCTGAGCAGCAAGCTTGTCGCCACAATTCCCTAGTTGATGTCGAGACTTTTGTCAACACTATTTGTGCCATTCCAGAGCCTCTATCGAAGGGCTAACGCAACTCGTCCTCATACAAAATTCAGGGAGCAATCCCCTATCCCACAAACACGACAAGTCACACAGGGACGACATGAAAGAGCCACACTCTAAAAATTGGTCGTCATTATTACACTGGCGACTAAAATAGAGCATTCCATACCATCTAACAACAAGATGAAGACCGATTTCATGTTCAAATTTTATTACATGTCTCGTACTCAACTTTTTTTTTAAAACGAGTAAAGTGGGGATATGCATTACTGCGGAAAATAAACGGTACAAGAAAGGGCGTAAAAGCCCTGGGTTCCAGAATATTGTCTGGTCTGACCGTAGCCATCCATACCAGCTCTTATGGACTCGTAGAAATAGTCTACTTTGGATGTAGACACTAACTCAAGAAATCCCCATACCAACATTCCAAAAGAACGGAACAGAAAATAATCCCAAAACCGAAAAGAAAAGTACAATCCAACCTAAAACAGGTATCATAATAAAGAAGGGAAAAGTAAAGTGTTTTGCTTGCAGCTTTCCCAAGACTTCCTAGTACTAGATGTCCCGGGTCTGTGAGTATAGGCCATGTTGGAACCATCCTACCTCGTCCGGCCTCTTCATTGCTCTGATGGAGGTTTAACAACTCCGCTTGTGGGACCTGAGCCTCCTCCTCCTCTCGCATCTTGTGACCATGTGGGATCATGCTTGTAAGATCCAGAGCCTTCTTTATACCAACAGACCTGGCATTTTTTTGTCCATCGTGTCCTTTCCCCTTGGACTTCATCGCCTTCGAGCAGATGGGACCCACTCCTCCAGCTTGGTCCTGAGGTTCATTCATTTTCCCTTGTTTTGGGGCCAACTCACCTGTAAATACATTAGGAAAGATATTTTCCCCACCCTCCTTGACGTTAGCTAGGTTGTCAAGCTTTGTAATGATCGACTGTCCCGCTAAGTCTTCCGGGGATGCCCCTAGCTTTTTAGGAACTGCCCACTCCGGGGCATTTTTAGCCAAGTTGCTAGACTCCGAAGGGGGACCCTCTTGTCCCTGTAGTACCTGAATACCCTTACCCGTATCTGCCCTAGATCTTCCCACACAATCTATAACCGGATCTAGGGTGATGGAAGTCAACAGATCATCTACCGATGTATTCCGTGGCGCTTACGGGGCCCTCCAAACAATATTGAGGAGACGATCCACATCCAGCTGTTTCGGTACCCGGATAGACTCATCGTACCGAATTTCCTCCCGACCAATTCCAAGCAGATAGGTCGTACAAGCGGTCATACGGTGGGTCAATACCACACCTAGTACAGAACCCAGGTAAACGTTCATACTGTAACCCCACCAGGGAGGTTTGGGCATGATCTGTGAATCGGAGACGAATACGTCTCCTCAACGGTTGGCCCACGTCCAATCCAACCCTCATCCACAAAAAGTCATCCGATCGTCATACTATAAGAATATGAGCAGTGATTACTTGAGTTCCCAAGACCGAGGCAAGGAGGGCACGAACCGGGGCATTTCGGACAACCCCTAGGACATTCATCGCTCAGAACTCAATCTCCATACACCTGAACTGGATGTCATGGGTTGCATGCATGCCAAGAGTGGAACCAACATCACCGGATAGTCCTTAAAGTTCCATGGGCCCTGATGACAGATATTTTCCATGATTGTCCGGGATGAAAAATGAAAGACCACCCCGTCTTTAGTCTCGTACTCAACTAAAATGGAGGGGAATTATTATAATTACTCCTCATAATGCATCAAATTCCTTAGTGAATAAGAAACTTGAACAAAAATTATGCCCAAAAATATAAAATAGGGGCGCGTGTGATTAGTCTGCGCATTTCCAGAATATAAAGTGAAACTTTAAGAGTAGCTTTATTAAAACATATATTATAATTAGTAAAAGATAAAATATAACGATTCCTGCTTTAGATAATTCCAGCAGGAGGGATCCAAGGGACGGTGACGATTTTTTTATAGGTGACAAATCAAGAGCTGACACGGTTCACCGACCATGGACCAGATGTCGAGGATCGTACTTTATTTATATAATAAAAAGGCATGACTAGATTTAGCATCAACTTATTTTCAACCGTTAGGTTGTGGTAGGGCCATCTCAATTCATCAGCAGTCAATTTACCGATTAAATAACGGAAAAGAGGGACAAAATAGTATCTACATATTACGTTTTTCAAACAATATTTGGCTAACGGATTACTTCCTTGGTGACGGGAGGAATCATGGCCTCTGCCGATATATCATACTGGTGTGTATCGACTTCTTTACAAATTTACAACGGCAGACATGTACTTCTTTTAAGGCATGTGCAGCCATGGCATGTTTAAGGTAGTTGGATCCGCAGTCTGTCAAGGATCCTGGGCTTCGGCCCGCTCCAGTGTGGGGAGCCCAAGGCTTTCAAAGCCCAGCCTCCCCCCCCCCCCGTGCGAAACCGCATTTCAGTGGCGACCCCTCCCTTTAGCTTTAGCACCTTAACGCGTTACCTCCCTTCTTCGACACTTGTCCTGTTTTTTTTTTAAAAAAAGTTATCGTTGGGCTTCAACGGCAATATTATTGTTGCTTTTTTTTTAAATTCAGAAAAATGAATAAAATAGGATATAATAAGTGAAAAAATATTTTCACCTATGTATAGACGATTATTCCCTCTTCATTTGTGCACCAACTTAAGCATTATTTCTCTTCTCTCTTAAATTTGTCTACAAATATCTCATGTCAACAAATGTAAAACGACGATGAACAACACAACTTGACGTCGAACTTCTCCAGTACATCAATGAGAGAGTTTTAGCGAATGTTCGTTGATGCCGACATTTATGACCCAGGTACGTACACAACCCCGTCCAATTACTGCGACCCCGTACCTACTTCGCATCCTCCCATGTTTTCATTAGGTATGTACGGCCAGTTATCGAGAGGTCGGGCCATACCAAGGGTGTTGCCAAAGAAAGCCCAACCATACACGGATGCCGATGACTTACGTTTGATCGCAGCCTGGTTAAACACCTCCAAAGACGCGGTTAAAGCAACCGACAGGACGAGAGCGACTTACTGGAACACAATCGCGGTAGAGTTCAACAAAGGGTACAACAACGTTGTTCAGGAGTCAATACATTTGAAGAGTCATTGGAACAAAATCTTCCTTCAGGTGAAGATTCAGCGGTGATATGGCTAACGTGACCCGTACATACACAAGAAGATACGATGAGCCTATGCTTACCGATATGGCAATGAAGGCATACTCTCAGGATGCAAAGGAACGTGGTGAACCACAACTTTTCATCCACTTGGAATGGAGGGAAGAGCTGAAAGATGAGCCCAAATTTAGAGAGGAAGAAGGCATCATGAGGGAAAACGAACGAGGTAACTATAGTTCATTCCCAGTTACTGGTTCAGAACCCGAGTTGGGTCATGAATCACAGCCTGAATCGATCCCTGATTCTCAACCTCCTAGCCCCGTGGACGTATCACCATCCCCACCACCACCACCACCACAAAAAGTTCGTCCTCAAGGTCCAAAGGGCGGCCAAACGCAAAGGAAAGAGGCTGGTTCCCGAACAAAGTTCCCATATCCCCCAAGTGATAGAGTATACAAGCCAAGAAGAATCTGTTGGATGTTGAGTATCATAACACACTGACCAAGACACTATGGGACTTGGAGGGGCAGGACATTTCAACCATGAGTATAGTCCAGTTTGAGGTGTGGCAAGAGCGACGGGCATATTTCAAGAGGAATCTTGACGAGACGAATTCGAAATGAAGGTTATTTTCAAATTTATCGTAGTTTTAGTATGTACTCGGAAAGATCTTGGACTCACGATTTTCTAATTTATGTGGGTCCTTGTCTTAGTTAATGTGTAAGCCTTTAAATGTTTAAGTAATGAAATTGTGTGTTTTAATGTTGCATTTCAGATAATATTAATCGTGTAATAATGTTTGCTTCAAATACAAGTCAGTTTAATAATATTTAAATATGGGCATCTCTACAGGCTTCTCACCACTGCAGAATTCCCCAATTCAACTTCAAAGCCTCTAAAATACATTATTTAATTAGAGGCTTCAGCTTCGGCACCTCAACGAGCACCCCATGGATGCTCATGCTCTTAGTATCATGTTCCCATTGATTTGTTTTCATTTGGTCTTCTAGTATATATCTGACATTATGTTTTTGTTAAAATAATTAAATCTTACTTGTTGTATCTGAATCCATATTGATAAAAATCAATATATGAAATAGATACTTGAAAATAATATTTGAACTTTATTAAAATATTGGTTTTTTAATAGGATAATTAATATTATTATTTCTACCCATAGGAAATTAAAGAGTTGATACTTTTTCTTCTCTCTCAAAATAGCTAGGGTTTCACGCGTATAATGGAGGTGGCAAGGAAATTCCATTCCATCAACAACCATTCTTCGAACGGTGATGGGACTGGATCAAAGAAAGTAGGCATCTCACCTCCGGCGTCTCCGAATTCGCGATCTCGTGAGGTAAGCCGGTTTCCTGGTAATTCTGTCACTAGTGTCCGGTGAGGAACCTTTACAAGGGAGACCAGACCTCATCTTCTCCGCTTGTAGGACGGCGGAGCACAACTCTCATGGGACACTCAAAGGAAAAACAGGTCGTTGAACTCAAGGGAGTTTTTTGGACGCACCATGCGGGATCGTGAGGCAGACTCCGATAGTGGGTCCCAGACCGTGTCATCGGATCGTCGTTCGTACTCCTGGGAAGGTGAATCCGATGGAGATCGCAGACTCGGTCCAAACATCACCGATACATCGCGGAGGGCTAGGATCGCTTGGACCTTTTCAATGGAGGAGGAATGGCACGACGATGGTTGGGACAAAGGATGCCTAGGGGGATTTGTTGGTGAACTATGGAGGGAATATGTCGGACGCCATAATGCTTCCGGTACCGGAGTTAGATGGTGATGTTGTGATACCGCCGACCGAGCGAAGAAGGGGGCATCTTGGAGGCGACGAGCAGGCAGGGACCCAATTAGGATCCCGAGCCGAGGCTACGAGGAGGACTCCCATCATGTACCGGGGCCCATTGGACGTGGGGCTTAAGGTCAAAGGAAGTCAAGGTCGGGCCCTGAATGGGGCAGGCAGTCCCGTTTCGTTCTAAGATTAAGAGGTCAGGTGGAACCTGAGCCCGAGAGCATCCCGAGACCAAACCCGTTTTGTGAAAAACCGACAGCTAGCTCGAGTAAACCTTAGTGGGAAACAGGAAAGTCTCGAGCAGGAATGGGAGATCTGGGATCAAGGATGAGGAGTTTATGCATGAAAGAGGTGGTTGTTCCTCCCTTTGAAGTATGTGGACGAGGAACAAACTTTTCCTACGCATTAGCTGGCAAGGTCTTGACCACAAGGGCTTTCTTCTGGAAGACTCTAGAGGGTTGCTTGGAGGATAAGTTGGATATCAAAAATGTGGAAGCCAGACCACCTGAAGAAGGGGCAGTAACTTTCTTTTTTAGGACGATTAAGAAACGAGCGAGGGTACTAATTGGGGAACCTTTGGAGTTCTGGAACTCGCTGGTTCTATTTGTAGATCTCAGACCCCACATGAGGCCTAGGGATATGCTATTTACGCATTTCTCAGAATCAGAAGGATCCACTAGATCAGGGGAGGCAACAAGTGCAACGACAGGGGGTTATAAGCATCTTCGCCTCGCCGAATGAGTATGAAGTGGTCCAGTGGGTGGTTGGCCAGTATCACCGCTCACTGGATGTAAGGTAGTAGAGGTTCCACCAAGATCTGGTAAGGTACCCCTCTACCTTCTTGGAGGCCAGCAATTCCGCGTTATAGTGCCCTAATTCCTCCATTCCAGGGAGGACGACGCAAGTTGACATCCTGGGAGAGCATCTAGTGTTGGGTCTCGAGGTAGGGTTGGAGATGAACCAACTCGCAGCGGAAAATCAAGGAAAACCAAGAGACGATTAAAACCATGAAACAACTAACAAAGAATGGATTTACAAGAGAAAAATTCAGCACTATTTCTTACCAAAACAAGAACACCGGTTAACAAATGATTGGCTTGAGTCTCCAAGACGCCTACGTATCCACATGGGAATCAAAGCCACGTAGTTCTTCTCTTTGAGGACTCAAGAACACAAAAATGGAGGTGGAAACTTGCCAAACCCGAAATTGCAAGGGAAGGGGGAGAGAAGTTGTGTTTCCTATTCTTGTCTTGTGTTTGTTATGTTGAAAAAAGATGACTTAAACATAACAACCCCCATACTTGTCCAACTAAAGGCATGGGACAAGTATGGTGTCAAGTAAGGTGTAAATAGGACAAAGTATGACTAGACAAAATTGGGTTAGGTGGTGAATCACCAACACCTTAATCCCTGTCTTCCTTACTTAGTACTAATTAATCAAGACTTGATTAATTAGTTCCATGGGCCTTGGTTGCATGGGCCTTTCATGGGCCTCTTGGAACATGGCCCGTGGCCATTTCCAACGAGGTCCTATGATTCGCTCATCGCCTCCAAGCCTTCCACACCGGAAATGTCCAACATTATCCGATGCGATCAATCCCAAGACTCCAAGCCTTGTCTCGATCCGTAAAGTCCTATTCACTTACGGGCACATGACCCAAAACCCAGTTTTGGTCATGTCCCGAGACAACTCCCTTTTGGCCATTCTCCATAAATGTGTCAATGAGTTTCATCCTCCGGTGTGACCCTTAGGTTTATGCATGTCAATAGATCAACGTAAAATCCCACTTTACTTGATCCTCTTTAAGTGGCAACTAACGAGACTTTAGTATTGCCTGACACTGCATAACGAATCGACCCTGTCGATTCTAACCTTTCCGTCGCCCCTGTCATTATCCTTTTATCACCGATATCCTGATTGAGATAAGGCATAGTTACGTCATCCTTATTATTCTCAATCACTGTTCCTTGATATGTGAGATGACTGAATATATGATACCAAGTATCATGTGCATGGCCATGCTATTCTTTCAGTCACTCTCGATCAAGCGGCCGAGAACCAATATCTTTCTCATATCTCAGTATGAGGGATAAATCCTTTAGCCATCTTTGTGTCACTCATGTAGCCCGTCCCCAAGCCAATCATGGCCGTTATGGAAGCCCTATTACGGACAACGTTAGGCTTAGGTCAAACTCAATTGTTGACTACATATCGATCACAAAGACTCATTGGTCTAAGGATACATGACAAGCTACGACAATGAATATGTTCATGGCTTGATCTATGGCACATATTCATGTCGGGTCATCCAATATCATGTCCCACATGATATATATGAGCAGACTGTTGGGTTTGCCCTAGGCCCAATCGGGTTTCAAGCCCAATTGAGTCTTGGACCCAATAATTAAAAGTATATAAAGAGATAATTAGGGTTAAGAGACATAATTTCAGATTATTCTCTGCAGCCACTTTTTATATTCTCTCCCAAAACAACCAAAAGTAGAATTGTTCTTCTCCATAGCCGTCTCAATCGTTGAAAGCATCAAAGATCGTTACTCGGTGTGGATACACTAGAGGGTTCATAGTTTCGGGGCTAAATCAGTTTCGGTCTACAAATCAAGTAAGTGATTTTATTATTTTAACGATGATTTAGATGCAATAGATTTGTTTTTGGATTGAACGATTTATTTCCGCTGCGAACATATGATGTTTTTCGATCCTTCAATTGGTATCAGAGCCTCTGGTTCTTCGCATTTAAATCATATGTATAATTGATTTTTTGCGGATGATCTGTTATTAATAAATCATGTGTATAAACACTTGTGTTGGTGAAACCGTGTGTGTTTCCAAGTGAGTTTCATATATGATTTTATGGGTAGAAAAATATGTAACAGTATTCATATTTATACGTTTTTCATGTATGGGTTATCCTTTGCATAAGGTAGATATGTATACTGAGAATGATTTTTTTTATCAAACCTAAACTTATGCCTTTCCTTTCAAAACTGTACAAATGTCTCGGCCTATACAAATCAATTTGTTGCTTTGTATGGTGTATGAATGCTTTATATATATATATATATATAAGGTTGGTATCAGGTACAAACCACCCTTTATTATGCAAATTACGAACTCACCAGGTACTGACACGTGGGCACGCGCGCTACTGGTGCGCGCGCAGTGCTGACACGTGGCGCGCATAGTACTAATAGTTTGGGCGCACAGTGCTAATAGTTTGGCACTGTGATAAACTATCAGCACTGTGCGCCCAAACTATTAGCACTGCGCGCGCGTGGTCAACACGCTCACGCGTGCAGGCAGAGGCGCGCGCGAAGCGGCCACGTGTCAGCATCCCGCGCGTTCTGTTGACGTCACTTTGACCGCATCCTGTGGCTTAGATTGGTTCGTAATTTGTACAATAAGAATGATTTTTACTGGATAGCTAACCTATATATATATATATATATATATATATGTTTGGATGGAACTTTTTTTTTCTTCCTATTTTAAAGTTTATACGGTACTGCGTACATTTTTTTATGCATATGTTTAGCATAATATTGGTTGATAACATGTTGTCTATTGTGTATATTGTAATTATGTGTGAGACATGTATGTTTTTTTTTCATATGATGAAAAGTTGTACTGAAACTTTTTAATTGAGTTTTTTTTTAGAATTATTGAGTTTTAATTGATAAAATATGAGATATTTTGTCATCGGTTTTTTCATCCAAATAGATAAATAATTGTTATTCGTTTACAAGGAACGACCTGACTACCAGGGGACTTGTAGTTCGGAATAATAATTTTTATTTTTGTTTACAAGGAACGACCTGACTACCAGGGGACTTGTAGTTCAAAGATAAATATATATTTTTCCTCTTATTTGCATACGATGCAGGTACATAGAAAATTATTTAATGTTTGTACTTATAGTCTGGACTACCCAGAGGGTATAACTTTAATTAATTTTCAAGAGGAAGTAATTTTGTCTAATGCATGTGATGCGTGAGTGAGGAAAAATTATTTGATGTTACACTTATAGTTTGGACTACCCATAGGGTGTAATATTAACTAGTTTTCTGTCACTATGATGGATAAACTCAAATATACTAATAGGACCGACCTGACAACCAGGTGACTATGTAGTATATAGCCTGTTGTGATTTTATGTAATAAAATCAAGAAAAACTTTAATTATGTATGAGAAACGACTTGACAACCAAGGGGCTCATTCATGTTTTAAAGTTTGTGTTATCATTTTGATGAATTGTATGTCTTAATGATGTATGCTTGTGTTATTGTTGTTTTCCTTTACAGTTACTTTCTGAAATGGCTATTATCTTACTGCGTGGCATACTTGATGCTAACAAACTGTCTGGTAACAATTTTGATGACTGGTACCGGAACTTGAGAATTGTTCTCATGCATGAAAAACTTATCGATGTGATCGATAACCCCATGATGGAAGCTCCCGTTGAGGGAGTGGCTGATGTAGTTGCATTAGATGCATATTCGAAGTACCAGGAACGAAGTACTACTACTCAGTGCATCATTTTGGCTTCCATGAGTCCTGATCTTCAGAGGCAACATGAGACTATGAATCCACCACAGATCGTAGAGCATCTTAAGAAGATGTATGGGTCTCAAAGTAGGATTGCAAGATAACAGATATTTAAGTCCTTGTTCAAATCTGAACCGAAACCCAAGGAACCAGTTCGCACCCATGTTCTAAAGATGATTGATCTTGTAGAATGGCTAGAGAAGCAAGGCTGCACACTTGGTAAGGAGTTATCGCAGGATTTGATCTTGCAATCTCTTGATGACACTTTTTCACCGTTCATTGTTAATTATAACATGAACAAGATGGATTGTGATCTTCATGAATTGCTCAATTTGTTGATCGATTTTGAGAATCAAATCACATCTGGGAAGGTGAAGGTGTCGGGATCTGTGAATCTGATCGGTAGCTCTTCTAAGGGCAAGTGGAAAAATGTGAGAAAATCTAAGAAAAATCCACTTGGGCCAAAGAATTATGTTTTGAACAAATTCAAGAAAATGAAGTTGAGCATTGGTCAGGAGGATGCTGAATGTTTCTTCTGCTAGAAGAAAGGACATTGGAGGAGGAATTGTCAAGAGTATTTGGCTACTCTGATGGACAAGAAACAAGGTAAGGCATTAATGAAAAATGTTTTCATGATTTCTTTGACATCTATTGATGCTTCGAAATGGGTATTGGATACCGGAAGTAGTTTTACCATCTGCAATATGTTGCAGGGGCTAAAAATCAATAGGAGGTTGAAGAAAGGAGAGGTCAACATACAAGTTTGAAATAAAGCAAGTGTTGCTGCCCTAGCTGTAGGGACTATAACTCTTGTAATGCCTACTGGAAAGACTTTATTGTTGGAGGATTGTTATTACATTCCTACGTGTCTTTCAAACATAATTTCTGTTTCATATTTGGTTGAACATGGATTTTGTTTGGATATTCGTGATAATCATTGTTCTATATTTCATGGTGATGAATTATATGTCGATGTTTACAAACAATATGGTCTTTATGTCTTACCTGAATTAGTTACTTGTCCTATTATGACTATTTCTGGCCAAAAGAGGAAGAGAAATAATCAAGTAAATCAAAGTTACCTTTGGCACTGTAGGCTTGGTCATATCGGTGAGAAAAGAATAAACAAGTTGCATAAGACGGGGTGTCTTGGGCAATATGATTATGAATCATACGATACTTGTGAATCTTTTCTCATTGGAAAAATGACAAAATCTCTTTTTAATGGAACTGGAGAAAGAGCCAGTGAACTTTTGGGACTCATATATAGTGATGTATGTGGACCAATGACAGTTCAAGCAAAAGGTGGATATACTTACTTTATCACCTTCACTGACGATATGTCGAGATATGGTTTCGTATATCTCATGAGACATAAGTCGGAATCTTTTGAAATGTTCAAAAGGTTTAGAAGTGAAGTTGAGAAACAAACCGGTAAGAACATCAAGGCACTGAGATCTGACCGTGGGGGTGAGTATCTCACATATGATTTTATTGATTATTTATCACAAGATGGAATCCTATCACAATGGACTCCTCATGGGACACCGCAACACAACGGTGTTTCTGAGAGGTGAAATCGTACCTTATTAGATATGGTACGATCGATGATGGGGTTCACAGATCTTCCTATCTTCCTATGGGGATATGCTTTAGAAGCTGCTGCATATTTGTTAAATAAGGTTCCCACTAAGGCAGTTGATGAAACACCATATGAGATATGGAAAGGACGGAAAGCCAGCCTTAAACATTTAAGGGTTTGGGGTTGTCCAACCTATGTTAAGCGACTGTAATTAGACAAGCTTGAGGCTAAGTCTACCAAATGCAGATTTGTTGGTTATCCCAAGGAGACTATGAGATACTATTTCTACCATCCTTTTGAACACAAAGTGTTTGTGGCTAGGAGCGCGACCTTTTTAGAAATGGAGTTCCTTGATGCTGGAAAAACTGGAGTAGAAATAGATCTTGATGAAATACAAGATACCAATGAGTCAGCACCGACTCAAGAGCATGAGATGCATATTGAGCAACATTTTCTTGATGTCTTATAGTTGCCACCGAGGGTTCCAACCTCAAACGTTGAGGTAAATGATTTGGTAAATGAACCAGTTCAAGAACAAGGGCAACAACAGAATCAAGAAGTACAATAGCCTCCTAGAAGATCAATTAGAGAACGTCGTGCACCAAATAGGATGAATCTATTAGTGTGCAATAATGAGGATAATCATATTGATGATGACCTTATTATTGAAGACGATCCTAAGTGTTATCAAGAGGCGATGGCTAGTCCAGACCATGAGAAATGGCTTGCTGCCATGGAATCCAAAATTGAGTCAATGAAAATCAATAAAGTGTGGACTTTAGTTGATGATGTTGGGTCTCGAGGTAGGGTTGGAGATGAACCAACTCGCAGCGGAAAATCAATAAAAACCAAGAGACGATTAAAACCATGAAACAACTAACAAAGAATGGATTCACAAGAGAAAAATTAGCACTATCTCTTACCAAAACAAGAACACCGGTTAAAGAATGATTGGCTTGAGTCTCCAAGACGCCTACGTATCCACATGGGAATCAAAGCCACGTAGTTCTTCTCTTTGAGGACTCAAGAACACAAAAATGGAGGTGGAAACTAGCCAAACCCGAAATGGCCATGGAAGAGGGAGAGAAAATGTGTTTCCTATTCTTGTCTTGTGTTTGTTATGTTGAAAAAGATGACTTAAACATAACAAAACACATACTTGTCCAACTAAAGGCATGGGACAAGTATGGTGTCAAGTAAGGTGTAAATAGGACAAAGTATGGCAAGACAAGATTGAGTTAGGTGGTGAATCACCAACACCTTAATCCTTGTCTTGCTTACTTAGTACTAATTAATCAAGACTTGATTAATTAGTTCCATGGGCCTTGGTTGCATGGGCCTTTCATGGGCCTCTTGGAACATGGCCCGTGGCCATTTCCAACGAGGTCCCGTGATTCGCTCATCGCCTCCAAGCCTTCCATACCGGAAATGTCCAACATTATCCGACGCGATCAATCCCAAGACTGCAAGCCTTGTCTCGATCCGTAAAGTCCTATTCACTTACGGGCACATGACCCAAAACCCAGTTTTGGTCATGTCCCGAGACAACTCCCTTTTGTCCATTCTCCATAAATGTTTCAATGAGTTTCATCCTCCGATGTGACCCTTAGGTTTATGCATGTCAATAGATCAACGTAAAATCCCATTTTACTTGATCGTATTTAAGTGGCAACTAACGAGACTTTAGTATTGCCTGACACTGCATAACGAATCGACCCTGTCGATTCTAACCTTTCCGTCATCCCTGTCATTATCCTTTTATCTCCGATATCCTGATTGAGATAAGGCATAGAGTCGTCATCCTTATTATTCTCAATCACTGTTCCTTGATATGTGAGATGACTGAAGATATGATACCCAGTATCGTGTGCATGGCCATGCTATTCTTTCAGTCACTCTCGATCAAGCGGCCGAGAACCGATATCTTTCCCATACCTCAGTATGAGGGATAAATCCCTTAGCCGCCTTTTGTGTCACTCATGTAGCCCGTCCCCAAGCCAATCCTGGCCATTATGGAAGCCCTGTTACGGACAACGTTAGGCTCAGGTCAAACTCAGTTGTTGACTACATAGCGATCACAAAGACTCCTTGGTCTAAGGATACATGACAAGCTACGACACTGAATATGTTCATGACTTAATCTATGGCACATATTCAGGGCGGGTCGTCCAATATCATGTCCCACATGATATGTATGATCAGACTCCGGAATCCCATTCCAATGACTAACAGAACGTAAGCCATAAAGAGCCATCTTTCATACTAGTCGCTTCTAGTGAAGCTTTGTTGACTAGGGACCCATCGAGTGTGATCTATCTCGATCTATGGTTCTATTCGCATGGTGGGCATAGATCAGAGCACACATCGATATATTACTCCAACACATAAGTAATATAAAGCCGCTTCAATTTTATTGCTAACGATGATATATACATTTGGACATTTAGGATTGAACTATGGGCACTAAGACTAACAATCTCCCACTTGCCTTAGTTCCAATCTAAACTCCAATATGTCCCCATCGACTTTACATGTCTAACATGTTCAGGCAGTGACACTGCCTTAGTCAAAGGGTTGGCTATGTTATCATCTGTTGCAATATATGTTATCTTCACTTCACCTCAGTTCAGTGTTTCTCTGATGAGGTGGATACGCCGTAGTACATGTTTGGATTTGTTATGCGTTCTGGGCTTTTAGCTTGCGCAATGGCCCTTGTGTTGTCGCAAAATGGATTCACCGGGCTGGATGAGTTTTTAATTACACCCAGCCTTGCCATGAATTTCCAAATCCACATAGCCTCCTTAGCTGCCTCTGCAGCATCCATGTACTTGGCCTCTGTCGTAGATTCGGCAATGGTATCTTGCTTTACGCTCTCCCAGCTAAAGCTCTGCCATTCAGCGTAAACACATATCCTGACTGACTTCTAAAGTCATCTGGATTTGTCTTGGAAAACTAGCGTCTACTCATCCTTCGACGACTAGTTCAGCATCATCTTTCCCCCGGGTTAGAATGATGTCTACTGGTACAACATAAGGCTTACGAGACGTCCGGTCTCATACATGTCATGGCATATATGATCGATCCTGCCCCTAGGCGCATAGGACTCTCATCATCATTTTCAGCTCATCAGCTGTCTTAGGACACCGAGTCTTGCTGAGATAAATGCCTTGACTAGTGGGTAAGAGTACTATCTTTGAATCGAGCATTAAGAACCTACTCAATGCCTTGTTCACATAGGTTCCCTGACATAAATCCAAGACCCTCTTGGTGCGATCTCTACATATCTTAATCCCTAAGATATAAGAAGCATCGCCTAAGTCATTTATTGAAAAACACTTCCTCAACCAAGCTTTAGTCTCGTGCAAGGTTGGGATGTCGTTTTCAATGAGAACCAGAAAGGTAATCTTGCTCCCACTAGCCTTCTTAGAAACGCACGATTCATCCTCGTTCTTGATTAAGCCAAAACCAATTACAGCTTCATCAAAACGAAGGATCCAACTCCGAGAAGTTCGTTTCAATCCATAAATGGATTTCAACAACTTATAAATCTTTCCTTTATTCTTCGGATCGTCAAAACCTTTGGGCCGAGACATACAAACGTACTCAGTCAAATTTCCATTTAGGAAAGCGGTTTTGACATCCACTTGCCATATCTCGTAATTATAATACGCAGTTATGTCAAGAAGAATTTGGATCGATTTTGACCATAGCCACTAAGGAGAAGGTTTCCTCATAGTCAATCCATGCCTATAACCTTTCGCCACCAGTTGAGCTTTGTAGGTCAGAGGGTTGCCGTCCATGTCCATCTTAACCTTGAAGATCCATTTGCATCCGATGGTCCTCACACCATTGATGGGATCAACCGGTTCCCAGACTCGGTTGTCCGACATGGATTGCATTTCCTCCCTCATGGCTCCCAGCCATAACTCGGAGTTGGGCCCATCCACGACTTCCTGAAAGGTGGCTGGATCATCGTGATCCACCATGACTTCATTGTCACCTCCGGATACCATATTTTGGGGGTGGAAGATTGATCCTTTCAAATCGCCTTGGACCTTCCGGAATTGTAACAGGAATTGGTTCTTACTCTACGACAATCTCTGGCTCCTTTCTACTGGGTTGCCAATTGGTTTAGACAGATCTGTACCATCCTGAATTTCTTCGAGATGCACAGTCCTCCCAATGACGTCTTTGGAAAAAAAAAACTCCTTTTCCATAAAGACCCCACCCCATGCGACGAACATCATGTTCTCACTGGGATTGTAGAAGTAGTATCCCCTTGTTGCTTTGGGATACCACAAGAAGGTGCATATCTCAGATCTTGGTTCGAGCTTAGTCGAAACCAAATGTTTCACATAAGCCTCGCAACCACAAATCTTTAGGAAGGACAAAGCGGGCATCATCCCGTACCATTTTAAAATAGTATCCCTTCCACACCCTTCGTCGAAGCCCGATTCACTATGAATGTGGTCGTCTCTACTGCATAATCCCAGAAAGAGATTGGGAGATCAGTCCAACTAATAATGGAACGGATCATTGTCTAAAAATGTCCGATTTCTCCGTTTGGCTACACCTTTCATCTACAGTGTCCCAGGAGGAGTCCATTCCAAAATGATCCCATTCTCTTTTAGATGATCTAATAACACTGTGGTCAAGTATTTTCCACCTCGATCCAATCGAAATGCCTTAATACCTTTGTCGAGCTGGTTTTCTACTTTAGTCTTAAACTCTTTGAATTTATCAAAAGCTTCAGACTTATGTCTCAGCGAATAGACATAACCATATTTACTGTAATCATCAGTAAATGTGATAAAGTAGCTAAAACCCCTCCTGGCAAGTGAACTTATTGGTCTACACACATTCGAGTGTATCAGCCCCAATAATTCACCCGCCCTTTCATCGCGATCGATAAAAGGGCACTTTAGTCATTTTGCCCATCAAACAAACCTTGCACCTATCGATCGAATGGAATTCGAATGAACCTGAAAGTCCGCACTTCTGAAGTGCTGATAGGTGCTTCTTGTTTATGCGACCTAAATGACAGTGCCTTAACAGAGTTAGGTTTAAATCGTTGGATTTAGACTTCTTGGTATTAACGGAATATATAGAACTTTAGGCATTGCTACCCATATCTAATATGTACAATCCTCCAACCAAGTCAGTACTGGTATAAAACATATCATTGCATAGAACATTGAAAACTCCATTTCCAATATTAACATTATATCCTTCCTTGTCAAACACGGATACATATATAATATTCCTACTAAAAGTAGGTATGCAATATACATTATACAGTACTAAGACAAGGCCTCTTGGCAAAGCAAGACTCATGGATCCTACAGCAGTTGCCCCAACTCTGAGGTCCACTTCGTGCTTTCCAAACCTCTCCTACTTTCAGCCTCCATATATAAGTGCATGTGTGAGATTCAGTCCTGGTATCTAATACCCATGAATCTTTGGAAGTAGAGAGATGTAGCTCTATAGAGTTAATACTGGATGAAGGCACGGTCCCATCGCCCTTCCTTAGATCATCCAGGTTTCCTGATGAAGGCGCAGTCCTACGGCCCTTCTTCAGATCATCCACGCTATTTGATGAAGGCGCAGTCCCACTGCCCTTCTTCAGATCAGCCGTGAACTTCCTGTAATCCCGGTTCCAATGACCAGGCTATTGGCAGTAGAAGCAGACATTCTCATGTGTCTCATCTTTCCTGCCAAGTGCGCATGGGCCCCGCCCTTGCCACTTCCAATTCCCTTGTTGACCATCAGAATATTCTTGGATCCTAGATCCCTGATATATTCTTCTTAGCAGTTAATGACACTTCATGTAACTCTGATATAGTCTTAGAGACAGCCTTGTCAAGGACATATTCTTTGCGTTCAGACTTGAGGACTATCCTCAAAATTCTGTACCAGTCCAAATAGTTTGTCACATTTAGTTTGACCCTGTCAAGAATGGTTTTTAATGACAAACTATTAATGTTCGCTGAATTTGCCATTTGATCTACAACAGATAAAATTCAATTAGTAAACTGAATAAATTTTATGAAGATCAAGCTTAAACACCAACAATCGATTCTATACCTTTAGAATCTAAAACCAAGATCCTTGATTCACTCGATCAAGCTGAACGAAGGCTCACCACTCAATCGAGCTATGTAGGTAGGACCCCATCCAATCACATCCAATGTGACTCTTGGCAAGGGTATGTACTTAAGTACACGGCTTACCCTATCTGATACCCTAGCTGAGAATCGTAGTCGGGTCCACCAATTTTCAACTATGACTCGCCACTATGTAGGTGCTCCGCTAAGGCGCACGACACCCACATATGTCGTCCAAACCTACTACCCCGCTTTTCCCATGGATGCTCCGCTAAGGCGCACGACACCCATAGGACGGGGAGGTAGTAAGGTGTTGAGAATTGGGAGGTATCGGACATGACTCGTTTTTACTTGTCCGGTTGTGTTTAAAACTTTGGCACATCCTAGATGCAATGAGCACATCAACTACATTCCAAATGCAATGATGCCTCAAATTACATCCAATGTAATTCTTCCTTTGAACCCGTCAACTACATCCAATGCAATGACAGTTCTAAGGGTTCAGACACAAGGATTAAAATTCCAATTTTATCTTTGCATGTGAGGTGATATGCTCGGTAAATAAAGTTAAGCATGCAATTCTAAAACACATAGAATTAGTCATGCATAAACTAAACCAAGCATAAAGCGATAAATGTGCACATAATAGCCCCCTAAACTAACTCCCACTAGCTTCTTGAGCTCCACCGACTCCAAGCCGATGCCAACACCCGAAAAGCCACCAAATGACCTTTTCGCCCTTTCTTCGTCTTGAGTAAAAAAATACAATTTAATACACGACTCGCAGGTCGGGAATAAATAAATATTACAAACAAGTGGTTCGACGACCACACCTTGAAAGAATAATTACACGTTAACTCTAACGGCTCGCAGGCCGTGAAAAGCGATAAATAATTAAATCGAGCTCGGGGCTATTATGTACACCATGCCAACATCACATCACACATCGTGTTATCAAACAAGCATGTTATCAAACATCATGTGATTTTCCAGTTTTAATTAATAGCCAAGTTTCGAAAATTTTTGATGCTCGGTTTATCGAAACCGTTCAAAATTGAAACTTTTGAACATTTGATCTTCGAATTCGTCATGACGGTTCCAAACTCGTCATAACTAACAAAATGGTTTAGCCTTGGCATATCAACCACCCAATGGTCATGCTTGGCCTAGCTCCGTCCAACGGAGCCCCGTTCGGTCCCGGTTTCGGCTCCCCGAGAGTCCCGCTACCGAGACCCGAAAAATCAAATTTTTTTCAAAATTTCCAGATTTGAAATAATTTTCAAAAATTCATTTTTCATGCATTAAATCCATGAACAAGAATTTAAAACATGTTATCAAACAATTTAGCAAAACAACATGCCAAAAACGAAACTTTCAAGCAAAACCGAAACTTTGAACACCGTCTTGTGAATCCCGAAGGTAGCACGGCTCTGACACCACTGTTGGGTCTCGAGGTAGGGTTGGAGATGAACCAACTAGCAGCGGAAAATCAATAAAATCCAAGAGACGATTAAAACCATGAAACAACTAACAAAGAATGGATTCACAAGAGAAAAATTAGCACTATCTCTTACCAAAACAAGAACACCGGTTAACGAATGATTGGCTTGAGTCTCCAAGACGCCTACGTATCCACATGGGAATCAAAGCCACGTAGTTCTTCTCTTTGAGGACTCAAGAACACAAAAATGGAGGTGGAAACTAGCCAAACCCGAAATGGCCATGGAAGAGGGAGAGAAAATGTGTTCCTATTCTTGTCTTGTGTTTGTTATGTTGAAAAAAGACGACTTAAACATAACAAAACCCATACTTGTCCAACTAAAGGCATGGGACAAGTATGGTGTCAAGTAAGGTGTAAATAGGACAAAGTATGGCAAGACAAGATTGGGTTAGGTGGTGAATCACCAACACCTTAATCCTTGTCTTGCTTACTTAGTACTAATTAATCAAGACTTGATTAATTAGTTCCATGGGCCTTGGTTGCATGGGCCTTTCATGGGCCTCTTGGAACATGGCCCGTGGCCATTTCCAACGAGGTCCCGTGATTCGCTCATCGCCTCCAAGCCTTCCATACCGGAAATGTCCAACATTATCCGACGCGATCAATCCCAAGACTGCAAGCCTTGTCTCGATCCGTAAAGTCCTATTCACTTACGGGCACATGACCCAAAACCCAGTTTTGGTCATGTCCCGAGACAACTCTCTTTTGTCCATTCTCCATAAATGTGTCAATGAGTTTCATCCTCCGGTGTGACCCTTAGGTTTATGCATGTCAATAGATCAACGTAAAATCCCATTTTACTTGATCCTATTTAAGTGGCAACTAACGAGACTTTAGTATTGCCTGACACTGCATAACGAATCGACCCTGTCGATTCTAACCTTTCCGTCATCCCTGTCATTATCCTTTTATCTCCGATATCCTGATTGAGATAAGGCATAGAGTCGTCATCCTTATTATTCTCAATCACTGTTCCTTGATATGTGAGATGACTGAAGATATGATACCCAGTATCGTGTGCATGGCCATGCTATTCTTTCAGTCACTCTCGATCAAGCGGCCGAGAACCGATATCTTTCCCATACCTCAGTATGAGGGATAAATCCCTTAGCCGCCTTTTGTGTCACTCATGTAGCCCGTCCCCAAGCCAATCCTGGCCGTTATGGAAGCCCTGTTACGGACAACGTTAGGCTCAGGTCAAACTCAGTTGTTGACTACATAGCGATCACAAAGACTCCTTGGTCTAAGGATACATGACAAGCTACGACACTGAATATGTTCATGACTTAATCTATGGCACATATTCAGGGCGGGTCGTCCAATATCATGTCCCACATGATATGTATGATCAGACTCCGGAATCTCATTCCAATGACTAACAGAACGTAAGCCATAAAGAGCCATCTTTCATACTAGTCGCTTCTAGTGAAGCTTTGTTGACTAGGGACCCATCGAGTGTGATCTATCTCGATCTATGGTTCTATTCGCATGGTGGGCATAGATCAGAGCACACATCGATATATTACTCCAACACATAAGTAATATAAAGTCGCTTTAATTTTATTGTTAACGATGATATATACATTTGGACATTTAGGATTGAACTATGGGCACTAAGACTAACAGATGACTCAAATGACTTAAAACCTATTGGGTGTAAATGGGTTTTTAAGAGAAAGATTGGAGCGGATGGTACGGTTGAGACCTTTAAAGCCCGTCTGGTTGCTAAGGGTTATAATCAAAAGGAAGGTATTGATTATGAAGAAACGTTCTCCGCTGTTGCAATGCTCAAATCTGTTCGGATTTTGCTAGTTATTGATGCATACTATGATTATGAGATTTGGCAAATGGATGTGAAAACGGCTTTCCTGAATGGTGAGCTCAAAGAGGATGTCTATGTCACGACCCAATTTCAGTAAACCGAACTCGGGACGCGAACGTTTAAAACAATAAAACATTTTGAAACTTTTTACATAAATCACTTTAAAATCACCATTTGTTCAAAAAAACAATCATTTACAACTTAAAAGTACGTCCCAACAAATGGACAAAAAGCAAGGTATACGTCGCTAGACTCAAAAGCAAGGTATACGTCGTTAGACACAACGATTGACGACCTCCTCCAAAGACACGACAGAAAACCACGCAACACCCAAGATCACAAAGGATCGCACACCAAACAAGATCACAAAGGATCGCACGCCAGCTGCTCAGTAACCCCTCTCTCTCTCTCTCGCCCTTTACCGATCCCTGTCAGGTCAGGCGGTCGACCTGTCGCGCAACTTCTCTCGATCTCAGTCGGAAGGCTAGCCCACAACCTCTCCCCTACCCCCGATCTCAGTCGGGAGGCTAGCCACACCCGCACGTACCTTCTCCCGATCCCAGTCGGGAGGCTAGCCCACAACCTCTCCCCTACCCCCGATCCCAGTCGGGTGGCTAGCCACACCTCACACAACTTCCCCGACACAAAGTCGGGTCTCCAACCTCAGGTAACCACAATCACAATCACAAGCAAAGTTCAACAAACAGCAACAACCCAGGTTCAACACTCCACAGGCACTCATGGCCACCCAAGACACCAACTGTAAAACACGGACTCAATAACCCCACGGGCACTCACGGCCACCCAAGACACCCCGACAATAACTCACGGGCTCAACAACCCCACGACACTCACGGCCTCCCAAGACACACCAACAGTAAAACACGGGCTCTCATGGCCACCCAAGACGCAACGGTAAAGTACGGGCTCTCATGGGCACCCAAGACACAACAGTAAAGTACGGGCTCACATGGCCACCCAAGACACAACAGTAAAGCACGGGCTCTCATGGCCACCCACGACACAAACTAAACAATCAACCTCCGGGCATGGTCATATGCCTCCAATAATTCTAATATCGATAAGTTCACTGCTCCTACGACACTACTAAGTGTCACATGCATTTCTAATGTTCGCTACGTTCCCGTATCATGCGACACTACCCGGTGTCACCTGCCTTCCTAATATTCGATAAACCTACTTAACCCACGACACCCCGGTGCCACATGCAATTCTACTGTTAACTTTCCCTAATCAGGGCCGAGATCCGGCTACTTTTCCTTACCTCGTATGTTTTCTCCAAAAGCTAACCAACAAGCTCCGGCGTGATCTCGGTCACTCGCCTAGCTTTCCCTTTCCTCTGTCAGCGGCACGATCTAATAAGAACACAATTTTAAAGCACTTTTAAACTTGCAGGAATAAACTGAAATTCAATAAACTTGACGCCCAAAAGTAACCCCGACAATGTCGATCACTCCCAAACTTCCCAATTACTTGACATTGTCGATAAAGGACTCGGAAAAGCCCGATTCGCCCGACATGGCGAATCTGCCCGGGTTTTGGAAACGCCCTTCCGGGGCTCTGAAAATTCCCGTTTTCGTTTCTACGGTCTTAGAATAATTCAAGGGTTCCTATGCACTCGACGGAATCCAATTCCGACTTCCGAGTAATTTAATTAGCCTTTCAAGTTTCTAACCCGTTAATTACAACTTTCGCATTTTAATTCCAAATTTCGATCCGGTTGTAGATTAATGATTCGGGGAACGTCCTAAACCACACGAACACGAAACCCGAACACCCGAGCACGTGGGCCCCACCCGGCCAGCCTTGTCCGTGGGTGGCTAGGGCTCAAATGGGCCCGGCCCACCATGGTGGTGGCCGGCCCTACCTCCGACCAGCCACCCCATGGTCGGCCGGCCACCCCTTATGATGGTCGGAGCTCCCCCCGAGCTCCCGGTCACCGGAAAACGTCCCTCTTCACCCCAAAACGTCTCCAAAACATTTCCAACGACCCCCCATCCTCAATACAACCCTAAACTACTTATTTTAACCAAACCCTAACTTTTGAAACTAACCAAAACGAAGATCGGATAGTTGCTCACCGTAGAGAATGTCGAGGGGAGTTCGATTCTCCTAGCTTTGAGACGATCCAAGGGTTGGATGGTCGTGAATAGTGGCAAGACCCAAGCTCCTTCTCTCTTTTTCTCTCTTCTTTCTTCTCTCTTCTTTCTCTTTCTAAAAACACTAAATTTCCCTTTTTTGAACCAACATGGCCGAACCCCCCTCTTGTCCTCATCTTGTTTTGCCCCAAAAACCTAACACCACCACTTGTTTGACAAGTGGCAAGGTGGGTCCCAAATCTTTTTGGAAAATATCTTGTAGATATTTTCCAATCAGATTCGCGAAATTCGGACGTTTCGGGCCCCGAACGGGCACTTTTTCCAAGAAATTACGAAACTTCACGGGCTACAAGGAAACGGCTCAACTAAGATCGCTGCGATGACGGCTAAGCTTTTTGGATCCGAAACGGTCCTCGAATGGACCAAAACGTCGCTCGGTTGACTTTTCCAGCGAAAAGTCAACATTTCCCAAATTGGTCAGAAAGTTGCCCTGAGACCCCGGAACTCACTTTGGTCGATATCGGGGTCAACTTAAGTCCGGTATGACCCTCGGGGTCAATTTTAGGTTCAATTAAGTGTCTGCTTAAATTTTTTAAAATTTTTCTGTTTTTCGCAGGTTTAACTAGCGTTGACCGGGAGTGGTTATTACAGTCTATATGACTCAACCTGATGGTTTCACATTGTCATCTGCTCCTAGTAAAGTATGTAAGCTACAACGATCCATTTATGGATTAAAGAAGGCTTCTCGTAGTTGGAACATTCGTTTTCACACGACAATCGAAAAGTTCGATTTTGCGCGTTGTGAAGAGGAGCCATGTGTGTACAAAAAGGTTAGTGGGAGCATAGTTATTTTCCTATTATTGTATGTAGATGACATATTTCTAATAGGAAATGATGTACCAGCCATGCAAGAAACAAAGGTTTGGCTATCTGAAAACTTCTCCATGAAAGATATGGGAGAAGCAACTTATATTCTTGGAATAAATGTCTATAGAGATAGATCAAGGAAGTTGCTTGGAATCTCCCAATCTACGTACATTGATACTATCTTAAGGAAGTATCACATGGATAATTCCAAAAAGGGTTACTTACCTATTGGAACTGGAGTTTCTCTTTCTAGGGAGGATAGTCCTAAGACCCTAGAGGAAAGAGATCACATGAATAGAATCCCATATGCTAACGCAGTGGGAGCTGTCATGTATACCATGACATGTACAAGACCGGATGTTGCCTATGAGCTAGGAGTAGCAAGTAGGTACCAAGGGAATTTGGGTGAGGCATATTGGAAAGTTGTCAAAACTATTCTTAAGTACTTGAGAAGAACTAAAGATCAATTCCTCATATATGGAGATAATGAGCTTAAATTGTTAGGCCATACCGATGAAAGTTTTGCATCAGATAAGGATGATAGAAAATCTACTTCTGGTTATGTCTTTACCTTGAATGGTGGAGCAGTGAGGTGGAAGAGTTCCAAACAAGCTACAATAGCTGATTCAGTAACCGAAGCAGAATACATAGCGGCATGTGACGCTGCTAAGGAAGCTGTATGGATAAGGAAGTTCTTAACTGAGCTTGGTGTGGTTCCTTTAGCAAAGGAAAGTATTCCTTTATTTTGTGACAATACGGGAGCTATTGCACAAGCCAAAGAGCCGAGAGCACATCAGAAATCCAAACACGTTCTTCGGAAGTTTCATCTAATTAGAGAAATAGTTGAACGTGGAGACGTTCAAATTCTGAAGGTGGAAGGAAAAGAGAACGTTGCAGATCCTTTCACTAAAGCACTTGGTTCAAAGGAGTTTGACAAGCATAAGTGGAATATATGATTGAGGTTCATGAATGGTTGGCTTTAGATTAAATGCTAATCTTTATGCTACATTATTATTAGCACATCTTTGAACTATGGATTGTGATTAATTGAGATTAATGCAATGTTTTATTTTATTGTTATCATATATGAATATTTATTGATATTGTGATATGATAAGTCCTTGATTAAACTGTTATACTTGTCATCATAATGGGGATTATGATAATGAGAGTCAAGTATTATAGAGTTTTATCTAAAAGTGTTCTTGATCATAGGATCATCCTACTTGGACCACGATGATCCGGATAGACCAATATTTGTATAACTGTACTCATTGGATGAGTATTAATGGATCTCATTCATTAAGTTATAATATAGATGATGCATATAGTGGATATGATCATTGAACTGACCAAACGTGAGATTTCAAAATGGTTGATTTTACCTATACTGTCAATGTGGAAATTTTCTTAAGGAAAAATGTATATTGTTTTATCCTTTGACCTGAGATCACCATAGTGGTTAATAGAATGCTTGTTATACTTTGATACCGAACACCTAGTGTGTACAAAATGCTAGTTGAAAGGTCATTGAGTATAATTGGGTACCTATATAATCAATGGCGAGTCAAGAGGGGATCCATCAACTCAAGATAATGAGTTTGAACTCTATGTTGTTATGAATCTTATGGTTGGAAAAGATCCTTGGCCAAGGCAGAAGAATGATTTAAGAAAGGAGTTTCTTAAAGTCATTCAACAACCAATAATGATCAACATGAAACATAGTGGTTATCTATTAGGGTTTGACAGTCAAACCATACCCTAGGATAATCCGGAGTTGGAAATATGGAAGGAAAACAAATTCATCGTCCTTAAACCAGGTTCGTCTTTATTGGATATTGATGTTCACGTTATCCGGTCGTCGAGGAGTATTGTTAGACGCCAACCTCGATTAGTAGTTAATGAGTTTAATTACTACTGGTTTAGCGTTGAACCTATGTGGTCACACACTTACGAGTGACGTTTGATGTTTAAGATCATTTAATTTATTATGAGATAATTTGTTGAAATGATCTAGCTGGCATATTTGTTATACCTTCTGCTAACACAGAAGTGTAATAAATATTGGAGTTCTTGACAGATTGGATCTAGGTCAAGTGGGAGATTGTTGGGTTTGCCCTAGGCCCAATCGGGTTTCAAGCCCAATTGAGTCTTGGACCCAATAATTAAAAGTATATAAAGAGATAATTAGGGTTAAGAGACATAATTTCAGATTATTCTCTACAGCCACTTTTTATATTCTCTCCCAAAACAACCAAAAGTAGAATCGTTCTTCTCCATAGCCGTCTCAATCGTTGAAAGCATCAAAGATCGTTACTCGGTGTGGATACACTAGAGGCTTCATAGTTTCGGGTCTAAATCAGTTTCGGTCTACAAATCAAGTAAGTGATTTTATTATTTTAACGATGATTTAGATGCAATAGATTTGTTTTTGGATCGAACGATTTATTTCCGCTGCGAACATATGATGTTTTTCGATCCTTCACAGACTCCGGAATCCCATTCCAATGACTAACAGAACGTAAGCCATAAAGAGCCATCTTTCATACTAGTCGCTTCTTGTGAAGCTTTATTGACTAGGGACTCATCGAGTGTGATCTATCTCGATCTATGGTTCTATTCGTATGGTGGGCATAGATTAGAGCACGCATCTATATATTACTCCAGCACATAAGTAATATAAAGTCGCTTTAATTTTATTGCTAACGATGATATATACATTTGGACATTTAGGATTGAACTACGGGCACTAAGACTAATATCTAGTCCAACACAGTATCCCCTCCAAATATGGGTCCGCTCTACCCTAACTTCTAGTCTAGATTTGTTGTATCAGTGTCTCTCGACGCTACCGCAACACCCCATTCTCAACGTATCAGCGAATGGTTCAGTTCAATGAGCTAGTTTTCTTTATGTGTCGATTTATTCATACTAGTCTCACTTTCAATACTCTTGTGTTAGTGTTTGGTGGTTTTCTGTCATTCATCAACTTGTATTTATAATATCAAATCGTTTATCTATCAAAAAATATATATTATTTTTATAATTTATTAAATATGAAAATATATATTTAATAATTAACCAAATATTATTTAATAATTATATTAATTAAAAAAAATTAAACCTAAACAACTACAAGCCACAAATTAGGATTTTTCTCTTGATGTGAGAGAGAATCTACTCCCTCCTCTCACGCATGTTGTACGACTTTCCCGAGAAAGCTCTGGGTCCTAGCCTCCCAATGGCACTACCTCCTTCTGCCGCCACCGCATCCCTAGCCCTCAGCCCTATCTCATAACCACCTACGCCAACCATACGTTTCACTGCTTCTCCACCACGTCCTTCCTTTGAAGTTGTGAGCCCCTTAAAGGCGCCACGCAAGAGAAAGCTAAAACCAAACCCTCTTGGCCCTGCTCTGACGCCACCAACCACCACGGATATTGTAGTATTCTCGCTAGGATTCACCTCGTCGGCTTCGTCCCAATTGAATCTCTAAAGGGGGCGTCCGATGAAAACCCTAGCATTGCTTCTTTGGAAAGCAACCCGTTACCGACCCCCTTTCGTAGTTCCGATGATACTGTGCCTCTACCACCAGGGATAGATGCTCGCCATTGGCGGGTTAAGGAAGGAAGTGTGGTCACCACTGCGCATTTCGCTACACCTTCCTAACACCGATTGTATCCCGGTGATCCCTTCAACATTGATTGTCCATGTAGGCATGTTTCGTCAGGGAGTCACATCGTTGCCACCAGAGAAAACCGTAGACCGGACCATCCCAGTTTCGTCGTGCATTTCCGAATCCCCTAGGGTGAGCCTCCAAGAGAGTTTATCCACATGCTCTCTTGGGTAGGAAGGAGACGTTGAAGTTGTTGTCCCCTACTCGCCCATTGAGCCAACGATGTTGGCTTGCCAATAATTTGGGATGGTGGGGAAGATCGTGGCCCAAAGGTCTTATCGGAAGGACGTATTGCTGCATATCATCACCCATGCGTAGGGGAGATCCTCCTCATGGTTGGTTAGCAAGGACATTGATGTAGGCATAAAATGCATACATTTGGATGTTTTTAGCCCGCATTATTGAGATTTTTGGTCCCGGGGTTGTACAATTTCGTGCACTTTTCTCTCGTTACTCGTACTTTGTCTCTCGTTCTATTTTGTAGGTGCTTTGATCGAAATAAAGGGCAAAAATAGAGGAAACCCCAGTTTTAGGAGTTTTGGAAGCTGATTGATCTTGCGAATAGCATAACTCCGTCATACGAACTCTGAATTGCTTCATATGATATATCAAATCGAAGAGAATTCAAAGATCTAAAACTTTCGTCAAGGGACCGTTACGGGCCTCGTTCTGGCCCGGTTTAGGGCCCATACCGGGCCAGATTCCGGGTCGGTTTCCAGCGTGTTCCGGGCCTCATTCCGGCCCGTTTTTGGGTCCATTCTGGGTCACTCTCCGTGCCACGCGCGTCAAACCTTCCCCCAGCTCCGTGTTTTGCATAAAAATAGGAAATTTCCCCATTCCAAAGCAAAATTTACCTATTTCAAATCCGATTTGTAAGAGAGAAAGAGGTCTTGAAGTCCTATATATAGAAGAGCATCCATTAAGAAAAGGAGAACTAGTATTAGGCATAATTTTAGAGAGATTGAGAGTTAGGGTTGGAGTTTTGGTGAGAGAGAAGTGCTTAGGAGCAAGGATTGAAGCAACTTTGAGATTTTCATCATTGAATCGGTATTTTGTATCAACTTTACCTTTGAAATATGTTTTTCTCTTGTTCATCTTCTTATTTGTGTTCTTCCTTCATCTCCATGAGCTAAATTTTCAATGATCTAGGTCTAGGCGAAACAATACGATGAATTAATTCAATGGGTTCGTGTCTATTATGTGTAATTTGTGTTTGGATTATTGTTTGCATGATTTGAACTTAATGCTTCATCAAATTGATCACTTGATAGATGAGTAGGTTTTAACATTCAACAATCGAGATATGAGAATGGCTAGAAGGACTAAAGATTATGCAACTCGGGTTTAAATCTAGTCTCTAGTAAACTTAGGTTATCACGAGTGCAACAACCATAGGCGTACAAACCCGAAAGTTCAAGGAGTTCATGAATCTTAATGATGTATGTCTCACTACACCCAGATTAGAAATAACTAGGTGGTTAGATTATACTAGGGACCTAATTCGATAGAAAAATGTTTAGGACTAGTTGAGAGAACTTCCGTTGCCTTTAAACTTACCTTATTTGCACATGTAAACACAAATCCCTGTGAATTAATTGTCATATTGTGACCCCGTTAAAAGTCCTAGATCGTTTTTTCCCTTCAATTTCACAACAAACTGATATTTTGTATTTTACTTGATCATCATTTATTTTTCTTGGCATTTCAATTAATTTTCAAAACCAAAACCAAATATTTTCAGAAACAGCTTAGGTAACAGATTTTAAATCGAGTGACTGTTTTATTGCTCCCTTGGGTACGATAACCGGACTTGAACTAAAATACTACTTGACGACCGGTGCGCTTGCCGCGCCCTTTTTGTGGGTTAATTCTCAGGACGTCAAGTTAATGGCGCCGTTGCCCGGGAGCAACTAAAGCAACACTTATATTTTTAATTTGTGTTCCTCCTCAGGGTTGGTTAGCAAGGACATCGACCCGAGTATCTTTGACTTCTACTTTGAATCTAAAGAGACTCGAGCATGGGTCCGATGTAATGATCGCTGGTACTTTGATGGTCATTCTCTCCTCCTATGGGAAATTGACCCGATGGCTAGGTAGCTTCCAGATTTGAACCACCTACAGCTCTTGATGCATGTTCATGGCCTTCCCCCGCTGGTCTGAACTAAGACCATCGGAGAGAACAGTTAGGTTGCCCTAGGTACCTGCGTGGAGGTCCCGTGTGACTAGTTGGGTCTCTACTGAGGTGGGACGGTAAGAGTCCGTTTTTGGCACCTCATGGAGTGTCCTCCTAGTGCTACGGTTTAGGGAGTTATGGGACCCTGTCTGGGTCTCCTTAACCTATACCAAGCTTCCCACATTAAGATTCAACTATGAACGGATTGGGCACATGGCTCGGGGATGTGATCGGGAAATGATCGGGGGTCTTCATTTCGATAATTCACTATTGAAATTTTAGAAGGATTTGAAGGCCAAACAGTATGCGACAAACTAGGACGCCAAGGGTTCCATGTCCATCCCACCAGTTTTTGTGCCTTTAACCCTGCACACTATACCTAAGGGAAACCCATCTCGAGGAAGTGTCCCAATAGTAACCCTGAATACTGTACCTAATGGTTCAGTGTGACGGGTAGGTATCCCAAGCGAGACAGAGGATCCCGACTAGAAAAACTTGGTATCCGGATTCGCCTCAGGGAGTAGGGAGACCGAAGACTCGGGTACTCCCTCAGTTGGACCTGTAGGAATGAAGAAGGGGTTAGATGGAGAACCCCGTTAAGATCATGCGAGGGCTTGAAAGCAGCCTCACTGGGAGTAATGATAGGTAACCATTGCTTTAGGGAATTTCCATGGGAGGGTTCCTTGGTGAAAGTCATTCCTCCCTATACTAAGGAGTTCAGGTTCGATCGCATTTCAAACGATCTTATGTAGTGTTTAGGCAACACCTTGAGCAGTACTCTTCAGTCCCGTTATCCAACCCCCACTTACTAGTTTCCTATATGGAAATTCAATACCGTCCATGACGGTTATATTATCTTAGAGTTATGTGTTCTAAGCTCTCTGGGGACTCTTTACTTGTATTGGCTCTCGTCTTCTTGATTATGAATAAGGTTTGCAACTTTCAGTTAAAAAACCCAAACAACTATATTTTTAACTAATAATTTATTACAAAAAAATTCATAAAAAATAAATATTAAATTATTAGTTTTTTAGCATACGAAAGAAATTTTATTGCTATAGGAACAAACTGATTACATGGATCTACAAACGTGGAAAGAAACTAACAGGATGGGATACAGTTTTGGTGACGACCAAAACACTAATCCTATGACTAAATGCTCGGTGATACCCAAGAGGAGGCTAAGGAGTGGTTCCCTATTCAAACTTTGATTGGCATTGTGAATCTACGAGACTTTCCCCGTCTCCACTTGAACTGTCCTGTTATGTTGTAATAGTCGTCCAAGGAGTATGCGAGGGAATGGAGGAGGGTAAGGAGCATAAGGTGTCTACTCCACAATGGTCGTGGTGTGGATCCTCTTCGACACTCCAAATTTCCTTAGGTGTCTCATGGCGAGCCGCGAGGCAAGACATCGAGCCTCGCTGATGCCCCATCATGGCCAACCTCATCGACATCGTTAATCCAAATTACCTTGGGTGGGGGCGTTAGATTTATCCGACCCATTAGAGGAGAGGTACCATCAGGGCTCCTCCACCTGTTCACTAGGGATGCCTATGAGGACGAGTTTGTCTCGTCGGTCCAAAGGCCGACCGTTGGGAAATTCTGGTTTGGTGCATTAGCAAGATGTCGTCTGAAATGTTAAGACATTACGATGTTGTATATGACGTTAAGAGATGTGGACATACATCTTTCGTCAGAACATTATGGAGAATTAAACAATGAAGAACAATCAATCGTAAAGACATAGAGATTGGTAAACCAGTTTGATACTTCATACGTACACTTGGGGGAAAACTTCTCCAGTGGAAAGGTTTCACTATAATGTAATAATCAACATACAAGTTCCTTAGATCATCATAGATCGAACCTATGTTATTAATACAAAGTGTAAACCCAATCAGGATCTCCCACTGAGTCCAAGATCCACTCTTGATTCCACTCTACGAGCCCATTTGTCTCGGATTGCTTCGAGCCCCTTAGATTCGATCTGTTCTTGTTCTTTAGGGTTGATCGTGAATCTCAATCAGGCAACCATATCTTCATCCCTCTTCAGTTAGGCTCCGAGGGTGAATCCAAATCGGAACAACTCATTCAGTTACGAATGGTGTTTGAGTGCAAATACCGTTATTACTTGTTCAACACATCCACCCTCCCAACACGCTAGTCCAACACACTTGGGAGATCTGAATGTTAAATCAAAGAACAACAAACTGTTGCCATGAAGGCCATAGTGACGTCGACGATGTCTTTTGATAATGTCGACCAGCGGCTGCTAATGGAATATCTCTTGGCCTTTTATATATGCTCCAACTTGTAAAACGTGGCTCCTAGGGTTTACTTCATCCTTAGAGTCATGATAAAGTAATATCTCCAAGTTTCCTTATCTTGGAGAAATTCCTAAAGCAAACAAATCTCTTAAGATATAGAAGTATATTGAAGATAGGAAACCAATCTTAACGGGTCCAATGCTTGGAATATAAGTATCTTAAAAATAGGAAATATAAAATACTTATATTTAAATGAGGGAACGCGCGATACTTATCTTTAATATATGGCACGTGCATGTTCCAGATGTTAGATGACATTGAGATTGACATCTCGGATCAGACAACGATCAATTGGAGCTCTGAAAATCTTCACCTGTTAAATAGATCATTTGTCTTATAAACGTGACTCCTTAGGTTTCCTTGATCCTTGGAGTAGTGATCTTACTGGATCCATTATTTTCCTTGCGCTAGAATATTTCCTGATATATATTACAATACTATCTTCTAAGAAGGAAACAAATCTTCGACGTATCTTCTCGTTTCCTTGTGACAGAATATTTCCTAAATAGATATGTAAGAAGAACTACATGGCTTTGATTATAAAGTGGATACATAGGTGTCTAAGAGACGCAAGGCAAATCATTCTTTACCCGGTGTTCTTGTTTTGGTATGAAAGTGCTGATTTTTTTTCTTGTGATTCTAATCTTTGGTAGTTGATTCATGGTTTTAATGGTCTCTTGGTTTTATTTGTCATTCGCTGCGAGTTGGTTCATCTTCTACCCTACCTCAAGACCCAACACGGTGGTATCTCATTTACATTTTACTGACGATACGTTAATCATAGTCAAAGCTAGTAACGAAGAGCTTCAGGCTTTGCAGCGAACTCTTTTAGCTTTTCAGATGTACTTAGGGTTGAAAATAATTTTTTCCAAATCAAGGCGCTTTTGATGAATGGAAGCTTTTTGACTCAGGAGGAGGTTGTTACTTATCTGGGATGCTCAGATGGTTCTTTTCCCATTCCGTATTTGGGTTTGAACTTAAGGGCCAATCCTAAGCGCATTTCCACGTGGGAACCGGTAATAGCAAAATTCAAGGCCTCTTCGTCTGTATGGCATGCTCGGTCTTTGTCTTTGGGAGGTAGGATTATGTTGATAAAATCATCTTTTAGTGCTTTCCCTTTATTTTTTATGACGCTCTTGAAAGCACCGAAAGGGGTCATAATAGAGATGAAGAAATGGCAGCGCACCTTTCTATGGAGGAGTTCAGGATAGGGTCGAGTTTTTTGTAAGATTAGTTGGAACATTGTCGAAATATCGAAGCAAGAAGAAGGGATTTGGATTAGGAGGTTGGAGGAGATGAATAATAGTCTTCTCGCTAAGTGGTGGTGGCGATTCGCGGTGAAAAAGAATACTCTATGGAAGCAGGTTATATGTGCTAGGATGGGTTGGTATTTGAATGACTGAGACTTGTCGAAGGTGGATAGAAGCGGTAATGCTTTCTTGTTCAGTCATATTTTGGCTTTATCTAGTGAACCCCGCTTTGCTTCGTTGTTTAGTGATCAATGGATGGAATGATGGAATGGAGACTATGAGGGGGAAACAAAATTTCCTTTTGGCATGACATATGGCTGGGTGGCGGTGCTTTCAGGTTTCGATTCCCACGCTTATACTACTTGTTTCTGATTAAAGTAAGGAAGGTAATGGAGTTTTGGGATGAGGATGGGTGGTTTTGGAGTATAGAAGGAGCTTGAGGCCGTGGGAGAAGGACCAATTATGGGATTTAGTAAATGAATTGGTGTTAGTCAGCGGTGACAGCTCAAGGGAGGACGGGGTGGTATGGATTAAGGAAAATGAAGGTTTCTTAGTGGTAGGAACATACGAGTCCTTGGCAGCTCCGGCAAGCAGTACCTTTCTTTGGGAAAGATTCTTATGGGTTTCAAAAGTTCCCACGAAGTTTTCTGCGATGGTATGACTTGCGGCTCACAATGCACTACCTACGACATGTTTTTTTGGAAGAAGGGGGCTCCATATTCCGTTGAGCTAAATTTTTTGTGCATTGCGCGGATCCGATTTTGATTCTTTGGACCACTTGCTGCTACATTGTCAAATGGCGTGGGTGGTGTGGGGGAGGGTTATGGGGTGGTGGAGCTTCATTTGGGTAATGCCTGTGAATGTAGAAAGCTTATTGTGTCTATGACAGAGGTTCGGAAACAAGAGGTGCAAGGTGGCCTAGATTCAAACTAGAATTCAATGTTGTGGGGGTTGTGGTTACTAAGAAATTCGACTTTATATAACCAAAGCATGTCCACATTGGATGTTTTTGTGATTAAGTTCCAGCATTATACGTTTGGGATGGTGTGGGATGTGAATCTGCTGAAGAAAGGGGTGTCCTTTGACATGTGGAGGAGTGATTCGAGTCCTTGTCTTAAAGGGAGAGTAGTTCTCAAGTAAGGGCACGAAGTGGACTAGGAATGTGCAGAGGGTTGGGGTCGAAGTGATAGGCCGAGAATTGGTTGCTCGAACGGTGGCGACACAACTTTCATCCTTAGTATGCTTTGGACTAGTGTTTTGGTTCCATTGTTTTATGTGTTTAGTTTCTAGGAGATAGTTTTCTTCTTCCTACAGGTTTCTCCTTGTAACATAAGGTCGAGTGTGATTTTTTAATAAAACTTTCGCCTTTCAAAAATAATGAGTAAAATATCATCAGACCCCTTGATTAGTGAAGATTTTAAAAGGAAGCATGGTCATGCGAGTGAACAGAGAGTTTTTTATTTAAAATCTAAACTCGAGATCAAGAAATGAACGACTGGACAAAAACAACGTAGATGCTTCTATGCCCTGTGTTCTGTCATGATATCGTAAAACGACAAAAGGAAAAAAATATGTATGGTAGTCGGTTCTAACAAGAGATATGTCAAACTTCATATGAGTAGGGTGGTTATGGACCTTACTAGGTGTTATCCATAACTTGTGAACGAAATAAAAGTTTCGGGCTCACTAACAACATCATGTGAACCTAAAGGGTCACACACTATAGAGCAAACCCCATAATGAATCGGACCTTAGAGGTTCGAATTAAGTAAAAAAAGGAAAATTATATTTGATATAATTAACATATTTATTTCATTACTTATTATCAAACTAATATAGTTATTTGCATTTGATTTAAATCTAACATGATATTTATGCAAATAAAATAAGCTATAAATACATTAATTAAAGGGTATGCCGAGAACCCTATTAAGGTAATAGGATTTTCGACCAACCCCTTTAAATATATATTGTAGTTCTTTTATTTAAATTACAAAAAAGAAAAGGGAAACTCTAGTTTGACTTGAAAAGAGAAAACCTATTTTGACTAAAAAGTAAAAATAAGACTCATTTAGGTTTTCTCGTATTCAAGCTTTCCAAAGACTTGGTTTTTTAAAAATCAAAAGCCTATAAATACAATTTCATAGGGTTGAAAATCATAAGCACTACCATAGGGATTTTCGACCACCATATTGACAGAAAAGTAAGAATTGTTCAAAAGCTCTAGCAAGCTTTAAGTTGTGGTAATGACTTCGTTCGTATGGATACTGTTAGAGGGTGGACTTTGTTGAGGACGCCTTGGAAAATCTCCATCAGAGTTAAGATCCCAATATCTCAGTATTGAAGTGAAGAGAAGATTGGCTACAAGAGGTAAATCAATATATATTATGTTTGTATGATCAATTTATCGATATACAAGTGATCAGGTTAAGGATTATGTATTAGAAATTTTGTTTTCCACTGTTTTTAGAAACCCATAATTCTTCAAATTGGCCCCACAAGTACTTTAGCCTTTCCTTTAGCCGATGCATTGTACTTTCTTTTAAAGATGAAGTTTTAGAGAGTGTTTTTAGTAATATGTTACAGTAACCATTGCGTCGTTAAATATAGACTTATGGTGTGTAACAACCACACTTGGGAGCTCTATACACTCTGTTAGAGATGGTTTAAGATATCCATATTTCCTTATCTTTGTATTTTTTAACTTGCGACTTATGATTGTTACTCGTATGTTCTGTTAGCCATCAAGTGTTACTTCCAGTCAAACAGAAACGTAAGATAAGAAGCACATTACATATTAGGTACTGCAATATGGTGTGCTTTAAAATGTGGAAGTGCCACAATGACATTATATCATCGTACTTACTTGGTGTTAGTCTTAGTGCTCATAGTTTAATCATAAATGGCCAAATGTATATATCAGCATTAACAATAAGATTAAAGCGGCTTTATATTACTTATGTGTTAGAGTAATATACTGATGTGTGTTCTGATCTATGCCCACCATACGAATAGAACCATAGATCGAGATAGATCACACTCGATGGGTCCCTATTTAATAAAGCTTCACTAGAAGCGAGTAGTATTGGAATGAGATTCAGGAGTCTAATCATAGATATCATGTGGGACATGATATTGGACGACCCGACATGAATATGTGTCATAGATCAAGTCATGAACATATTCATTCTTGTGGCTTGTCATGTATTCTTAGACCAAGGAGTCATTGTGATCGTTATGCAGTCAACAACTAAGTTTGACCTGAGCCTAACGTTTTCCGAAACAGGGCTTCCATAACGGCCAAGATTGGCTTGAGGATGGGCTACATGAGTGACACGAAAGACGGCTAAGAGATTTATCCCTCATATTGAGGTATGGGAAAGATATAAGTTCTCGACCGCTTGATCGAGAGTGACTAAAAGAATAGCATGGCCATGCACATGATACTGGGTATCATATATTCAGTCATCTCACATATCAAGGAACAGTGATTGAGAATAATAAGGATGACGGCTCTATGCCTTATCTTAATCAGGATATCGGTGATAAAAGGATAATGATAGGCACGACGGAAAGGTTAGAATTGAAAGGGTCGATTCGTTATGCAGTGTCAGGCAATACTAAAGTCTCGTTAGTTTCCACCTATATAGGATCAAGTAAAATGAAATTTTACGTTGATCTATTGACATGCATAAACCTAAGGATTACACCAACGGATGAAACTCATTGACAAAATTATGGAGAATGACCAAAAGGGAGTTGTCTCGGGACATGACCAAAACTGGGTTTTGGGTCATGTGCCTGTAACTGAATAGGACATTATGGATTGAGCCAAGGCTTGGAGTCTTGGGATTGATCACGTCGGATAATGTTGGACATTTCTGGTGTGACAGGTTTGGAGGCGATGAGCGTGTCACAGGACCTCGTTGGGAATGGCCACGTGCCATGTTCCAAGAGGCCCATTTAACCAAGGCCTATGGAACTAATTAATCAATTCCTGTTTTTGCTCAATTTTAGTTGCTTGATACAGAGACTATGTCTCGATCTTCTCTGGGGTCGGACGTGGAGGATCAGTGAAGAGAACTAGGGCTCCAAAGCCGGCCTTGAGGAGGAGAAGTCGCAAGGACAATGGCAAGGGCGTACTGGTTCAGGTTGTTCAGAGTCGTGTACAGGGTCGGGGAAGAAACCTGGTGTCGATAGAGAAGTTGTGACCTTACGGGAAGCGGCGACTACTTATACTTCTATTCCAGTGACGTCTTTAGATGAAGGGAAGGACCCAGCCAGTGTAGATGCAGACAGAGTAACGGCTCGCCGTAAACAGAACAACTTCATCGTGAGTGACACTGAACTATATGTGAGAAATATGTTGTATGCCTCATCGGAGGAGTCTTTCCGAGATATGTTTTCACCTTTTGGTGACATTGCTTCTTCGTCTCTACTGAAACGTCCAAACAAGAAAGGTTATTTCTTTGGTTTTGTTCGTTTTACTTCGCCTATTGCTGCGTCTCAGGAATTGGAAACTTTTAATGGGTTCAAGCTGAGTGGGCACATCGTATTCGTAGCCTATTCTTGCCGTGTTTTGAGGTCGCCGACGACTGAACCAGTTGAATGCGAAAAACAAAACATCGGCTCTGTTTTGAGGACTGACCGGGAAACTTTCTCTAGGGACAGTGTTCGGACCTTGGGAGCGGTGTTGGGGCTTAGTGAAGTCTCCAGTGAAACCAGACCTTCTCCGGTGATCGTTCCGTCGGCGTTTCAGGTCACCGGTGAGATGCCATGTTCCTCTCTAACTTCCCCCGTTGATGGCGCAGATTCCGTGAGTCAAGGGATTTCAATTTCAAAAGAATTCCCAATTTGGGAGAACGCGATCCCTGCAGATTCGGTTCTGATCACGCCACAGATCACGGCTGCAATTGATTTTCCTTCGGATACGGCGTTGACTCATTGCATCGTTGATGGCGTTGAAGACGGGGCTAAGAAGCTCTTTGCTGATATGGGCCTTTCAGTTGGTCAGTTTGGGCCAGTTGTTGAAAGGGCAGGTCCAGATATCGGGTTGGGCCTGTCACAAGGAGGTTTTGGGCATGCTTTAGGTGGGTTGTTAAGTGTTTTAAGCCTTTCTGATCAGGCCCATCTGCTGGCTCGTGAGGATTCAAGTCTGGCCCGTGAGGACCCAAGTTTGGCTACCGTTTTTACCGTATTGGGAAGGATCTTGGATCAATGGACAATCTTTCACGAGTTGGCGAACCGATTCTGGAGACCGGCTTTCAAGGAAGTCCGTGGAAGGAAGCCTTGGAAAAACCGATATCTAGGGCGGAACCAAAGAGACTTGGTCGCCCAAAGAAGGGTCACTCGAAGGTGATTGCACAACCAACTATTGTTTATCGGACAAGAGCCCGGACTTCTGTTGAAAAAGGGGATAAAATGGGACGTTTCATTGTGGACGTTGCCAAAAAAGATAGCTCGGGTATTTGGAGCTATAGTTCGAAAGTTGGCCATAAACCCGTTGATCTTTGTGCTTTGGCGCTTGTAAAGGACGCCGAGAGTAGGAAGGACAAGGAGTACTTGGAACCGAATTCAATTCAAGCTTTATGTCACGCCCCAATTTCAGTAAACCGAACTCGGGACGCGAACGTTTTAAAATAATAAACACCTTTGAAACCATTTCTATAATTGACTTTAAAAACTCCAATTGTTCAACAAAATAATATTTACAACTTAAAACACGTCCCAACAAATGGACAAAAGTATGGTATCCGTCGCTAGACTCAAAATAAACCCAGAAATCCCGCTCCTAGCTCTTCAAGCTTCAGAAGCTCACCTAGTCCAACCTGCGATCGGTACCTGTAGGAAAAGCAGCTAGGGGTGAGCGTTCGCTCACCACCACGGATAACAGACTGACTACGGCATAATTAGCAGACAATGCCGGTAACACCAATAATAAGGTCAACACCGGGGAACACTGTCCCCAACCCAAGTACCCTGACTGAACATACACCCACTGTTACCTTCTTTGACCAACTCAACACTTGACACGTAAAGTAGAACCAACACAACGACCACGACCTCTTCCAAGGACTCAAAAGAAAGCTACGCAACACCAAACAAGATCACAAAGGATCACACACCAAACAAGATCACAAAGGATCGCAAACCAGCTGCCAAGAAAGCTTGCACCCTCCCGAGACTCTAACTCGGTCAGGCCAGCCCCAGAATACTTGCAACTTACCGAGACTCTAACTCGTAAGCCAGCCGAAGAATGCTTGCAACTTACCGAGACTCTAACTCGTAAGCCAGCCAAAGAATGCTTGCAACTTACCGAGACTCTAACTCGTAAGCCAGCCAAAGAATGCTCACAAACCCAAACCACACACGCGCGGCCAAGACCCCTTTATTGGTGGGCGGGCCCCCTACCCCGTCTGAACATGCAGACGCGTGTGCTCGTGGACCCCCATTTTATGAAGCGGGCCCCCAACCTCAGGTAACCACAATCACAATCACAATCACAAGCAAGTTCAACAGTCAGTAACAACACAGGTTCAACACTCACAGACACTCACGGCCTCCCAATACACACCAACAGTAAAACACGGACTCAACAGCCCCACAGGCACTCACGGCCTCCCAAGACACACCAACAGTAAAACACGGACTCAACAGCCCCACAGGCACTCACGGCCTCCCAAGACACACCAACAGTAAAACACAGACTCAACAGCCCCACAGGCACTCACGGCCTCCCAAGACACACCAACAGTAAAACACGGGTTCACAACCCCACGGGCACTCATGGACACCCAAAACACCAAAGGTAAAGACACGGGTTCAACAACCCCACGGGCACTCATGGCCACCCAAAACACCAACAATAATACACGCTCGCAACTTGCCGAGACTCTAACTCGTAAGCCAGCCAAAGAATGCTTGCAACCCCCGAGACTCTAACTCGGTCAGGCCAGCCAAAGACACCAACCTTAGTACACGGGCTCTCATGCCCACCCAAGACACAACAGTAATACACGGGCTCTCATGGCCACCCAAGACTCAACAATAATAGCACGGGCTCTTAAGGCCACCCAAGACACCAAAATAAACAATCAACCTCCGGCTTAACCAAAGCCTCCAACAGTCCTAATATCAACAATTTCTCAATCAACCTCCGGGCATGGTCATATGCCTCCAGTAATTCTAATATCGCTAAGTTCTCTGCTCCTACGACACTACTAAGTGTCACATGCTTTTCTCATATTCGCTATGTTCCAGTATCATGCATTTCTAATGTTCGATAACCTACTCAACCCACGACACCCCGGTGTCACATGCAATTCTACTATTAACTTTCCCTAGTCAGGGCCGAGATCCGGCTACTTTTCCCTACCTCGCGACGAAACCACAGCAGCGTCTCCTAGCTGCTGACGACCGGGCCAACGCCGTCTTTCAGGGCGAAGTCCGCGTCTGGGTGTAACTCCGGTTTTCTCTTCGATCGAAGCCGCACTCTAAATTTAACACGAAGTCACAAATTAATAATGGTTCCACTGTTAAGTTAAAGATTACGATTAGTCCAGTTTAAATCCGACAGTTGTCTTTTAAACTCGAGCGGGCTAAAAGCGGGATCACGACGAATCGGGTTCGAGAACTCGAGCCCCAAGCACATAACTCGGTGCACGTTTCTCGAGGCATAGGTCCCGAGGCACGAGTACCAAGGTCCGATCCGACGCTCCCGTTTTTGTCTCGTTCACAGTCCGATTAACAGTCCGGTTTTTCAAAAGTCCCAACGTTCCAGATTCGTTCCCAATTCCGATTAACAACCCTTTTTCAAAACAGAACGGTTTTTGTTTCAAATTAAATTCCTTTTTATTTCAAATCTGTTTCTGTTCTGATCTTTTGAGCCCAAAATGAATTTAGTTCAGTTTTTGAACAACCGTCCCCAAATCCCGTTTAACAAATTAGATCCAACGATTTGTGGTATTAAAATCAACTCCAAACAGCCAGATCCCCGTTCTTGTTTCCACACGAGCCGATTCAACAGAAGTTCGAAAAAGGGAAATAAAGGTTCGGTTTTCAAAACGGCCGGCCGCCGGCGAGGGCGGCGTCGGCTGGGGCCTAACCGTAGAGAAAGGGACGGTGGCGTCGGCGAAAAACGGCGGGACACGGCGGCTTCGCGCCCGTGTCAGATCTGGACGGACACGAGGAGAAGGGAGGTTGGGGATGACGGCGATTCGGGAGATCTGAGGAGGCGGAGGCTACGGCGCCGAGAGGGAGGCTACAGCGCCGAGAGGGAGGCTCGGCGGCGGCAAGAGCTCGGATCTGGTGCAAAGATCGACTCCATCGCCGGCGAACCCGAAACGCTCACGGGGAGGGACGACGAGCTCGGTGTGGAGGCGAGGGAGAGCTGGCTCGGGATCTGAGAGGGAGGTGAAGAGGGAGTCGGCAGCGGCCTGGACGGGCCGGTCGAGATGGAGGGCGGAGTGTGGCTGAGGGTTCTCCTCAGATCCGGACGAGCGCCGGCGAGCTCGAGCAGAGAGACAGAACGGCGAGAGGGAGAGAGAGACGGACGGCGCGCGTCGGGCTCGGACTGCCGGAGACGGGGAAGAGAGGGAACTGGTCGGTGAGGTTGAGGGTCGAGGTCGGGACGGCGGCGGCTCGGTGAGGGAGGCGGGCGTGAGCTGGAGAAGGGAGAGAAGGAGAGAGAACTAAGGGGTCGGCTGCGTGAGGAGAGGGAAAAAAATTAGGGTTTCAGAGAAGAAATGGGGTTAAATACCCCGGCCTGACTCGAGTTGGGCCTCAGGCAGCTCGCGGCCCAAGGACGGCTGGGCTGGGCTTGGCCTGCGCGCCGGGCCTGGTCCAGACCTGTTTCTTTTTTTTTTAACACAAAACAAACTCGTTCCCAACCTCGACGTTATTGTTAAATAATTTAAACGTTAAGTTTTTTTTCTCGGTCTTTACACTTTACCCCCTGTTCCGGTCTCTAACCGATTTATTTGTTTGAATCCGGATAGGAAGTAGGCAAGGCGTTCTTATGTACATCTTGTTTTCCTATTCTGTTTCGCTCTTTGGAGCTGTAATGGTTTGAGGAAAAGATCTTTTCGGATCTTTTCTTGCTTTGTTCTATATCCTTATAGAACAACTGCTTAATACAAAAATTCGCTTATCAAAAAAAAAGACAAGGATTAAGGTGTTGGGGATTCACCACCTAACCCCATCTTGTCTAGCCTTATTTAACACCATACTTGTCCTAGTTCACACCATGCTTCACACCTTACTTGTCCTTTGTAGTTTTTGATTATATTGATGGTTTAAGTCATATTTTTCATATAACAAAACATAAGACAAGTATAGGAACACCACTTCTCTTCCTTTCTCCCTTCAATTTCGGGTTTGGCTTTCTTTCTCCATCTTGCTGTGTTCTTGAGTCATCTAAAGAAGAACTATGTGACTTTGATTCCAATTGGATACGTAGGCGTCTTGAAGACTCAAGCCGGTCATCGTTTCTTTGGTGTTCTCTTCATTCTACTTGTGTTCTTGAACTAATTGGTAAGGAGACATCCATATTGTTTATTCTCTTGTGTATCTAATATTTGGTAGTGTTCTATGGCATGGTCTCAAGTGATTTCCGCTGCAAGTATGTGTTCATATCCTCCATCGAGACCCAACACTTGGTCCACTAAAGATCGAGATAACGAGAATCAACGCACAATTGATTATCTTTGGTTACTAGCTTAAGATATCAAACTCATTCAAGGATGGAATGTACATAATGTAGGATGCCATAGTAGAAACACCATTTCCCACACTTGACTTGAGTTTGACCTTAGATTACTCCCAAGGATAGTATGAAACCGAAACAACTATATTTGTATATTTTCTAGTTTGTTGATACATTCATAACTCGATATTGTTCCCTTAATTGTAATAGTCATGGTTGCTTCTAGACATGACTTAAACCAAAAAAAAATGCCACCACTATTTCTACAATAACAATGCCTTCTACCAAAGCATTGCCGAATGGTGACATTTGACTATGTGGAATACCACGCCGTAAACTAAGACACCTCGCTCCCAATGGAATTGACCTGGTATTTTTCAAAATTATATTTCTTGTAAATGTGTTAATGCACGTTAAAGGTTTGTGCCTAAGACATAAATTTGCCTCAACCACACAAGGTATTAGTTAGTGGTGTAGTATTCCCACAATGCTATAATAGACAAAGGACATGATTGAATATGTCTAGTTACTCTTCGACCAGTTCTTGCTACCGATCACCCATAGACGTCTAGTAAGTAAGTTGAACCATGTTATAATAAGAAACTATTTCTTATTTTCCATATCTAAATGTACAAGAGACTACATATATATATACACACTTAACATGTCTCTTCAACTTCCTGTTAGTCTTAGTGCCCGTAGTTCAATCCTAAATGTCCAAATGTATATATCATCGTTAGCAATAAAAATAAAGCGGCTTTATATTACTTATGTGTTGGAGTAATATATCGATGTGTGCTCTGAACTATGCCCACCATGCGAATAGAACCATAGATCGAGATAGATCACACTCGATGGGTCCCTAGTCAACAAAGCTTCACTAGAAGCGACTAGTATGAAAGATGGCTCTTTATGGCTTACGTTCTGTTAGTCATTGGAATGGGATTCCGGAGTCTGATCATAGATATCATGTGGGACATGATATTGGACGACCCGCCCTGAATATGTGCCATAGATTAAGTCATGAACATATTCAGTGTTGTAGCTTGTCATGTATCCTTAGACCAAGGAGTCTTTGTGATCGCTATGTAGTCAACAACTGAGTTTGACCTGAGCCTAACGTTGTCCGTAACAGGGCTTCCATAACGGCCAGGATTGGCTTGGGGACGGGCTACATGAGTGACACGAAAGACGGCTAAGGGATTTATCCCTCATACTAAGGTATGGGAAAGATATCGGTTCTCGGCCACTTGATCGAGAGTGACTGGAAGAATAGCATGGCCATGCACATGATACTGGGTATCATATCTTCAGTCATCTCACATATCAAGGAACGGTGATTGAGAATAATAAGGATGACGGCTCTATGCCTTATCTCAATCAGGATATCGGAGATAAAAGGATAATGACAGGGACGACGGAAAGGTTAGAATCGACAGGGTCGATTCGCTATGCAGTGTCAGGTAATACTAAAGTCTCGTTAGTTGCCACTTAAATAGGATCAAGTAAAATGGGATTTTACGTTGATCTATGGACATGCATAAACCTAAGGGTCACACCGGAGGATGAAACTCATTGACACATTTATGGAGAATGACCAAAAGGGAGTTGTCTCGGGACATGACCAAAACTGGGTTTTGGGTCATGTGCCCGTAAGTGAATAGGACTTTACGGATCGAGACAAGGCTTGGAGTCTTGGGATTGATCGCGTCGGATAATGTTGGACATTTCCAGTATGGAAGGCTTGGAGGCGATGAGCGAATCACGGGACCTCGTTGGAAATGGCCACGGGCCATGTTCCAAGAGGCCCATGAAAGGCACATGCAACCAAGGCCCATGGAACTAATTAATCAAGTCTTGATTAATTAGTACTAAGTAAGCAAGACAAGGATTAAGGTGTTGGTGATTCACCACCTAACCCAATCTTGTCTTGCCATACTTTGTCCTATTTACACCTTACTTGACACCATACTTGTCCCATGCCTTTAGTTGGACAAGTATGGGTTTTGTTATGTTTAAGTCATCTTTTTTCAACATAACAAACACAAGACAAGAATAGGAAACACATTTTCTCTCCCTCTTCCATGGCCATTTCGGGTTTGGCTAGTTTCCACCTCCATGTTTGTGTTCTTGAGTCCTCAAAGAGAAGAACTACGTGGCTTTGATTCCCATGTGGATACGTAGGCGTCTTGGAGACTCAAGCCAATCATTCGTTAACCGGTGTTCTTGTTTTGGTAAGAACTAGTGCTGAATTTTTCTCTTGTTAATCCATTCTTTGTTAGTTGTTTCATGGTTCTAATTGTCTCTTGGTTTTCATTGATTTTCCGCTGCGAGTTGGTTCATCTCCAACCCTACCTCGAGACCCAACAGTGGTATCAGAGCCGTGCTACCTTCGGGATTCACAAGACGGTGTTCAAAGTTTCGGTTTTGCTTGAAAGTTTCGTTTTTGGCATGTTGTTTTGCTAAATTGTTTGATAACATGTTTTAAATTATTGTTTATGGATTTAATACATGTAAAATGAATTTTTGAAAATTATTTCAAATCTGGAAATTTTGAAATTTTTTTGATTTTTCTGGTCTCGGGAGCGGGACTCTCGGGGAGCCGAAACCGGGACCGAACGGGGCTCCGTTGGACGGAGCTAGGCCAAGCATGACCATTGGATGGTTGATATGCCAAGGCTAAACCGTTTTGTTAATTATGACGAGTTTGGAACCGTCATGATGAACTCGAAGATCAAATGTTCAAAAGTTTCATTTTTGAACGGTTTCAATAAACCGAGCATCAAAAAATTTCGAAACTTGGCTATTAATTAAAACCGGAAAATCACATGATGTTTGATAACGTGCTTGTTTGATAACACGATGTGTGATGTGATGTTGGCATGGTGTACATAATAGCCCCGAGCTCAATTTAATTATTTATCGCTTTTGACGGCATGCGAGCCGTTAGAGTTAACGTGTAATTATTCTTTCAATGTGTGGTCGTCGAACCACTTGTTTGTAATATTTATTTATTCCCGACCTGCGAGTTGTGTATTAAATTGTAATATTTTACTCAAGACGAAGAAATGGCGAAAAGGTCATTTGGTGGCTTTTCGGGTGTTGGCATCGGCTTGGAGTCGATGGAGCTCAAGAAGCTAGTGGGAGTTAGTTTAGGGGGCTATTATGTGCACATTTACCGCTTTATGCTTGGTTTAGTTTATGCATGATTAATTCTATGTGTTTTAGAATTGCATGCTTAACTTTATTTACCGAGCATATCACCTCACATGCAAAGATAAAATTGGAATTTTAATCCTTGTGTGTGAACCCTTAGAACCGTCATTGCATTGGATGTAGTTGACGGGTTCAAAGGAAGAATTACATTGGATGTAATTTGAGGCATCATTGCATTTGGAATGTAGTTGATGTGCTCATCACATCTAGGATGTGCCAAAGTTTTGAACACAACTGGACAAGTAAAAGCGGGTCATGTCCGATACCTCCCAATCATCAACACCTTACTACCTCCCCGTCCTATGGGTGTCGTGCGCATTAGCGGAGCATCCATGGGGAAGCGGGGTAGTAGGTTTGGACGACATATGTGGGTGTCGTGCGCATTAGCGGAGCACCTACATAGTGACGGGCCATAGTTGAAAATTGGTGGACCCGACTACGATTCTCAGCCTGAGGTTGAGCTAGGGTAACAGATAGGGTAAGCCGTGTACATAAGTACATACCCTAGCCAAGAGTCACATTGGATGTGATTGGATGGAGTCCTACCTACATAGCTCGATTAAGTGGTGAGCATTAGTTCAGCTTAATCGAGTGAATCAAGGATCTTGGTTTCAGATTCTAAAGGTTTAGAATTGATTGTTGGTGTTTAAGCTTGATCTTCATAAAATTTATTCAGTTTACTGATTGAATTTTATCTGTTGTAGATCAAATGGAAAATTCAGCGAACATTAATAGTTTGTCATTAAAAACCATTCTTGACAGGGTCAAGCTAAATGGGACAAACTATTTGGACTGGTACAGAATTTTGAGGATAGTCCTCAAGTCTGAACGCAAAGAATATGTCCTTGACAAGGCTGTCTCTAAGACCATATTAGAGTTACATGAAGTGTCATCAGCTGCTGAGAAGAATATCTCAGGGATCTGGGATCCAAGGATATTCTAATGGTCAACAAGGGAATTGGAAGTGGCAAGGGCTGGGCCCATGCGCACTTGGCAGGAAAGATGAGACACCTGAGAATGTCTGCTTCTACTGCCAACAGCCTGGTCATTGGAACCGGGATTACAGGAAGTTCACGGCTGATCTGAAGAAGGGCAGTGGGACTGCGCCTTCATCAAATAGCCTGGATGATCTGAAGAAGGGCAGTAGGACTGCGCCTTCATCAGGAAACCTGGATGATCTAAGGAAGGGCGGTGGGATCGTGCCTTCATTCGGTATTAACTCTATAGAGCTACATCTCTCTACTTCCAAAGATTCATGGGTATTAGATACCATGACTGAATCTCAGACATGCACTAATATATGGTGGCTGAAAGTAGGAGAGATTTGGAAAGCACGAAATGGACCTCAGAGTTGTGGCAACTGCTGTAGGATCCATGAGTCTTGCTTAGCCAAGAGGCCTTGTCTTAGTATTGTATAATGTATATTGCATACCTACTTTTAGTAGGAATATTATATCTGTATCCGTGTTTGACAAGGAAGGATATAATGTTAATATTGGAAATGGAGTTTTCAATGTTCTATGCAATGATATGTTTTATACCAGTACTGACATGGTTGGAGGATTGTACATATTAGATATGGGTAACAATGCCTCAAGTTATATATATTCCGTTAATACCAAGAGGTCTAAATCCAACGATTTAAACCTAACTCTGTTATGGTACTGTCATTTGGGTCGCATAAACAAGAAGCGCCTATCAGCACTTCAGAAGTGCGGGCTTTCAGGTTCATTCGAATTCCATTCGATCGATAGGTGCAAGGTTTGTTTGATGGGCAAAATGACTAAAGTGCCCTTTATCGATCGCGATGAAAGGGCGGGTGAATTATTGGGGCTGATACACTCGAATGTGTGTAGACCAATAAGTTCACTTGCCAGGAGGGGTTTTAGCTACTTTATCACATTTACTGATGATTACAGTAAATATGGTTATGTCTATTCGATGAGACATAAGTCTGAAGCTTTTGATAAATTCAAAGAGTTTAAGACTATAGTAGAAAACCAGCTCGACAAAGGTATTAAGGCACTTCGATTGGATCGAGGTGGAAAATACTTGACCACAGAGTTATTAGATCATCTAAAAGAGAATGGGATCCTTTTGGAATGGACTCCTCCTAGGTCACTGTAGTTGAAAGGTGTAGCCAAACGGAGAAATCGGACATTGTTAGACAATGGTCTGTTCCATGATTAGTTGGACTGATCTCCCAATCTCTTTTAGGGGTTTTGCTCTAGAGACGACCGCATTCATAGTGAATCGGGCTTCGACGAATGGTGTGGAAGGGACACCATTTTAAAAATGGTACGGGATGATGCCCGCTTTGTCCTTCCTAAAGATTTGTGGTTGCGAGGCTTATGTGAAACATTTGGTTTCGACTAAGCTCGAACCAAGATCTGAGATATGCACCTTCGTGTGGTATCCTAAAGCAACAAGGGGATACTATTTCTACAATCCCAGTGAGAACATGGTGTTCGTCGCTTGGGGTGGGGTCTTTATGGAAAAGAAGTTTTGTTTCCAAAGACGTCATTGGGAGGACTGTGCATCTCGAAGAAATTCAGGATGGTACAGATCTGTCTAAACCAATTGGCAACCCACTAGAAAGGAGCCAGAGATTGTCGTAGAGTAAGAACCAATTCCTGTTACAATTCTGGAAGGTCCAAGGCGATTTGAAAGGATCAATCTTCCACCTCCAAGATATGGTATCCGGAGGTGACAATGAAGTCATGGTGGATCACGATGATCCAGCCACCTTTCAGGAAGTCGTGGATGGGCCCAACTCCGAGTTATGGCTGGGAGCCATGAGGGAGGAAATGCAATCCATGTCAGACAACCGAGTCTGGGAACCGGTTGATCCCATCAATGGTGTGAGGACCATAGGATGCAAATGGATCTTCAAGGTGAAGATGGACATGGACGGCAACCCTCTGACCTACAAAGCTCAACTGGTGGCGAAAGGTTATAGGCAGATCCAATGGATTGACTATGAGGAAACCTTCTCCTTAGTGGCTATGGTCAAAATTGATCCAAATTCTTCTTGACATAACTGCGTATCATAATTACGAGATATGGCAAGTGGATGTCAAAACCGCTTTCCTAAATGGAAATTTGACTGAGTACGTTTGTATGTCTCGGCCCAAAGGTTTTGACGATCCGAAGAATAAAGGAAAGATTTATAAGTTGTTGAAATCCATTTATGGATTGAAACGAACTTCTCGGAATTGGATCCTTCGTTTTGATGAAGCTGTAATTGGATTTGGCTTAATCAAGAACGAGGATGAATCTTGCGTTTATAAGAAGGCTAGTGGGAGCAATATTACCTTTCTGGTTCTCATTGAAAACGACATCCCAACCTTGCACGAGACTAAAGCTTGGTTGAGGAAGTGTTTTTCAATAAAGGACTTAGGCGATGCTTCTCATATCTTAAAGGATTAAGATATGTAGAGATCGCACCAAGAGGGTCTTGGATTTAAGTCAGGGAACCTATGTGAACAAGGCATTGAGGAGGTTCTTAATGCTCGATTCAAAGAAAGGACTCTTACCCACTAGTCATGGCATTCATCTCAGCAAGACTCAGTGTCCTAAGACACCTGATGAGCTGAAAAGGATGATGAGAATCCTATGCGCCTGGGGGCAGGATCGATCATATATGCCATGACATGTATGAGACCAGACGTCTCGTAAGCCTTATGTTGTACTAGTAGACATCATTCTAACCCGGGGGAAAGATGATGCTGAACTAGTCGTCGAAGGATGAGTAGACGCTAGTTTTCCAAGACAAATCCAGATGACTTTAGAAGTCAATCAGGATATGTGTTTACGCTGAATGGCAGAGCTTTAGCTGGGAAAGCGTAAAGCAAGATACCATTGCCGAATCTACGACAGAGGCCAAGTACATGGATGCTGCAGAGGCAGCTAAGGAGGCTATGTGGATTTGGAAATTCATGGCAGGGCTGGGTGTAATTAAAAACCCATCCAGTCCGGTGAATCCATTTTGCGACAACACAAGGGCCATTGCGCAAGCTAAAAGCCTAGATCGCATAACAAATCCAAACATGTACTGCGGCGTATCCACCTCATCAGATAAATACTGAACTGAGGTGAAGTGAAGATAACCGATATTGCAACAGATGATAACATAGCCAACCCTTTGACTAAGGCAGTGTCACTGCCTGAACATGTTAGACATGTAAAGTCGATGGGGACATACTGGAGTTTAGATTGGAACTAGGGCAAGTGGGAGATTGTTAGTCTTAGTGCCCGTAGTTCAATCCTAAATGTCCAAATGTATATATCATCGTTAGCAATAAAAATAAAGCGGCTTTATATTACTTATGTGTTGGAGTAATATATCGATGTGTGCTCTGAACTATGCCCACCATGCGAATAGAACCATAGATCGAGATAGATCACACTCGATGGGTCCCTAGTCAACAAAGCTTCACTAGAAGCGACTAGTATGAAAGATGGCTCTTTATGGCTTACGTTCTGTTAGTCATTGGAATGGGATTCCGGAGTCTGATCATAGATATCATGTGGGACATGATATTGGACGACCCGCCCTGAATATGTGCCATAGATTAAGTCATGAACATATTCAGTGTTGTAGCTTGTCATGTATCCTTAGACCAAGGAGTCTTTGTGATCGCTATGTAGTCAACAACTGAGTTTGACCTGAGCCTAACGTTGTCCGTAACAGGGCTTCCATAACGGCCAGGATTGGCTTGGGGACGGGCTACATGAGTGACACGAAAGACGGCTAAGGGATTTATCCCTCATACTAAGGTATGGGAAAGATATCGGTTCTCGGCCACTTGATCGAGAGTGACTGGAAGAATAGCATGGCCATGCACATGATACTGGGTATCATATCTTCAGTCATCTCACATATCAAGGAACGGTGATTGAGAATAATAAGGATGACGGCTCTATGCCTTATCTCAATCAGGATATCGGAGATAAAAGGATAATGACAGGGACGACGGAAAGGTTAGAATCGACAGGGTCGATTCGCTATGCAGTGTCAGGTAATACTAAAGTCTCGTTAGTTGCCACTTAAATAGGATCAAGTAAAATGGGATTTTACGTTGATCTATGGACATGCATAAACCTAAGGGTCACACCGGAGGATGAAACTCATTGACACATTTATGGAGAATGACCAAAAGGGAGTTGTCTCGGGACATGACCAAAACTGGGTTTTGGGTCATGTGCCCGTAAGTGAATAGGACTTTACGGATCGAGACAAGGCTTGGAGTCTTGGGATTGATCGCGTCGGATAATGTTGGACATTTCCAGTATGGAAGGCTTGGAGGCGATGAGCGAATCACGGGACCTCGTTGGAAATGGCCACGGGCCATGTTCCAAGAGGCCCATGAAAGGCACATGCAACCAAGGCCCATGGAACTAATTAATCAAGTCTTGATTAATTAGTACTAAGTAAGCAAGACAAGGATTAAGGTGTTGGTGATTCACCACCTAACCCAATCTTGTCTTGCCATACTTTGTCCTATTTACACCTTACTTGACACCATACTTGTCCCATGCCTTTAGTTGGACAAGTATGGGTTTTGTTATGTTTAAGTCATCTTTTTTCAACATAACAAACACAAGACAAGAATAGGAAACACATTTTCTCTCCCTCTTCCATGGCCATTTCGGGTTTGGCTAGTTTCCACCTCCATGTTTGTGTTCTTGAGTCCTCAAAGAGAAGAACTACGTGGCTTTGATTCCCATGTGGATACGTAGGCGTCTTGGAGACTCAAGCCAATCATTCGTTAACCGGTGTTCTTGTTTTGGTAAGAACTAGTGCTGAATTTTTCTCTTGTTAATCCATTCTTTGTTAGTTGTTTCATGGTTCTAATTGTCTCTTGGTTTTCATTGATTTTCCGCTGCGAGTTGGTTCATCTCCAACCCTACCTCGAGACCCAACACTTCCTATGACTCTTCAACTTCCTAAGACATGACTTTTCAGCTTCTCTTTATTACACTCCCCCTCAAGCTGGTGCATAGATGTTAATCATGCCCAGCTTGTTACAAAGATAGTCAACCCGAGTACCCAGAAGTGCTTTGGTGAACATATCTCCTAATTGTTCTCCGGTCTTTACATACGCGGTAGAAATCAAATTTTGTTGAAGCTTTTCACGGACAAAGTGGCAGTCAATCTCAATATGCTTGGTACGTTCATGAAACACGGGATTTGAGGCAATATGAATAGCAGCTTAATTATCACACCATAATTTTGCAAGCATTGAGACTTTGAGACCAAGTTCGAAAAGTAGTTGATAAATCCACATTATCTCAGCAACAGATTGAGCCATGGCTCTATATTCCGATTCAGCACCGGAACGTGAGACAACGTTTTGTTTCTTACTCTTCCATGAGACTAAATTTCCTCCAACAAACACACAATAACCTGATGTAGATCTTCGATCAATCTTGGACCCCGCCCAATCTGCATCTGTAAAGCATTCTATATGTGTATGACAGTGGTTTTGGTAGAGTATACCATGTCCAGGTGCTCCTTTCAGATAGGCCAATATATGTTCAAGGGCAGTCCAATGTTCGACTGTAGGGGAGGACATAAATTGACTTACAATACTTACTGAGTATGCAATATCAGGTCGAGTTACCGTAAGATAGTTCAGCTTCCCCACAATTCTTCTGTACCTCTCTGGATCCTCAAATAGTTTCCCTTCTTTCATGAGTTGCATGTTTGGAAGCATTGGTGCAGAACATGGTTTTACTCCTAGCTTCCCATTTTCAGTTAATAAATCCAGCACATATTTTCTCTGAGACAAGAATATCCCTTTCTTGCTTCTTGATACCTCTACTCCCAGAAAATACTTCAAGGCTCCAAGATCTTTGGTGTTGAACTGATTGTGGAGAAAAGTCTTCAAAGATGAAATACCCACATTGTCACTGCCAGTAATAACAATATCATCCACATATACCACTAGAAGAATAACACCTGTTTGAGAGCGCTTGTAGAACACGCAGTGGTCAGACTTGCTCTTGTTCATTCCAAACTTTTTGACTGCTTGACTAAATTTTCCAAACCAAGCTCGAGGACTTTGTTTGAGTCCATATAACGACTTCTGAAGGTGACATACCAGTCCACACTCCCCTGAGCAACAAAACCAGGAGGTTGCTCCATATAGACTTCTTCATGCAGGTCCCCATGTAGGAAAGCATTTTTGATATCAAGTTGATGTAGGGGCCAATCATATGTTGCTGCCAAAGAGATAAATAATCGTACAGAAGTCAATTTAGCCACAGGCGAGAAAGTATCAGAGTAGTCCACACCGTAGGTTTGGGCAAAGCCTTTAGCCATGAGACGAGCCTTAAGGCGTGCTACAGATCCATCAGAGTTAAATTTAATAGAAAATACCCACTTACAACCAATAGCCTTTTTCCCGGGAGGCAGCTGAACCAACTGCCAGGTACTATTCGTATCTAGTGCACTCATCTCTTCTGTCATCGCTGAACGCCAACCAGGATGTGACAATGCCTCATGAACAGTTTTAGGAATTGAAACGGAGTCAAGAGAGGCAATAAAAGAACATGATGAAGGAGACAAGTGATCATATGACACAAAAGAAGAGATAGGATACGTACACTGTCGTCTACCTTTACGGAGGGCGATTGGGAGATCATCAGGATCTGGTGACGAAGAGGAATTTGGCTCCGGACATGCAGCTGGAGGGGCCTGTCGTCGGGTATAAGTATAACGAATAGGCAGAGGAGGTGGTGGTGGCGACGGTGGTGGTATAGGATCAACAACAGGCATGGTTGGTGTCTGTGTGGTAGGTGGTGGTATAGGCACAACTGGTGCTCGATGTGAGATGTGGTAAACTAAGTCATCGTTCTCCCTCCGTCGTTGATCGGTAGGAATTGGAGAATAAAAGAAAGGACTGTGCTCCATAAAAGTGACATCAATGGAGACTAGATATCTGTGAAGACTAGGACAATAACAACGATATCCTTTCTGTAAACGAGAGTACCCCAAAAAGACACATAGGAAAAATGGGTTTGGTGGGAAATAGGACCTGATACGGGATGTCACCTTGAAGGACAGATGAAGGCATACGATTAATGAGAAAACATGCGGTGGAGACAGCGTCGGCCCAAAAACATTTTGGTAGAGTTTGAAACAAAAGGGCTCTCGCAGTTTCAAGAAGGTCTCTATTCTTTCTTTCAGCAACACCATTTTGGGATGGAGTGTCTACACATGAAGACTCATGAAGGATGCCATTTTGAGCCATGTAAGTGGTATATGGCTCTGAAAAGTATTCATTTGCATTATCACTTCTCAAGACACAAACATTAGTACCAAACTGTGTTCGTATTTCAGCACAAAAAGCAGTAAAATGAGAAAATAATTTTGAACGATTTTTCATGAAATAAAGCCATGTAGTTCGAGAAAAATCATCCACAAAGGAAACAAAATACTGGACTCCAGTTTTAGACATAGTAGGTGACGGACCCCAAACATCATAATGAACTAGTTGAAAAGGAGAACAGACTCTTCTTAACTCGAGGAGTGGAGGGGAGACGATGATGTTTCGCAAACCGACATGCTTCACAATCGAAAGATTGTACCTTCTCAAACTGGGGATAAAGTTTCTTCAAAATTGGAAGGGATGGATGTCCAGAACGACAATGGGCTTCAAGCAAGGATAAAGAGGTTGAGCAAGCAACTGGTGGAGCAGGTCTTTCAGTATTCATGATGTAGAGCCACCCCCCCCCCCCCCCCCCGATTCATGTCCTTTATCAATAATCCGCTGGGTCAAAAGATCCTGAAATAAACAATGGTCAGGGTAAAATGAGACACAACAATTGAGAGCACGAGTAACCTTACTTATGGACATTAGATTGAAAGCAAAACCAGGTAAACTCAAGACAGAAGGTAAGGAAATGGACGGTGTGAGGTGGGTTGTTCCAGACCCGAGAACAGGGCACTCAGAACCATCAGCTAATGTTACTGAAGAATGTGAAGTATTAGGTTCATAAGTGTCGAGTATTGTAGGGTTACCTGTCATGTGGTCTGTGGCACCAGAATCAAGGACCCAACGAGAGGGAGACTGTGACGAAAGGAGACACGTAGGTAGATTACCTGACTCAGCGGCAGAAGTGACAGAATGAGATGAGTGCACGGATATGTCCTGGTACTGGCGGAGACGGTCATACTCGGCTGCAGATATAGAGATGGTCCGATTAGAAGTAGCAGCAACATTAGCAGATGATCGTGGGAGCAACTTCGGACACGATCTTTTGGTATGTCCCGGTTCATTACAATGGAAGCAGATAACTCCCCCTGTCTCATGATGTCGAATGCCCCAACCAATCTCCTGATTCCGATTATTCCAACGACCAGGATTACTTCCTCGTCCACCTCCCCTATGGCCCCCTTTCCCATAGGAACGAGAATTGGGAGCACCACCCCTTGAGTGACCAATAAGAGCATTGTGAACCCGATGTGTGGATGACGTCTCCCCTTTCTGGTTGTCTGTTCGGAGAACTCTGCTAAATACTTCAACCAACGAGGTTAGCTCTGTGCTAGATAAAATCTGAGATTTGGCTGACTCGAACTGTGAGCCAAGTCCTGCAAGAAAGCTCATGATTGCCATTTGCTCTCGCTGTGTCTGTTGAGCAGTAATATATGTGCTGAACGGCATTACTGCATTAAGCTCCTCATAGGTTTTCTTAAAGTTCATAAAGTAAGCCTGTAGGGATTGGTCTCCTTGTTCAGCACGATAAAAGCCCTGACATATATCATAAATACGAGCAATATTTCCTTTCCCAGAATAAACAAATTCCAAATAATTCATCAATTCTTTCACATATTCACAGTGGTTGACCAAACTAACCACTACATGATCAATAGAGTTTCGAATTTGTAAAACTAAGCGAGCATCATCACGTACCGAATCTTTCTTAGCGTCTGCTTCTATTGGGGGGTCATCAATGAGGTGGTCATCCTTTGAAATGCTCCGTAGATAGATACAGATACTCTTTGCCCAATCCGGATAATTGGGTCCGGTCAATTTATGATCGGTTATCCGGGAAATCATTGGAATACTCTCAACAACAATAGCACTTTTATTTTCTTCGTTCATCTTTAAAAATAAATCAACAAGGACAGCATGAATCGCTAAATAAATGCGAAAAATACCCGGCAAAAAACTGGCAGAACACTGGCAGAGAAGAGCGTTGTCCACAGGGGCGCGTGTCCGTCACTCGCGGCGGCGCGTGTAGCTCACGCGCGACTGTCTACGGTGGCGCTTGTGGTTCATGCGCGACTGTCTACGGCGGCGCGTGTAGCTCACGCGCGGCTGTCCACGGCGGTGCGTGTGTTCCACGCGCGTCTGTCTGACCCGAAAATTTCCAGATCGGCCGGTCCTTCCCTGAGGAGCCTCCACGTGCCGGCGGTGAGAACCAGAAACGCCTTGTTTTGGCCGAAAACAGAACGACAATTCCGAACCTCTTAGAGAAAAGAAGCTCCAAGCTTCATGCACACTTGGGCAGACGAGCCACAGACCTGCTGTGCACACCAAGGCACAACCTAGAGCTAACTTAGCTCTGATACCATGTTATGATAAGAAACTCTTTCTTATTTTCCATATCTAAATGTACAAGAGACTACATATATATATATACACCCTTAACATGTCTCTTCAACTTCCTAAGACATGACTTTTCAGCTTCTCTTTATTACAAACCATATATAGCCATTATATGCCAAGTACCATACAATACAATTGAAATTTTCTTACCTTTTTTTATTAGCAAATATTATTCATACCAATTATTTGAATTAAATAAAGGAAAAAGAGGGACTCTCTCAAATGAAGCACAAGGAAACAACAATGGAACCAACACATACAAGCACAGTAAGTGCTTTCTTGCACCCCAAACAACCTAGAAAATACACAACAAAAATCTATCTCTCTCCCCAAACAACCCAGAAAAATATATAACAAAAGATTTCTTTCACCCAAGGAACCATTCTAGTTCACAGCTTCACTACAATAAAGACGGCTGAGACAATTCAGCACAACAAAAGACAAAAAAAAAACCCCAACACCCCTCCACACCAAGGTCACCATAATTAACCAGTAGTACTTGAAAAGGTCTACAACAGAAATCCAATCAGAACAATTAAAAACTAATAACAATAAGGTCAGGATAATCTTTCCCTTCTAAAGCACAATTGAAAAGAAATTCTCCAAGCATCAAAGTAGAAAGTTTGAAATTTGGAGAAGTTAGACTATTCAACACTGAAGGAGTAACTTTGCACTTTCTTAGGAATCTCATAGAATGAGTAGGAGGTGTTATTAAAACCCATATCATTCCTAGTTAGCCAAATGTGCCAAAGAGCAATAAAAATGATGTTCCTCTATTGAACTGAGGAATGAGGATGTCCCAACTCTAACTAGGAAGAGATAAAGCTTATGATATCACCAGGGATTACTAAGGCCATCCCCCACCAACTCAAAATAGCATACCGAAGTAACTTGGCAGCTAAGAAGTAGATGATTGATCTCCAAAAAATCAAAATTGAAGAGAGTACAAATAGTGTCAACAAGAGAGAGATTTAGCCCCATACTATCAAGGAACAATATTGTGGGAATTGCATTATGGCAGGCCAACCACACAAATGCGGAATTTTTTGGAGGTAAAGAAGGAGACCAAAGTACTTTTTCCCAAGCAGGATCAAGGAGAGAGATGGGTTGTAAAAAATTATACATCCTTTTTAATTAAGAAGATAGTCTCGTGAATTTTCCAAACAACCTTTTCTTCCCCAAAATCTTATAACGAAAAGAGATTTAATGCCTCAGACAAGCTTCTGAACTCCTAAGCTACCACGCTCTTAAAAAACTTCTGAAGTGGATAGACCAATCTTTATTGTTCCAGAAGAAAGGTAATTTGTTGGACTTGTGCAAGCAGAGGTGATAAAGTCTTTCATATCTTAACTTTATAGGGATGTCCAAAAGCCATACCTCATCCTAGTACTTGACTCTCTGACCATTCACAACAAACCATTCTAAACCAGAAAAGCCCACAACATTGTTAAAAGATTGATCATATAAGAGAGATTGAATATGGCTCAAAATCTTGTGGTTCTTTGTAATTGTTATCTGAATCAAGTCACAATCTTGAGGACTCCAACCATACTTAGCACAAATTAATTTCTTCCTGAGAAATTAGTCTCAACTATAGACCTCCACAACCACTTGGTTAGCAAGGTAGTATTCCTAGCATAAAGACTTTTTTATGCCTAAACCTCCTTTCTCTTTTGTTAAACAAACCAGCCCCTAATTCACCGTATGCATCACTTTCTTTATAATAGATCATTTCCAGAAGAACCTCCTTACTATAATTCAATCTCCTTCAGAACTTTCTTTGGCACCTTAAATAGAGACATGTAGTGGAGAGGAAGGGAAGACATAGATGATTTAATGAGAGCAATCATCCCCCCAAAACTGATGGACTTGTGTTGCTAGAGACCCAATTTCCTTTTGAACTTTGCAATAATTGGAGTCCATGCAATATACCTTATAGGATTGCTTCCTAGTTTGAAACCAAAATAGTCTAGAGAAAGATCAGAAGCTTCACAACCCAGCACATTTGTAACATCTTCAACTATGATAGAAGAAGGATTAAACAACACTACTTTGTATTTGGAGAAATTTATATTCCACCCAGAAGCTAACTAAAAGGCCTTAAGAGAAGATTTAATATTATTGATTTGAGAGAGGTTATACTTAATGATGATAAGGGTATCATAAGTAAATTATAAGTGAGAAATGATTGGATAAAAATTTGCACAAGATACACCTTCAAACAAACCAGACTTTGGGCCTCTATCAAGAATTTGGTGAAGACCCTCTGATGTAAAAGATAAAAGGAGAGGTGAAAGAGAGCACCCTTGTCTGAGACCTCTTCAAAACTTGAAATCATTAAAGGGAGAACCATTTAAGAGGATAGAAGACCAAGCTTAGAAGCAAGATCTCATCCAAAGCTTCCATTAGGACCCAAACCCCATAAGTTGAAGAACATTATCTAGGCAATTCTAATCTACATGGTCATAGGCCTTTTCAAAATCCATTTTCAGAATAATAATTTGGTCTTTAGAAGCCTTGATTGAGTGAACCAACTCATTAGCAATAAGGATCCCATCTAATATTTGTCTTCTAGCTATGAACCTTGTCTGCACATCACTATTAATAAATCCATCATAGTTTTGAGCCTTGAAGCTAACAGTTTAAACAAGATTTTACAGATAGCATAAATAAGTTTAATATGTCTATAATCTTCAAAACTGAGGGGAGAAGGGACCTTTGGGATAAGAGTAATAAATAAGGAACAAATACCTTTGCCCAACAAACGAGTTAGATGAAAGTGGGAACAAAAATCAGTAACAGACCAGTTGCCTTATCTTCATTGCAACCTATGACAGCAGAATGAATCTCTGAATCAGAGAAAGGTCTCTCAAGGAAGGATGATTTAACATTAGAGCTAGAGTTATATGGAAGCTGAGACACATCTATAAACATGTTTGGAGCTTTAAGAAATCTATGAGAGGATGTGAAGTAGCTGCAGCTTTGACATGAGAAGGATTAGAGAGCAACAAGCCATTATGGAAAATCTGGTATATTCTTTTCTTAGGTTCATAGAAATTTTCCAAAACATGAAAATATTTTGAACACTTGTCCCCCTCAATAGAGCATTTCACTCTAGATTTTTGTCTCCAAACTTTTGCAAGAAGTTTCAATTTCTGAATGAGAGTAGTATTAGCAGGCCTTTTTTTGGCTTTCAGAGTCAGATAGAGCCATGCACTCCACTAATGTGTCTAGACAATTTAATTTCTTCTTTTAGAGAATCAATGTCTTTTTCTAGGATACTAACAATCTCTAAATTCCACTTCCTCAAAAAGTCTTTTAGTAGCTTCATCTTACATCAGATTGAATAATGGGGATCACCATGCACTACCAAAGAAGATCAAAAAGCTTTGGCATAGTTGTAAGAAGAGAGGTGAAGCAGTCAAGCATTTAGAACTTTAAATGGCATGTGAACCCAATCAACAAAAGGATTAGCAAGAATAAGTGGATTATTATCAAAGATACCCCTACTGATGCATGTCTAAGAAAGATTTTTAATTTTTGCAATTATACTCAGGGCAAGAAAAAATCTATCCAACCTTAGATTGAGGTCCAAACAGGTTTAGTTACCGCCAGAGAGAGGAATATCCAAGATTCCTACCTCATCCAAGAACATATTGAAATCCCTTTAACTGATATTATTTTGAGAGGAGACTCATCTTTTTGAGATATGTAAAGTAGTATTGAAATCTCCTACACATATATACAAATCACCAACCAAATGAATCTCCACAGTCAAGGTCTCCTAAAACTTCCATCCACCCCTGACAATACAAGGAGCATATATGTTAATGAGGGAAATCTGAACAATTCGTTCTACTGAAAAGCCACTCCACACCAAGGAACAAAAATCCTTTTAACCAAAGAAATTTTAAACTCATCCTTCTTCCAAATTGATAAGATTCCTCTAAAAGAACCTTCAGATTCAATGCACTCTAACTCCCATCCAAAGATAAGAGCCACGGATCTAAGAAAATGAGAGGGAACAGTCTGCAACTTTATTTCTTGAAGGAGGATGAAAGTGGGGTGTTGTTTTGCGATCACATCTCTAAGTTGCCTCATCTTTTGGTTAGACGACACACCTCTCATGTTCCATGAGAAGACCTTCACAGCAGATTAGAAAAGGGGGATTTTTCTTGAGAGTTAATCTCATCCATATAAGCATCACACTCTTCCTCTAGACCCAAGAAATCATTCCCAGAATCTACATCAAAATTCATTTTCCGATTTATTTCCGCCTCCAAGTTATCAAATTTTTCGGTGACCAATTCATAAGCAACAAAATCCTTTAGCTCAATGGTTTCATAGTAATCCAAGGACATATGAAACCTTCAACTACAACACTTTTATCCTTTCTCTTCTTCTTATCTAAGAGCTAAAGTAGTGGAACTTGCTTTCCTTTCTGAGATATGATATCATACACATAAGAGACTTTAGACTTTTTAGATTTCCTCTTGTAACAGGTTTTTTAGGAATGGACGGTGGGCTTTGGGGAGTTTCCAACAGCCCAATACTCTGAAAATTGAAAGGTTTGGTTCCCTCCAAAACTTGAAAATTTCCTGCATAAAGAACTTATGGGCCCTCTAAATTGGAAGGGAAGTCGTCCCTTACCATCTTATTAATGCAACATGCAACCACATTTTTCAAAGCATCATTTTTTCCAAGTGCTTTCAGGCCAGTGTGAGTGTCACGCCCCAAATTCAGTAGAACCGAACCCAGAACGCGAACGATAAAACAATAAAACCATTTTCAAACCTTTTAAATAAATCGCTCAAAATGACCATTTAGTTAATCAAAATAACAATTTACAACTCAAAAGAACGTCCAAACAAGCGGACAAATGACAGGCGTACGTCGCTAAACTCAAAAGGAAACTCGTACTCCCGCTCCCAGCTCTTCAAGCTTCGGGAGCTCCCCTAGTCTGTCTCGCGACCGGTACCTGTAGGAAAAGCAGCTAGGGGTGAGCGTTTTCTCACTACCACGGATACCAGACTGACTACGACATACTAGCAGACAATGTCGGAAACACCAACAGCAAACCAAACACCGGGGACTACTATCCCCAACTCAAGTAGCCCGACTAACACACAAACTGTTACTTTCCCCAACCGAATCAACACCCGGACACGTAATGTAGACCCGACACAGCAGTTACAACTTCCACCAAAAACACAAAAGATAACCACGCAACACCCAAGATGTAATAACCACTCCTGGTCAACGCCAGTCAAACCTGCGAAAAACAGGAATAATTTAAAAATTTTAAGACAGACACTTAATTGAACCTAAATTGACCCCGAGGGTCATCCCGGACTTAAGATGACCCCGATATCGACCAAAGTGATTTCCGGGGAACTCAGGGCAACTTTCTTATCAATTTGGGAATTGTTGACTTTTCGCTGGAAAAGTCAACCGAGGGACGTTTTGGTCCATTCGAGGACCGTTTTGGATCCAAAAAGCTTAGTCGTCGTCGCAGCGGTCTTAGTTGAGCCGTTTCCTTGTAACCCGTGAAGTTTCGTAATTTCTTGGAAAATGGACCCGTTCGGGGCCCGAGACGGCCGATTTTCGCGAATCTGACATAAAAGTATCTACAAAGATATTTGTTTAAAAGGTGGGACCCACTTACCACTTATCACTTGCCACTTGTCACACAAGTGGTGGTGTTAGGTATTTTTGAACAAAATAAAAAGGAAATGAAGAGGGAGGAGCTAGTCTTGTGCTGAGTGAGAGAGAAAGCTGTTTGGTTCTTTGGTTTTGGCGGTGAAGCAGCGAAAGAGATCTCTCCATAAGTGCTTCTGGTGTTATATTCACCAATTGATCTTTTGATCAAGAGGTAGATGACGGCTGCGTAGGGAGATGCTTCCTTGGGCTTTTAATGGTAATTCCTTTCTTTTTAAATCAATAAATATTCTTGATTGTTGAACTAAGATGCTGAAATCAAGGAGGACAAAGGGATGGTTGATCCTTTTTGATGACTGTGTGTTTGAGTTAAAATGGTGGCAAATTAATAGTCCTTAAGGGTGGCATTAAGAACATATTGATGACAAGCATTAATGGCTCTGCGTATGATACAGTAGCACGAAAATATAAGGGAAGAGCCTTTTATTTTTGAAAACTAAGAAGATCTAGTTCTTCGATGGATATTCTGTAAAAACAAGTTCAAGAAAAACAGATAACTTGATTTATGTAATTTCTATCTGTTTATGGGATATCTCGTTTCTTTGAGTTAGTGTCAACCGGAAAACAAGGACCACATTTAGTTTTATATTGTTCTCTTACGATTATTTAGTGTATTGAGAAATAGGGAATTAGGGTTTGGAATTAAATTGGAAAAGTTGTAATTATCGGGTTTAGAAACTTTAAACGTTAATTAATTGACTCGGAAGTCGGAATTCGATTTCGTCGAGTGCCTAGGAACCCTTGAATTATTCTAAGACCGTAGAAACGAAAGCGGGAATTTTCGGAGCCCCGGAAGGGCATTTCCAAAACCCGGGCAGATTCGCCATGTCGGGCGAATCAGGCCTTTACGAGTCCTTTATCGACAATGTCGAGTAATTGGGAAGTTTGGGAGTGATCGACATTTTCGGGGTTACGTTTGGGCGTTAAGTTTATTAAATTTCAGCTTATTTCCTGCGAATTTAAAGTACCTTAAAATTGTGCTCTTTTAGATCGTGCTGCGGATCGAGGCAAAGGGAAGCTAGGCGAGTGACGGGGATCGCGCCGGGGCTGAGTTGAGCACTTTTGGAGATATATACGAGGTAGGGAAAAGTAGCCGGATCTCGGCCCTGACTAGGGAAAGTTAACAGTAGAATTGCATGTGACACCAGGGTGTCGTGGGTTAAGTAGGTTTATTGAATATTAGAAAGGCATGATACGGGAACGTAGCGAATATTAGAAGAGCATGTGACACTTAGTAGTGTCGTAGGAACAGAGAACTTAGCGATACTGAACTATTGGAGGCATATGACCATGGCCGGAGGTTGTTTGTTTAAGTTTATGTCTTGGGTGGCCATGAGAGCCCGTGTTGTATTGTTGGTGTCTTGGGTGGCCATGAGAGCCCGTGTTGTATTGTTGGTGTCTTGGGTGGCCATGAGAGCCCGTGTTGTATTGTTGGAGTCTTGGGTGCCCGTGAGTGCCCGTGGGGTTTTTGAGCCCGTGAGTTATTGTTGGTGTGTCTTGGGTGGCCATGAGTGCCCGTGGGGGTTGTTGAACCCGTGTTTTACCGTTGGTGGTTTGGGCGGCCGTGAGTGCCAGTGGGGTTGTTGAACCCGAGTCTTGACTGTTGAGGTGTATTGGGTGGCCATGAGTGCCGTGGGGTGTTGTTGTTGTTGTTGTTGAGCTTTGGTTGTGATTGTGATTGTGGTTACCTGAGGTTGGGGGCCCGCTTCATGAAACGGGGGTCCACGAGCACACGCGTCTGCATGTTCAGACGGGGTAGGGGGCCCGCCTGATAACAAAGGGGTCCTGGCCGCGCGTGTGTGGTTTGGGGTTGTGAGTGTGATAGGTTGACAGCCTGATCCGACTTTGTGTCGAGGAATTGCGACAGGTCGACCGCCTGACCTGATGAGATCGGTAAAGGGCGTGAGGGAGATTACCGAGCAGCTGGTATGCGATCCTTTGTGATCTTGTTTGGTGTGCGATCCTTTGTGATCTTGCTTGGTGTTGCGTAGTTTTCTGTCGTGTCTCTGGAGGAGGTCGTCGATAGTTATGTCGGGTCTACATTACGAGTCCAGGTGTTGAGTCGGTTGAGGAAAGTAACGGGTTGTGGGTCTTTGAGTACTTGAGTTTGGGGATTGTATTTTTCCCAGTGTTGGGTTGATTTTGGTGTTACCGGCATTGTCTGCTAAGTATGCTGTAGTCAGTCTGTTATCCGTGGTGGTGAGCGAACGCTCACCCCTAGCTGCTTTTCCTATAGGTACTGATCACAGGACAGACTAGGTGAGCTCTCGAAGCTTGAGGATCTAGGAGCAGGGTCCGGGTTTTATCTTTTGAGTCTAGTGACGGATACCATGTACTTTGTCCATTTGGTGGGACGTTTTTGAGTTGTAAATATTATTTTGATTAACTAAATGGTAATTTCAAAGTGTTTATTCAAAACAGGTTTCAAATGGTTTATGATTTTAAATGTTCGCGTCCCGAGTTCGGTTTACTGAAATTGGGGCGTGACAGCTTGGTATCAGAGCTCGAGGTTTCACACCTCGGACTGTACGTCAATTAGGTGGGGAGAGTCGAGTCAGTAATGTCCCGTCGTGCGTTGGGTACGCAAGTCGGAACCGTGTGTAGACCCGTTGTGTTTGAGTCCTGTTTGTGTTTGTGTATGTGCAGTACGGGGGTACTGGCATACTGTTTGTGAGTTGCTGCGTGAAACATTTTTAAACTGTCGCGACTCGACTCAGGGGCGCCCCTGTAGTCGAGCGTGACGGTGTTGATATCACGTGGGTACAATGTAGTTCGGGGACGCCTGGACCGGGTTGTACCTACCTGATGTCAAGAACTGAGGTTTTTTAATGAAGTGGAGAAAGTTTTAAAAATTGTTTGGCCCTGTGGGCGTGTTTTGATTTGATTGGCCCTGGGGGCGTACTTTGATGTTGGTTGGCCCGGTGGGCGAGTGTTGTGGTGTTGTTGATTGGCCTTGTCGGCTTGTGTTTTGGTTGAGGTCGAATGACTTGATTTGTCTGTGAGTCGTGGCGTGTGCGTTTATGCGGTTTAATTGAGGTTTCGCTTACGTACTATTATATTTAAAGTATTGTTGGGTCTCGAGGTAGGGTTGGAGATGAACCAACTCGCAGCGGAAAATCAATGAAAACCAAGAGACGATTAAACCATGAAACAACTAACAAAGAATGGATTCACAAGAGAAAAATTCAGCACTATTTCTTACCAAAACAAGAACACCGGTTAACGAATGATTGGCTTGAGTCTCCAAGACGCCTACGTATCCACATGGGAATCAAAGCCATATAGTTCTTCTCTTTGAGGACTCAAGAACACAAAAATGGAGGTGGAAACTAGCCAAACCCGAAATGGCCATGGAAGAGGGAGAGAAAATGTGTTTCCTATTCTTGTCTTGTGTTTGTTATGTTGAAAAAAGATGACTTAAACATAACAAAACCCATACTTGTCCAACTAAAGGCATGAGACAAGTATGGTGTCAAGTAAGGTGTAAATAGGACAAAGTATGGCAAGACAAGATTGGGTTAGGTGGTGAATCACCAACACCTTAATCTTTGTCTTGCTTACTTAGTACTAATTAATCAAGACTTGATTAATTAGTTCCATGGGCCTTGGTTGCATGGGCCTTTCATGGGCCTCTTGGAACATGGCCCGTGGCCATTTCCAACGAGGTCTCGTGATTCGCTCATCGCCTCCAAGCCTTCCATACCGGAAATGTCCAACATTATCCGACGCGATCAATCCCAAGACTCCAAGCCTTGTCTTTATCCGTAAAGTCCTATTCATTTACGGGCACATAACACAAACCCAATTTTGATCATGTCCCGAGACAACTCCCTTTTGTCCATTCTCCATAAATGTGTCAATGAGTTTCATCCTCCGCTGTGACCCTTAGGTTTATGCATGTCAATAGATCAACGTAAAATCCCATTTTACTTGATCCTATTTAAGTGGCAACTAACGAGACTTTAGTATTGCCTGACACTGCATAACGAATCGACCCTGTCGATTCTAACCTTTCCGTCATCCCTGTCATTATCCTTTTATCTCCGATATCCTGATTGAGATAAGGCATAGAGCCGTCATCCTTATTATTCTCAATCACCGTTCCTTGATATGTGAGATGACTGAAGATATGATACCCAGTATCATGTGCATGGCCATGCTATTCTTTCAGTCACTCTCGATCAAGCGGCCGAGAACCGATATCTTTCCCATACCTCAGTATGAGGGATAAATCCCTTAGCCGCCTTTCGTGTCACTCATGTAGCCCGTCCCCAAGCCAATCCTGGCCGTTATGGAAGCCCTGTTACAGACAACGTTAGGCTCAGGTCAAACTCAGTTGTTGACTACATAGCGATCACAAAGACTCATTGGTCTAAGGATACATGACAAACTACGACACTGAATATGTTCATGACTTAATCTATGGCACATATTCAGGGCGGGTCGTCCAATATCATGTCCCACATGATATCTATGATCAGACTCCGGAATCCCATTCCTATGACTAATAGAACGTAAGCCATAAAGAGCCATCTTTCATACTAGTCGCTTCTAGTGAAGCTTTGTTGACTAGGGACCCATCGAGTGTGATCTATCTCGATCTATGGTTCTATTCGCATGGTGGGCATAGATCAGAGCACACATCGATATATTACTCCAACACATAAGTAATATAAAGCCGCTTTAATTTTATTGCTAACGATGATATATACATTTGGACATTTAGGATTGAACTACAGGCACTAAGACTAACAATCTCCCACTTGCCCTAGTTCCAATCTAAACTCCAATATTCCCCATCGACTTTACATGTCTAACATGTTCAGGCAGCGACACTGCCTTAGTCAAAGGGTTGGCTATGTTATCATCTGTTGCAATATAGGTTATCTTCACTTCACCTCAGTTCAGTATTAATCTTATGAGGTGGATACGCCATAGTACATGTTTGGATTTGTTATACGATCTAGGCTTTTAGCTTGCGCAATGGCCCTTGTGTTGTCGCAAGATGGATTCATCGGGCTGGATGGGTTTTTAATTACACCCAGCCCTGCCATAAATTTCCAAATCCACATAGCCTCCTTAGCTGCCTCTGCAGCATCCATGTACTTGGCCTCTGTCGTAGATTCGGCAATGATATCTTGCTTTACGCTCTCCAAGCTAAAGCTCTTCCATTCAGCGTAAACACATATCCTGATTGACTTCTAAAGTCATCTGGATTTGTCTTGGAAAACTAGCGTCTACTTATCCTTCGGCGACTAGTTCAGCATCATCTTTCCCCCGGGTTAGAATGATGTCTACTGGTACAACATAAGGCTTACGAGACGTCTGGTTTCATACATGTCATGGCATATATGATCGATCCTGCCCCCAGGCGCATAGGATTTTCATCATCCTTTTCAGCTCATCAGGTGTCTTAGGACACTAAGTCTTGCTGAGATGAATGCCATGACTAGTGGGTAAGAGTTCTTTCTTTGAATCGAGCATTAAGAACCTACTCAATGTCTTGTTCACATAGGTTCCCTGACTTAAATCCAAGACCCTCTTGGTGCGATCTCTACATATCTTAATCCCTAAGATATAAGAAGCATCGCCTAAGTCATTTATTGAAAAACACTTCCTCAACCAAGCTTTAGTCTCGTGCAAGGTTGGGATGTCGTTTTCAATGAGAACCAAAAAGGTAATCTTGCTCCCACTAGCCTTCTTATAAACGCAAGATTCATCCTCGTTCTTGATTAAGCCAAATCCAATTACAGCTTCATCAAAACGAAGGATCCAACTCCGAGAAGTTCGTTTCAATCCATAAATGGATTTCAACAACTTATAAATTTTTCCTTTATTCTTCGGATCGTCAAAACCTTTGGGCCGAGACATACAAACGTACTCAGTCAAATTTCCATTTAGGAAAGCGGTTTTGACATCCACTTGCCATATCTCATAATTATAATACGCAGTTATGTCAAGAAGAATTTGGATCGATTTTGACCATAGCCACTAAGGAGAAGGTTTCCTCATAGTCAATCCATGCCTATAACCTTTCTCCACCAGTTGAGCTTTGTAGGTCAGAGGGTTACCGTCCATGTCCATCTTCACCTTGAAGATCCATTTGCATCCGATGGTCCTCACACCATTGATGGGATCAACCGGTTCCCAGACTCGGTTGTCCGACATAGATTGCATTTCCTCCCTCATGGCTCCCAGCCATAACTCGGAGTTGGGCCCATCCACGACTTCCTGAAAGGTGGCTGGATCATCGTGATCCACCATGACTTCATTGTCACCTCCGGATACCATATCTTGGAGGTGGAAGATTGATCCTTTCAAATCGTCTTGGACCTTCCAGAATTGTAACAGGAATTGGTTCTTACTCTACGACAATCTCTGACTCCTTTCTACTGGGTTGTCAATTGGTTTAGACAGATCTGTACCATCCTGAATTTCTTCGAGATGCACAGTCCTTCCAATGACGTCTTTGGAAACAAAACTTCTTTTCCATAAAGACCCCACCCCAAGCGACGAACATCATGTTCTCACTGGGATTGTAGAAATAGTATCCCCTTGTTTCTTTGGGACACCACACGAAGGTGCATATCTCAGATCTTGGTTCGAACTTAGTCGAAACCAAATGTTTCACATAAGACTCGCAACCACAAATCTTTAGGAAGGACAAAGCGGGCATCATCCCGTACCATTTTAAAATAGTATCCCTTCCACACCCTTCGTCGAAGCCCGATTCACTATGAATGCGGTCGTCTCTAGAGCATAATCCCAGAAAGAGATTGGGAGATCAGTCCAACTAATAATGGAACGGATCATTGTCTAACAATGTCCGATTTCTCCGTTTGGCTACACCTTTCATCTACAGTGTCCCAGGAGGAGTCCATTCCAAAAGGATCCCATTCTCTTTTAGATGATCTAATAACTCTGTGGTCAAGTATTTTCCACCTCGATCCAATCGAAGTGCCTTAATACTTTTGTCGAGCTGGTTTTCTACTTTAGTCTTAAACTCTTTGAATTTATCAAAAGCTTCAGACTTATGTCTCAGCGAATAGACATAACCATATTTACTGTAATCATCAGTAAATGTGATAAAGTAGCTAAAACCCCTCCTGGCGAGTGAACTTATTGGTCTACACACATTCGAGTGTATCAGCCCCAATAATTCACCCGCCCTTTCATCGCGATCGATAAAAGGGCACTTTAGTCATTTTTCCCATCAAACAAACCTTGCACCTATCGATCGAATGGAATTCGAATGAACTTGAAAGTCCGCACTTCTGAAGTGCTGATAGGTGTTTTTTGTTTATGCGACCTAAATGACAGTGTCTTAACAGAGTTAGGTTTAAATCGTTGGATTTAGACTTCTTGGTATTAACGGAATAAATAGAACTTGAGGCATTGTTACCCATATCTAATATGTACAATCCTCCAACCAAGTCAGTACTGGTATAAAACATATCATTGCATAGAACTTGAGGCATTGTTACCCGTTATGACTGCCCTGGATGAGCTGACCAGGACAGTCCAGAGTTTAGTGGTGATCATCGCCAGTCGAGTGTCGGCTTCGCCAGCTCCGGAGGCAGCAGCAGTCCCAGTGAGGCCCGTTCAGGAAGAGGACCATATGGCCCGTACCCTGCTGGACTTCTTGAAGTAGGGATACCTATATTTGTCGGGGAGCCGAACCCCGACCTAGCCGAGAGATGGAAAGAGCAGGTCACGCGGGACCTGGATACATCAGGTATCGAGGATGGCCGCCGCAGAGTGTCCTTCGCAGCTCACCAGTTGAGGGACAGCGCCTACCACTGGTGGGGGCGTGTGAAGGACAGTATCGGGCACGACTACAACATCTTTCAGGAGGTGTTTCGGGCACAGTATTTTCCCGAGTCGGCTCGGTTGGAGCGACATCGGCAGTTTCTGGACTTGGAGCAGGAGGGGATGACAGTGGCAGAATATGAGGCCAGATTCACGGCCTTGACCAGATTCGAGCCGGAGATGGTGATGACCGAGCAGAACCGTTGCCTGCGGTTCGAGGGGGGACTGAGACCGGTGATTCGGGATAAGGTCCTCGCCTTGAGGTTGCGGAAGTATACAGATCTCGTGGACACCGCAACGACGGTGGAGCAGGGTATCCGGGACGCGGCCAGGACCCGTGAGGTTCGGCAGCGGCCGACCAGCTTTGTAGGGTCGTCCGAGTCAAGTGACCCGAGGAGACAGAGGACCACGGGGTTCTTCCGACCACCGACTCATCCGGGCGGAGCGAGACAGCTGGGGTCAGTAGCATCAGTGGGGCCAGTCGCCTCAGAGAGGAGGCCGACATGCTATTTCTGCGGGCAGCCCGGCCACTTGCAGCGAGACTGTCCGACGAAAGGAGGGCCCGCGGCGCTGCCAGCGACCAGTCGGACAGGCCAGGGCTCAAAGTCGAGAGCCGACGAGACCAGGTGTTTCCGGTGCGGCCGGGTCGGACACACTATGGCATGGTGCCGTGAGCCGTTGGGGGCAACGTCAACGCAGCGACCGCATCAGTCGCGTACCGTACAGTCACCTAGGGGTCGCCCTCGACAGACTCAGCAGCCGAGATTCTCACAGCCGTCTACGAGTGCGCCGGTTCCGAGGAAGCAGCAGAGATATGGGTATTCAGCGGCCAGTGCGCCGGGTCAGAGGCAGCAGGCCTCGCAGGGGAGAGTGTACGCAGTCACCGACTCCAGGGACCCAGGATCTACCACGTACCGCGAGACCATCCATGGTACGTGTTTATTGTATCATTTATGGACGTTATTTTTATTTGACACCGGGGCGTCACATTCGTTTATTTCATTGAGTTGTGCTAGGGGTTTGGACTGAGTTTAGAGCCGTTGAGTCCACCCTTGTGCCTGGACACCCCAGTTGGGGGTGGCGTATCGTTGACTAGAGTCTGTCGTGCCTGCGAGATTAGAGTCGCAGACTGTCCTTGCCCTGGTTATCTTCTCGTATTGGGAATGACTACCTTTGATGTGATCTTGGGAATGGATTGGTTGTCGAAGTACCGAGCCAATATCGATTGCTACAGACTACGAGTGACAGTGTCAGAAGGAAACACGACGGTGAAGTGTGTTATGGGTAGTAAGAGCGGGGTTCTCCGGTCGGCGTTGTCCGCAGTGGAGGAAGTACCGGCTGTGCAGAGCCGAGTGTTACCGCGAGTAGTATGCGAGTTCCCTGAGGTCTTTCATGAGGATTTGAGCGGGTTGCCACCAGTTCGTGAGGTGGAGTTCGGGATTGACCTGGTGCCGGGAACGGCAGCTATATCGATGTCACCTTACAGGTTTGCGCCGGCATAGTTGATTGAGCTGAAGCGTCAGCTCGAGGAGCTTTAGGAGAAGGGGTTTATCCGCCCGAGCGTATCACCGTGGGGAGCACCGGCACTCTTCGTGAAGAAGAAGAGTGGAGAGCTCTGGATGTGTATAGATTACCGGAAGCTGAACCGGGTTACGGTAAAGAAACGATACCCGATGCCAAGGATCGATGACTTGTTCGACCAGTTGAGATGGTCGACCTGCTTCTCGAAGATCGATCTGAGATCCGGTTATTATCAGTTGCGAGTCCGTGAGGGGGACGTCGCAAAGACTGCATTCCGGACACGCTATGGGCACTACGAGTTCCTGGTGATGCCATTCGGACTGACGAACGCACCTGCAGCGTTCATGGACTTGATGAACAGCATCTTCCGGCCGTTCTTAGATCAGTTTGTGGTGGTGTTCGTAGACGACATCCTGATCTATTCACAGAGCAAGGCGGCACATGAGGTACATCTGAGGACTGTTCGGAAAGTACTGCGCGAGCATCAGCTATATGCCAACCTGGAGAAGTGCGAGTTCTAGCTCGCTGAGGTGAAATTCCTCTGTCACATCGTGTCCCGTGATGGTATACTGGTCGATCCGTCGAAGATCGACGCGGTCTCGAAGTGGGCACGGCCCACGAGTGTCTTCGAGATCCGCAGCTTTCTGGGGTTGGCATGCTATTATCGGTGATTCGTCCAGGACTTTGCACGACTAGCCGCGCCGATGACTCTGCTGACGCGCAAGGGAGTCGGGTTTATGTGGACGGAGGACTGTGAATGGGCGTTCACGTAGTTGAAGACTCGGCTGACTACCGCTCCAGTATTGGTGGTGCCCGAGCGAGGGATCGGGTATGATGTCTACTGTGATGCGTCCGGAGAGGGACTAGGCTGCGTACTGATGCAGTTGGGCAGAGTTGTGGCTTATGGCTCCAGGCAGTTGAAGACGCACGAGCGCAACTATCCTACCCACGACTTGGAGCTGGCAGCACTCGTGTTCGCGCTAAAGGGCTGACGGTATTATCTTTATGGGGAGGGGTTTCAGGTGTTCTTGGATCACAAGAGCCTCAAGTTCATATTTTCCCAGCGAGACCTGAACATGCGCCAGCGGCGGTGGATGGAGCTACTCGAGGAGTACGACTTCGAGCTACATTACCATCCGGGTAAGGCGAACGTGGTCGCCGACGCCTTGAGTAGGAAGTCGGTTCCGAGCCTCGCCAGCATATCAGTCCGAGAGTGGGACATGATGGGGGAGCTGAGCACGTTCGGGCTTGAGCTGGAGGAGGTTACTGGTGACATAGCCATGTGCTCATAGTGGCTCAGCCCTCACTGCTTGCCCGAGTGTTGGAGGCGCAGTCGGACGACGTCGAGACGTCAGAGATCCGAGAGAGAGTCGTCAGGGGTTACGAGGTGGTAGGCTGGGAGGACAGTGCTGATTGGGGGTTACGGTACCGCGGGGGGCTGTTCGTGCCGGTTAACTGTAGAGATGACGTGTTGCGAGAGTCACATCATCCGCGTCTTACAATGCACCCATGGGGCACCAAGATGTACCGTGACATCAGGCGGCACTTCTGGTGGCGCGGGATGCGGAGAGCAGTCGCAGAGTTTGAGTCGAGATGTCTCGTCTGTCAGCAGGTGAAGGCCGAGCATCAACGTCCCGCAGGATTGTTGCAGCCACTTTCGATTGCTCAGTGGAAGTGGGAGCATATCACGATGGACTTCGTGTCTGGACTACCGAGATCGCCGAAGGGAAACGACGCCGTATGGGTGGTAGTCGACCGGTTGACCAAGTTGGCCCATTTCCTGACTATGAGGATGACTGATCTGGTCGACAAGTTGACCAAACATTCAGGAGATAGTGCGTCTCCATGGGGTCCCCGTGTCGATAGTGTCTGACAGGGATCCTCGTTTCACGTCCAGGTTTTGGCCGAGTCTGCAGAAAGCGTTGTGGACCGAAGTTCTACTCAGTACAACACATCATCCCCAGACAGACGGTCAATCTGAGCGCACTATTCAGATCTTGGAAGACATGCTGCGGGAATGTGTGCTGGACTTCAGGGGATCATGGGATACCCATCTGCCGTTGGCCGAGTTCGCCTACAACAACAGCTTTCAGGCCAGTATCGGGATGGGCAGGCCGTGTCGATCGCCAATGTGTTGGGCAGAGGTGGGGGACAAGAGTCTGTTGGGGTCGGATCTTGTCAGATAGACGACAGAGAAGGTCGCCCTAATACGCGATCGGTTGAGGACCGCGCAGAGTCGGCAGAAGATTTATGCCGACAGACGACGTCGACCTCTTGAGTTCGCAGTCGGGGATCACGTGTTCCTGAAGCTGAGCCCGAGGAATGTACTGATCAAAGGACGGACTAAGTGATCTCTCGAAGCTTCAGGAGCTAGAAGCAGGGTCCGGGTTTTATCTTTTGAGTCTAGAGACGGATACCATGTACTTTGTCCATTTGTTGGGACGTTTTTGAGTTTTAAATATTATTTTGATTAACTAAATGGTAATTTCAAAGTGTTTATTCAAAACAGGTTTCAAATGGTTTATGATTTTAAATGTTCGCGTCCCGAGTTCGGTTTACTCAAATTGGGGCGTGACACAAGATCACAAAGGATCGTACACCAAACAAGATCGCAAAGGATCGCACTCCTGCTGCTCAGTGCAGGTTGCTAACCGGCTGGGCTCGAGCCTGCCCACGCAACTTCCCCGATCACTGTCGGGTCAGGCGGTCGACCTGTCGACGATTTATAAAGCCATACTTTTCCGATAGCTGGTCGGAAGGGGAGCCGCCCTCCAGGGCTAACCTGCCTCCGCCGCGGTTGAAACGCACCAGTCCACCTTTCGGACTCACCTCCAGGGATACATGGTCACCGACTGCTGACCCGAGAGGTCGGCGCCGTATGTCAGCATAGCTCCTGCTGACTCTGCGTGGTCCTCAACTGCTCACGCTTTGGCACGACCGACTCAGCTATCTCTCGAACCAGTTCTCGACCCAACAAACTCTTATTCCTCACTTCTGCCTAGCACACGGGCGATCGACACGGCCTACCATACAACGCTCCGAACGGTGCCATCATGATACTGGCCTGAAAGCTGATGTTGTAGGCGAAATCGGCTAACCGCTCACGAAATCCATCGTGACGTGCCCCCATTTCCACTATGCAATCCGCAGCGGTTGCAATAATCCAGCGGGATGCTGTTGTTCGGCTCTCACCTTCTAACAAGTGAGGCACCGCGATACTAACTCCGCAACCGCTCTCCGTATCCCGTTCCACTAGATATGCCGCCTGATGTCGCGCTCCTCTTAGTGCTACCCACGTGCACTGTCAGACGAGAATAGTGCGACTCTCGCAGCTTGTCGCCTCCACCATTACGCGGTATGAACAAACCTCCACGATACCGTAACTCCCAATTAGCACGACGATCCCAACCCTCAGCGTCAACATCGCCGGTAACTCTCTCCCGGATCTCTGTCGTCTCGACATCCACCGACTGTGCCTCTATCCCCTGGCCAAGCAGTGAGGGTTGGGCCACCAATGAGTACATGGCCACGCCACCAGTAACCTCCTCTAGTTCAAGCCCGAACGTGCCCAGTTCCCCCATCATGTCCCATTCTCGGACTGACATGTTAGCAAGGCCCAGAACCGACTTTCTACTCAGGGTGTCGGCGACCACATTCGCCTTACCCGGATGGTAGAGTAGCTCAAATTCGTACTCCTCAAGTAGCTCCATCCATCGCCGCTGGCGCATGTTCAGGTCTCGTTGGGAAAGGATGTACTTAAGGCTTTTGTGACCCAAGAACAACTGAAATCTCCCGCCATACCGATAATACCGCCAGTCTTTCAGCGCGAACACTAATGCTGCTAATTCCAGGTCATGGGTAGGATAGTTGCGCTCGTGCGTCTTCAACTGCCTGGAGCCATAAGCAACAACTCTACCCAACTGCATCAATACGCAGCCCAATCCTTCCCCGGACGCGTCACAGTAGACCTCATACCCGAACCCGCGCTCTGGCACTATCAACACTGGAGCGGTAGTCATACGAGCCTTCAGCTCCGTGAACGCACGTTCACAATCCTCTGTCCATACAAACCCGACTCCCTTGCGCGTCAAAAGAGTCATAGGCGCGGCTAGTCGCGCAAAATCCTGGACAAACCGCCGATTAATATCCTGCCAGCCCCAAGAAGCTGCGGATCTCGAAGACGCTCGTGGGCCGCGCCCACTTCAAAACCGCGTCGATCTTCGCCGGATCGACCAATATACAGTCACGGGACACAACATGACCGAGGAATCTCACCTCAGCGAGCCAAAACTCGCACTTCTCCAGGTTGGCGTATAACTGATGTGTGCGCAACAGGGTCAGAACACCCCTCAGATGTTCCTCATGCGCCACCTCGTTCTGCGAGTAGATCAAGATGTCGTCTACAAACACCACCACAAATTGATCTAAGAACAGCCGGAATATAATGTTCATCAGATCCATGAACGCTGCAGGTGCGTTCGTCAATCCAAAAGGCATCACTAAGGACTCGTAATGCCCATACCGTGTCCGGAATGCAGTCTTTGCAACGTCCTCCTCCCGGACTCGCAACTGGTAATATCCGGATCGCAGATCAATCTTCGAGAAGCATGTCGACCCTCTCAATTGGTCGAACAAGTCGGTAATTCTCGACATCGTGTATCAGTTCTTCACCGTAACCCGGTTCAGCTTCCGGTAGTCTATACACATCCGAAGCTCTCCACTCTTCTTCTTCACGAAGAGTGCTGGTGCTCCCCACGGCGATGTGCTCGGACGGATAAACCCCTTCTCCCGAAGCTCCTCGAGCTGACGCTTCAGCTCGGTTAACTCTGATGGCGCGAACCTGTAAAGCGCCATCGATATCTCTGCCGTTCCCGGCACCAGGTCAATCCTGAACTCCGCCTCACGAACTGGTGGCAACCCGCTCAACTCCTCCGGAAGGACCTCGGGGAACTCGCACACCACTCGCGGTAACTCTCAGCTCTGCACGGCCGATACTTCCTCCACTATGGACAAAGTCGACAAGAGAACTCCGCTCTTACTGCCCAGAATACACAAACTTTCTTGTTGCCTGTTGACACCGTCACTCGTCGTCTGTGACAGTCGATATTGGCTCGGTACTTCGCCAGCCAATCCATTCCCAAGTTTACGTCAAAGGTTGTCATTTCGTAAGTATCCTTCCCACGGATACACGCACAAGCTCAGTTGCTGCCGATCCTCACGGATCCTCGTAGTCTCTCTAAGACCTCGCTCCACTACCGCCGTCGTGCCCACCAACTCCAAATATACCTGAACCCTCGGGGTAAGGACTCGATCCAGCATCAGGGCTCTTGAGCCCTCTCTCGAACCTCCTATATCGGTTTGCTTCTCTAACTCCGCAGGCACGACAGACCCTAGTCAACACCACATCACCCCCAACCGGCGTATCCAGACGCAGGGTTGGACTCAACGGCTCTAAACTTAGCACCACTCGACGAAGCGACCGAGTGTGACACCCCGGTATCCAATAAAACTGACGCCCAAATCAGAGACCGAACAACCCCTCCATTAGTCACTCCGGTAAAGTCTAGCACAACCCTCACACGGTTCTCTATGCATTTAGTTATAACGTTCCGCAACCCAACCAGTATTCGCTACTCGTCCCCAATCTAACCAGGGCAAACCACTACCTCAAAACCTGATACCAAAACGTCACACTGCTCAATCCATTAATACCTCAAATACTCTCTCACGTAAGGGAAACCTCGAAACGGGGATTATGTTCTCAATTCAGCAAATCACTATTGCTCACAACCTCAATACCCCAATTACCCGATCACGTAGGGAAACCTCAACGGGGATCCTATTCTCAATTCCGCAAGCCACTATTGCTCACAACCTTGATACCCTAGTTACTCTATCATGTAGGGAATCTCAAATAACCCACTCACGTGAAGGAAACCTCGAACCCAAGACCTCACCCTTTAACACCAAACTTACGACCTCTACAACCAACACAACCGTGAACACAGCCACGCAAAACCAACACTCAACTGCACAATCAAGACGGTGGAACAAGACAGGAATCACGGACCCTAAAAATAGCCTTAAGCGACACACACGCTCGACCACCAATTTAACAAAAACACGCACAACGACTCACAGACAAATTCAAGTCACCCAACTTCAATCACAAGCCGACAAGGCCAACCAAAATCAAAACATGCCCACCGGGCCGACAAATTTCAAAACACGCCCACCGGGCCAACCAATTTAAACACACGCCCACCGGACCAACAAATTTAAAAAAAACACGCCCACTGGGCCAACCAATTTTAAAACTTTTCTCCCTTTCATCATAAAATCTCATTCCTTGACATCACGTAGTTGCAACCCGGTCCAGGCGTCCCCGAACTACATTGTACCCACTTGATGTCAACACCATCACGTTCGACTACAGGAGCGCTCCTGAGTCGAGTCGCGACGGCTTAAAAACGTTTCACGCAGCAACACACAATCAGTATGCCAGTAATAATAATACTGCACATACACACAATCACAAACAGGACTCCTGCCCCAACGGGTCTACACACGGTTTCCGACTTGCGCAACCAATGCACGACGGGACTTTACTGAATCGACTCTCCCCACCTAATTGACGTACAGTCTGAGGTGTGAAACCTCGAGCTCTGATACCAAGCTGTCACGCCCCGAATTCAGTAGAACCGAACCCGGAACGCGTACGGTAAAACAATAAAACCATTTTCAAACCTTTTAAATAAATCGCTCAAAATCACCATTTAGTTAATCAAAATAATAATTTACAACTCAAAAGCACGTCCAAACAAGCGGAAAAAAGACAGGCGTACGTCGCTAAACTCATAAGGAAACCCAAACTCCCGCTCCCAGCTCTTCAAGCTTCGAGAGCTCCCCTAGTCCGTCTCTCGACCGGTACCAGTAGGAAAAGCAGCTAGGGGTGAGCGTTCGCTCACCACCACGGATACCAGACTGACTACGACATACTAGCAGACAATGCCGGAAACACCAACAGCAAACCAAACACCGGGGACTACTATCCCCAACTCAAGTAACCCGACTGACACACAAACTGTTACTTTCCCCAACCGACTCAACACCCAGACACGTAATGTAGACCCGACACAGTAGTTACGACTTCCACCAAAAACACAAAAGATAACCACGCAACACCCAAGATCACAAAGGATCGCACACCTAACAAGATCGCAAAGGATCGCACTCCAGCTGCTCGGTGTCGGTTGCTAACCGGCTGGGCTCGAGCCTGCCCACGCAACTTCCCCGATCCCTGTCGGGTCAGGCGGTCGACCTGTCGACGATGTATAAAGCCATACTTTTCCGATAGCTGGTCGGAAGGGGAGCCGCCCTCATCGCCAAAGAAGACGCTCAACCTTACCGATCCCTGTCGGAAGGCTAGCCAACACCCACGCACTTTTCCCGACACACAGTCGGATCAGGCGGTCGACCTGTCAGGCCCCATCCTCAGGCAACCACAATCACAATCACAAGCAAAGTTCAACAAACAGCAACAACACCGGTTTAACACTCCACATGCACTCATGGCCACCCAAGACACCAACAGTAAAACACGGGTTCAACAACCTCACGGGCACTCATGGCCACCCAAGATACCAACAGTAAAACAAGGATTCTACAACCCCACGGGCACTCACGGCCACCCAAGACACACCAACAGTAAAATACGGGTTTAACAACCCCACGGGGCCACCCAAGACACACCAACAGTAAAATACGGGTTTAACAACCCCACGGGCACTTATGGCCACCCAAGACACACCAACAGTAAAATACGGGTTTAACAACCCCACGGGCACTCATGGCCACCCAAGACACACCAACAGTAAAAATACGGGTTTAACAACCCCACGGGCACTCATGGCCACCCAAGACACACCAACAGTAAAATACGGGTTAACAACCCCTCGGGCACTCATGGCCGCCCAAGACATCAACAATAAAAATACAGGTTCAACAACCCCACGGGCACTCATGGCCACCCAAGACACAAACTAAACAATCAACCTCCGGGCATAACCAAATGCCTCCAGTAATTCCGATATCGATAAGTTCACTGCTCCTACGACACTACTAAGTGTCACATGCATTTTTATTGTTCGATACGTTCCCGTATCATACGACACCACCCGGTGTCGCCCGCCTTTCTATTGTTCAATAAACTTACTTAACCCACGACACCCAGGTGTCACATGCATTTCTACTGTTAACTTTCCCTAGTCGGGGCCGAGATCCGGCTACTTTTCCCTACCTCGTACGCTTTCCCCAAAAGCTCACGACCAAGCTCCGGCGTGCTCACGATCACTCGCCTAGCTTTCCCTTTCCTCTGTCGGTGGTACGATCTAATAAGAACACGATTTAAAACACTTTTTAAGCTTGCAGGCATAAACTGAATTTTAATACACTTGACGCCCAAACGCAACCCCGACAATGTCGATCACTCCCAAACTTCCCAATTACTCGACATTGACGATAATGGGCCCGGAAAGGCCCGTTTCGCCCGACCCGGCGAATCTGCCCGGGATTGAAAAACATCCTTCCAGGGCTCCAAAAATTATCATTTTCGTTTCCACGATCTTAGAATAATTCAGGGTTCTAACGCAATTAACGGAATCAATTTCCGACTTCCGAGCAATTTAATTCGCGTTTAAAGTTTCTAAACCCGTCATTTACAATTTTACAATTTAATTCCAAAATTCGTTCTGGGTGTGGATTAACGACTTGGGGATCGTCCTAAACCACCCGAAAACGAAAACCCGAGACCCGAGCATGTGGGCCCCACCCGGCCCTTAAGACCCGAGGGTGGTTGGGCCGGTTTTGGGCCGGTTCACCATGGTGGTGGCCGGTCCTAGCTCCGGCCAACCACCACCCCAACTCCGGCAGCCACCATACACGGTGGCCGGAGCTCCCCCGAGCCTCCGGTCACCGAAAAACGTTCATCTTTCGCTCCAAAACGTCTCCAACGAACCTCACACCTCAACTCACCCATAGTTTACTCGTTTTAACCCAAACCCTAAACTTTAAACGTACCAAAACGAAAATCAAAAGGGTACTCACCGTAGGGAATGACGATGGGAGCTCGATTCTTCAATCGTTGAGACGATCCGTCGGTTGGATCGTCGGGAGATTGACAAAAACCCAAGCTTTCTTCTCTTTTTCTCCCTTTTCTCCTTCTCTTTCCTCTCTCCACTTTCAATAGAATCATATAGACGAAAGACCTACATCGTTACTTGACACAAGAAAAAAACATGTGTACTGAAAAAAATAGATTACATGGATTAAGACGCATTATTCATCGGCACAAACAACAAGTTTTTTGAAGATGGATGTGTTGGGTTTATTATCACTCGTCCTCACATTATAAGATGGAATATAATTAATATGTGTTGACTTAAAGTACATCTACTATAAGAAATTCTCTCTCGTACCTATCGAGATCCTTCTTTCCGAGGTAACCCTAACCTCACCTATGGAGTTCGCTACCCCTGTCGTTGACATGATCGTTGCCCACCTCGCCGGTCTTGTCACATCGTAGTCATCCCTGGTGCAGCACGAGACACATGTGCCTCCACCGCGCCCCTCTTCGGAGGTTGTGTCTCCATTAAACCGAGAAGAAGGAGGAAGACAAAGCAAACCACTACTCCGATCCCTCTCTCTCTTTCTTCTACGACGATCTTCCCTCCTGCCCCGACAACGACGATCATGGATTTCTCTTAAGGTTCCACCGAGCCATTGAGTAAACCGCGGCGGGGCCGCCCATTGAAGGATCATATTCTAGCTTCAACTGTAAGTTATGATAGGGTTTTTGTGCCTCCGCTTCCTCCGTCCAACGTTGAAGACTCGCCTACTCCACCACCCCTGGGGGCTGGCTCTGCTCCCCAACTGCCACCAGACTCTACCTTACCCAACGCTCTATAGCCAAAGGTGGCCCTTGTCACCATTCCCGTCACCTCTATTGGTCCTGGATCCACTTCGAGAAAAGGCTCCTATGTCTGAATCGGAGAGGGATGAACCAAGGCGGAAGGAACTAGAGGCCCTTTGCGAGGGGGTCTAGGTTCCCCATATTGATCGTGTTCACGTGATTCTGGCGCTTCTCTCACCGCCGCCCGGTATGATCCACCGTCGTAGGAGCTTCAAATCGAAAGAAGTTGAATTCGCCTCGAAGGCTCCAATTTTTCCGATGTCTCCAGACTCCCATCTGATCACCCTCTAAGATGGTCTATCGGCCTACTCCTTAGAGGAGGATGAAGAAGTAGAGGTGGCGGTACCGTATGTGTTGGGTCTCGAGGTAGGGTTGGAGATGAACCAACTCGCAGCGGAAAATCAATGAAAACCAAGAGACAATTAGAACCATGAAACAACTAACAAAGAATGGATTAACAAGAGAAAAATTCAGCACTAGTTCTTACCAAAACAAGAACACCGGTTAACGAATGATTGGCTTGAGTCTCCAAGACGCCTACGTATCCACATGGGAATCAAAGCCACGTAGTTCTTCTCTTTGAGGACTCAAGAACACAAAAATGGAGGAGGAAACTAGCCAAACCCGAAATGGCCATGGAAGAGGGAGAGAAAATGTGTTTCCTATTCTTGTCTAGTGTTTGTTATGTTGAAAAAAGATGACTTAAACATAACAAAACCCATACTTGTCCAACTAAAGGCATGGGACAAGCATGGTGACAAGTAAGGTGTAAATAGGACAAAGTATGGCAAGACAAGATTGGGTTAGGTGGTGAATCACCAACACCTTAATCCTTGTCTTGCTTACTTAGTACTAATTAATCAAGACTTGATTAATTAGTTCCATGGGCCTTGGTTGCATGGGCCTTTCATGGGCTTCTTGGAACATGGCCCGTGGCCATTTCCAACGAGGTCCCGTGATTCGCTCATCGCCTCCAAGCCTTCCATACCGGAAATGTCCAACATTATCCGACGCGATCAATCCAAGACTCCAAGCCTTGTCTCGATCCGTAAAGTCCTATTCACGTACGAGCACATGACCCAAAACCCAGTTTTGGTCATGTCCCGAGACAACTCCCTTTTGGCCATTCTCCATAAATGTGTCAATGAGTTTCATCCTCCGGTGTGACCCTTAGGTTTATGCATGTCAATAGATCAACGTAAAATCCCATTTTACTTGATCCTATTTAAGTGGCAACTAACGAGACTTTAGTATTGCCTGACACTACATAACGAATCGACCCTGTCGATTCTAACCTTTCCGTCATCCCTGTCATTATCCTTTTATCTCCGATATCCTGATTGAGATAAGGCATAGAGCCGTCATCCTTATTATTCTCAATCACCGTTCCTTGATATGTGAGATGACTGAAGATATGATACCCAGTATCATGTGCATGGCCATGCTATTCTTTCAGTCACTCTCGATCAAGCGGCCGAGAACCGATATCTTTCCCATACCTCAGTATGAGGGATAAATCCCTTAGCCGCCTTTCGTGTCACTCATGTAGCCCGTCCCCAAGCCAATCCTGGCCGTTATGGAAGCCCTGTTACGGACAACGTTAGGCTCAGGTCAAACTCAGTTGTTGACTACATAGCGATCAATAAGACTCCTTGGTCTAAGGATACATGACAAGCTACGACACTGAATATGTTCATGACTTAATCTATGGCACATATTCAGGGCGGGTCGTCCAATATCATGTCCCACATGATATCTATGATCAGACTCCGGAATCCCATTCCAATGACTAACAGAACGTAAGCCATAAAGAGCCATCTTTCATACTAGTCGCTTCTAGTGAAGCTTTGTTGACTAGGGACCCATCGAGTGTGATCTATCTCGATCTATGGTTCTATTCGCATGGTGGGCATAGATCAGAGCACACATCGATATATTACTCCAACACATAAGTAATATAAAGCCGCTTTAATTTTATTGCTAACGATGATATATACATTTGGACATTTAGGATTGAACTACGGGCACTAAGACTAACAATCTCCCACTTGCCCTAGTTCCAATCTAAACACCAATATGTCCCCATCGACTTTACATGTCTAACATGTTCAGGCAGTGACACTGCCTTAGTCAAAGGGTTGGCTATGTTATCATCTGTTGCAATATCGGTTATCTTCACTTCACCTCAGTTCAGTATTTATCTGATGAGGTGGATACGCCGCAGTACATGTTTGGATTTGTTATACGATCTAGGCTTTTAGCTTGCGCAATGGCCCTTGTGTTGTCGCAAGATGGATTCACCGGGCTGGATGGGTTTTTAATTACACCCAGCCCTGCCATGAATTTCCAAATCCACATAGCCTCCTTAGCTGCCTCTGCAGCATCCATGTACATGGCCTCTGTCGTAGATTCGGCAATGATATCTTGCTTTACGCTGTCCCAGCTAAAGCTCTGCCATTCAGCGTAAACACATATCCTGATTGACTTCTAAAGTCATCTGGATTTGTCTTGGAAAACTAGCGTCTACTCATCCTTCGACGACTAGTTCAGCATCATCTTTCCCCCGGGTTAGAATGATGTCTACTGGTACAACATAAGGCTTACGAGACGTCTGGTCTCATACATGTCATGGCATATATGATCGATCCTGCCCCCAGGCGCATAGGATTCTCATCATCCTTTTCAGCTCATCAGGTGTCTTAGGACACTGAGTCTTGCTGAGATGAATGCCATGACTAGTGGGTAAGAGTCCTTTCTTTGAATCGAGCATTAAGAACCTACTCAATGCCTTGTTCACATAGGTTCCCTGACTTAAATCCAAGACCCTCTTGGTGCGATCTCTACATATCTTAATCCTTAAGATATGAGAAGCATCGCCTAAGTCCTTTATTGAAAAACACTTCCTCAACCAAGCTTTAGTCTCGTGCAAGGTTGGGATGTCGTTTTCAATGAGAACCAGAAAGGTAATATTGCTCCCACTAGCCTTCTTATAAACGCAAGATTCATCCTCGTTCTTGATTAAGCCAAATCCAATTACAGCTTCATCAAAACGAAGGATCCAACTCCGAGAAGTTCGTTTCAATCCATAAATGGATTTCAACAACTTATAAATCTTTCTTTTATTCTTCGGATTGTCAAAACCTTTGGGCCGAGACATACAAACGTACTCAGTCAAATTTCCATTTAGGAAAGCGGTTTTGACATCCACTTGCCATATCTCGTAATTATGATACGCAGTTATGTCAAGAAGAATTTGGATCGATTTTGACCATAGCCACTAAGGAGAAGGTTTCCTCATAGTCAATCCATTGGATCTGCCTATAACCTTTCGCCACCAGTTGAGCTTTGTAGGTCAGAGGGTTGCCGTCCATGTCCATCTTCACCTTGAAGATCCATTTGCATCCTATGGTCCTCACACCATTGATGGGATCAACCGGTTCCCAGACTCGGTTGTCCGACATGGATTACATTTCCTCCCTCATGGCTCCCAGCCATAACTCGGAGTTGGGCCCATCCACGACTTCCTGAAAGGTGGCTGGATCATCGTGATCCACCATGACTTCATTGTCACCTCTGGATACCATATCTTGGAGGTGGAAGATTGATCCTTTCAAATCGCCTTGGACCTTCCGGAATTGTAACAGGAATTGGTTCTTACTCTACGACAGTCTCTGACTCCTTTCTACTGGGTTGCCAATTGGTTTAAACAGATCTGTACCATCCTGAATTTCTTCGAGATGCACAGTCCTCCCAATGACGTCTTTGGAAACAAAACTTCTTTTCCATAAAGACCCCACCCCAAGCGACGAACACCATGTTCTCACTGGGATTGTAGAAATAGTATCCCCTTGTTGCTTTGGGATACCACACGAAGGTGCATATCTCAGATCTTGGTTCGAGCTTAGTCGAAACCAAATGTTTCACATAAGCCTCGCAACCACAAATCTTTAGGAAGGACAAAGCGGGCATCATCCCGTACCATTTTTTAAAATGGTGTCCCTTCCACACCCTTGTCGAAGCCCGATTCACTATGAATGCGGTCGTCTCTAGAGCATAAACCCTAAAAGAGATTGGGAGATCAGTCTAACTAATCATGGAACGGACCATTGTCTAACAATGTCCGATTTCTCCGTTTGGCTACACCTTTCAACTACAGTGTCCCAGGAGGAGTCCATTCTAAAAGGATCCCATTCTCTTTTAGATGATCTAATAACTCTGTGGTCAAGTATTTTCCACCTCGATCCAATCGAAGTGCCTTAATACCTTTGTCGAGCTGGTTTTCTACTTTAGTCTTAAACTCTTTGAATTTATCAAAAGCTTCAGACTTATGTCTCACCGAATAGACATAACCATATTTACTGTAATCATCAATAAATGTGATAAAGTAGCTAAAACCCCTCCTGGCAAGTGAACTTATTGGTCTAAACACATTCGAGTGTATAAGCCCCAATAATTCACCCGCCCTTTCATCGCGATCGATAAAGGGCACTTTAGTCATTTTTCCCATCAAACAAACCTTGCACCTATCGATCGAATGGAATTCGAATGAACCTGAAAGCCCGCACTTCTGAAGTGCTGATAGGCGCTTCTTGTTTATGCGACCCAAATGACAGTGCCATAACAGAGTTAGGTTTAAATCGTTGGATTTAGACCTCTTGGTATTAACGGAATATATAGAACTTGAGGCATTGTTACCCATATCTAATATGTACAATCCTCCAACCATGTCAGTACTGGTATAAAACATATCATTGCATAGAACATTGAAAACTCTATTTCCAATATTAACATTATATCCTTCCTTGTCAAACACGGATACAGATATAATATTCCTACTAAAAGTAGGTATGCAATATACATTATACAATACTAAGACAAGGCCTCTTGGCAAAGCAAGACTCATGGATCCTACAACAGTTGCCACAACTCTGAGGTCCATTTCGTGCTTTCCAAATCTCTCCTACTTTCAGCCACCATATATTAGTGCATGTGTGAGATTCAGTCATGGTATCTAATACCCATGAATCTTTGGAAGTAGAGAGATGTAGCTCTATAGAGTTAATACCGATTGAAGGCACGGTCCCCCCGCCCTTCCTTAGATCATCCAGGTTTCCTGATGAAGGCGCAGTCTTACTGCCCTTCTTCAGATCATCCAGGCTATTTGATGAAGGCGCAGTCCCACTGCCCTTCTTCAGATCAGCCGTGAACTTCCTGTAATCCCGGTTCCAATGACCAGGCTGTTGGCAGTAGAAGCAGACATTCTCAGGTGTCTCATCTTTCCTGCCAAGTGCGCATGGGCCCAGCCCATGCCACTTCCAATTCCCTTGTTGACCATCAGAATATCCTTGGATCCCAGATCCCTGAGATATTCTTCTCAGCAGTTAATGACACTTCATGTAACTCTGATATGGTCTTAGAGACAGCCTTGTCAAGGACATATTCTTTGCGTTCAGACTTGAGGACTATCCTCAAAATTCTGTACCAGTCCAAATAGTTTGTCCCATTTAGCTTGACCCTGTCAAGAATGGTTTTTAATGACAAACTATTAATGTTCGCTGAATTTGCCATTTGATCTACAACAGATAAAATTCAATCAGTAAACTGAATAAATTTTATGAAGATCAAGCTTAAACACCAACAATCAATTCTAAACCTTTAGAATTTGAAACCAAGATCCTTGATTCACTCGATTAAGCTGAACTAATGCTCACCACTTAATCGAGCTATGTAGGTAGGACTCCATCCAATCACATCCAATGTGACTCTTGGCTAGGGTATGTACTTATGTACACGACTTACCCTATCTGTTACCCTAGCTCAACCTCAGGCCGAGAATCGTAGTCGGGTCCACCAATTTTCAACTATGGCTCGTCACTATGTAGGTGCTCCGCTAATGCGCACGACACCCACATATGTCGTCCAAACCTACTACCCCGCTTTCCCATGGATGCTCCGCTAATGCGCACGACAACCATAGGACGGGGAGGTAGTAAGGTGTTGATGATTGGGAGGTATCGGACATGACCCGCTTTTACTTGTCCAGTTGTGTTCAAAACTTTGGCACATCCTAGATGCGATGAGCACATCAACTACATTCCAAATGCAATGATGCCTCAAATTACATCCAATGTAATTCTTCCTTTGAACCCGTCAACTACATCCAATGCAATGACGGTTCTAAGGGTTCACACACAAGGATTAAAATTCCAATTTTATCTTTGCATGTGAGGTGATATGCTCGGTAAATAAAGTTAAGCATGCAATTCTAAAACACATAGAATTAATCATGCATAAACTAAACCAAGCATAAAGCGATAAATGTGCACATAATAGCCCCCTAAACTAACTCCCACTAGCTTCTTGAGCTCCACCGACTCCAAGCCGATGCCAACACCCGAAAAGCCACCAAATGACCTTTTCGCCCTTTCTTCATCTTGAGTAAAAAATTACAATTTAATACACGACTCGCAGGTCGGGAATAAATAAATATTACAAACAAGTGGTTCGACGACCACACCTTGAAAGAATAATTACACGTTAACTCTAACGGCTCGCAGGCCGTGAAAAGCGATAAATAATTAAATCGAGCTCGGGGCTATTATGTACACCATGCCAACATCACATCACACATCGTGTTATCAAACAAGCATGTTATCAAACATCATGTGATTTTCCGGTTTTAATTAATAGCCAAGTTTCGAAATTTTTTGATGCTCGGTTTATCGAAACCGTTCAAAAATGAAACTTTTGAACATTTGATCTTCGAGTTCGTCATGACGGTTCCAAACTCGTCATAACTAACAAAACGGTTTAGCCTTAGCATATCAACCATCCAATGGTCATGCTTGGCCTAGCTCCGTCCAACGGAGCCCCGTTCGGTCTCGGTTTCGGCTCCCCGAGAGTCCCGCTCCCGAGACCCGAAAAATCAAACTTTTTTCAAAATTTCCAGATTTGAAATAATTTTCAAAAAATCATTTTACATGTATTAAATCCATAAACAATAATTTAAAACATGTTATCAAACAATTTAGCAAAACAACATGCCAAAAACGAAACTTTCAAGCAAAACCGAAACTTTGAACACCGTCTTGTGAATCCCGGAGGTAGCACGGCTCTGATACCACTGTTGGGTCTCGAGGTAGGGTTGGAGATGAACCAACTCGCAGCGGAAAATCAATGAAAACCAAGAGACAATTAGAACCATGAAACAACTAACAAAGAATGGATTAACAAGAGAAAAATTCAGCACTAGTTCTTACCAAAACAAGAACACCGGTTAACGAATGATTGGCTTGAGTCTCCAAGACGCCTACGTATCCACATGGGAATCAAAGCCACGTAGTTCTTCTCTTTGAGGACTCAAGAACACAAAAATGGAGGAGGAAACTAGCCAAACCCGAAATGGCCATGGAAGAGGGAGAGAAAATGTGTTTCCTATTCTTGTCTAGTGTTTGTTATGTTGAAAAAAGATGACTTAAACATAACAAAACTCATACTTGTCCAACTAAAGGCATGGGACAAGCATGGTGACAAGTAAGGTGTAAATAGGACAAAGTATGGCAAGACAAGATTGGGTTAGGTGGTGAATCACCAACACCTTAATCCTTGTCTTGCTTACTTAGTACTAATTAATCAAGACTTGATTAATTAGTTCCATGGGCCTTGGTTGCATGGGCCTTTCATGGGCTTCTTGGAACATGGCCCGTGGCCATTTCCAACGAGGTCCCGTGATTCGCTCATCGCCTCCAAGCCTTCCATACCGGAAATGTCCAACATTATCCGACGCGATCAATCCAAGACTCCAAGCCTTGTCTCGATCTGTAAAGTCCTATTCACGTACGAGCACATGACCCAAAACCCAGTTTTGGTCATGTCCCGAGACAACTCCCTTTTGGCCATTCTCCATAAATGTGTCAATGAGTTTCATCCTCCGGTGTGACCCTTAGGTTTATGCATGTCAATAGATCAACGTAAAATCCCATTTTACTTGATCCTATTTAAGTGGCAACTAACGAGACTTTAGTATTGCCTGACACTACATAACGAATCGACCCTGTCGATTCTAACCTTTCCGTCATCCCTGTCATTATCCTTTTATCTCCGATATCCTGATTGAGATAAGGCATAGAGCCGTCATCCTTATTATTCTCAATCACCGTTCCTTGATATGTGAGATGACTGAAGATATGATACCCAGTATCATGTGCATGGCCATGCTATTCTTTCAGTCACTCTCGATCAAGCGGCCGAGAACCGATATCTTTCCCATACCTCAGTATGAGGGATAAATCCCTTAGCCGCCTTTCGTGTCACTCATGTAGCCCGTCCCCAAGCCAATCCTGGCCGTTATGGAAGCCCTGTTACGGACAACGTTAGGCTCAGGTCAAACTCAGTTGTTGACTACATAGCGATCACAAAGACTCCTTGGTCTAAGGATACATGACAAGCTACGACACTGAATATGTTCATGACTTAATCTATGGCACATATTCAGGGCGGGTCGTCCAATATCATGTCCCACATGATATCTATGATCAGACTCCGGAATCCCATTCCAATGACTAACAGAACGTAAGCCATAAAGAGCCATCTTTCATACTAGTCGCTTCTAGTGAAGCTTTGTTGACTAGGGACCCATCGAGTGTGATCTATCTCGATCTATGGTTCTATTCGCATGGTGGGCATAGATCAGAGCACACATCGATATATTACTCCAACACATAAGTAATATAAAGCCGCTTTAATTTTATTGCTAACGATGATATATACATTTGGACATTTAGGATTGAACTACGGGCACTAAGACTAACAGTATGCGCTAGTGAGTCCATCGATCCTAGCTCCACAACAATTTTTCATGATGGGAAAATTGTGGACCTCCAAGCCACTCCAAAAGTATATTCTTCTCTAGATCATCACTCTAGGATTGTGTGTTGATATCCCATATGACCATTGTGGCACCTACTAAGGAGGATCAATGAAGGTCGGATTTTAGTAACTTCTAAAGTGCCTTCTTCGCCGACAGCTTCTGCTTCATTTTCGGGAATTTCTCGACCCTTTTCGTGTCACACTTATTTATACAAAACTGCCAGTGTTTTGTTTTAATTGTGGTATGATGGGTCACATGGTGGCCGAATGCGACCATGAGGTGGTGGTTAATCCATGGTTCGACTCCTCTATCTTAGAGTTCCAGAAGGATTGTCATACCAGGACATAAGCAACAGATTGGGACAATCAGGCGTCTTGTAAATCGATAACCTCGACTTCTACACTTAAGGGCCCTTTGTTTCGCGGTAGAGGTCTGATAGTATCCCTGACTACTTTACCTAATGGTGCGTGCCCTTGGAGCATCCCCCAGACACGCTCGGTCGATGTGGGCTAGAAGAACTTGGTGATCGTTCATCTCTCTGGTAGCGGGAAAACAGACACCCCAGACCTGCTTGGGTACAGAGGTAGAATTGGACTTAGAACTAGAGCTGAGTCTGGTATTGGAGCAGGATCCGGGGGAGTGAAGAGGGGGTCCACTAGGGAACCCCGGGAAGATCAGGACAGAGCGGGGAAGCAGCCTTGCATGGAGGAATGAAAGGAATACAATGCTCGAGGGATTGGCCCTGGGAGGGGTGTTAGTCTTAGTGCCTGTAGTTCAATAATAAATGTCCAAATGTATATATCATCGTTAACAATCAAATTAAAGCGGCTTTATATTACTTATGTGTTGGAGTAATATATCGATGTGTGCTTGGATCTATGCCCACAATGCGAATAGAACCATAGATCGAGATAGATCACACTCGATGAGTCCCTAGTCAAACAAAGCTTCACTAGAAGCGACTAGCACGAAAGATGTCGCTTTATGGCTTATGTTCTGTTAGTCATTAGAATGGGATTCTGGAGTCTGATCATAGATATCATATGGGACATGATATTGGACGACCCACCCTGAATATGTGTCATAGCTTGTCATGTATCCTTAAACCAAGGAGTCTTTGTGATTACTATGCAGTCAACAACTAAGTTTGACATGAGCCCAACGTTGTCTATAACGGCCAGGATTGGCTTGGGGACGGGTTGCATGAGTGACACAAAAGATGGAAAAGGGGTTTATCCCTCATATTGAAGTACGAGAAAGATACCGGTTCTCGACCGCTTGATCTAAAGTGATTGAAAGAAAGAATAGCATGGTCATGCACATGATGTTGAGTATCATATATTCAAGTCATCTCACATATCAAGGAACAATGATTGAGATTAATAAGGATGACGGCTCTATGCCTTATCTTAATCAGGATATATGTGATAAAAGGATAGTGACATTGACGACGGAAAGGTTGGAATCAACAAGGTCGATTCATTATGCAGTGTCGGGTAGTACTAAAGTCCTGTTAGTTGCCCCCTATATAGGATAAAGTAAAATGGGATTTTACATTGATCTATTGACATGCATAAACCTAAGGGTCACGCCGGAGGATGAAACTCATTGACACATTTATGGAGAATGGTCAAAAGGGAGTTGTCTCGGGACATGACCAAAACTGGCTTTTGGGTCATGTTCCCGTAAGTCAGTAGGACTTTACGGATCGAGACAAGGCTTGGAGTATTGATCACGTCAGATAATGTTGGACATTTCCGGTATGGAAGGCTTGGAGGCGATGAGCGCGCATGAGACCTTGTTGGGAATGGCCACGGGTAATGTTCCAAGAGGCCCATACAGCCAAGGCCCATGGAAATAATTAATCAAGCGTTGATCAATTAGTACTATGTAAGAAAGATAAGGATTAAGGTGTGGGTGATTCACAACCTAACCCCATCTTGTCTAGTCATACTTAGTACCATACTTGTCCTATTTACACTATGTGTATCCTATACTATTGTTTATTATGCTGATGGGATTTAATTGGTTTAAGTCATCATTTTCCAACATAACAAACACAAGACACAAAATAACAAGAAAACTTCTCCCTCCTCCCTCTAGAATTTCGGTCAAGGCAAGCTCCCATCTCCATTTTTGGTGTTATTGAGTCCTCATAAGAAGAACTACGTGGCTTTGATTCCTAACTGGATACGTAGGTGTCTTGGAGACTCAAGTCAAATCATTCTTTACCCGGTGTTCTTGTTTTGGTATGAAAGTGCTGATTTTTTCTTGTGATTCTAATCTTTGGTAGTTGATTCATCGTTTTAATGGTCTCTTTGTTTTATTTGTCATTCCGCTACGAGTATGTGTTAATACCCTCCAACGAGACCCAACAAAGGGTCCCTGGGAAGATCTCTAACTCCCTTAGAAACTGATGACAGTAGGTTCAGTCACATTCTACAGAGTATGCAGCAGTTAAGAAATACCTTGAGCAGTAGTCATTGGCTTCGTCGTAGTTTAGCTTCCATTCAGTTCTCTTTTATGGCTCCTCAAACACTGCATGTGCCAGTTCACTTGTCTTAGAGTTATGTATAGGAAGACCTTCGAAGCTCGATACCATGTAATGACTCCTTTTTAATTAATAATATATGAGTACCTTTAAGTCAAAAAATAATACATTTACTATTATTATTATTATTATTATTATTAGCACTATTATTATTATTATTATTATTATTATTATTATTATTATTATTATTATTATTATTATTATTATCTATTGTGTAACTTGAGTTTGAGAACCAACATAGGAGATAGCAATATCAAAATTTTAAAGTAGAAAACACATCAAAACTAGTATGGTTTGTTTTTTCAATTGTTGTTGGTTTGTTAGAGTATCCACAGTGGTGGACGGTGGGCTGGCGGCGAGGCGCTGGCGGGGAAAGTAATCGTTGAGCTCAACGCCAGCAATTATCGCTGGCGTTGAGAGCTGATCCACCTCGTTGACTGCGTCGACCGTTGGACCTTCACACACTGGCGACACGTGGCAAGGCGCTGGCAGCTGAAGAATTCAATTTCCCCCCTTTATAAATAACACCCCCTATTTTTTTTAAACACATCACCCACATTCTCTCAATCTACGACTCTATTCTTCCTCCACATTTCATATATTTTTTTGTTTTGAAAAGGAATTGGATCTCAACGACTAGGGGGATATGATCACCAAGTTGGGCGGCGACATGTTTGACTCGGCAACTCAACAATTTTTCCCTTCAAGCGATGTATCCGGAGTGACAACCAAACGATCTCCAATGGTTACCGAGGCCGGCGTCGGCGAACAACCTAAATCAAAATCAAGGCGAATACTATGGGCCGTCGATGAGGATGAACGTCTAGTTCGTGCTTGGATGCACCATTCCTACGATTCAATTCACGTGAATGTGAAGCATAACATGAAGTATTTGGGGTCCATCGGCGAAGAAGTTGCTTCTATGCATGGACCGGATGATCCACAGAGGAGCCAGAAGCAGTGTAAAGACCATTGGGGCCAAGTGAATCCTAAAGTGACGAAGTTCAAGAGGTACTACACACGGTGTATGAATGACCACAAGAGCGACCGTTCCGATGATGAAATCACAATGTTGGCCGAAGAAATGTACTTAAAAAAAGAAGACGTTTCATTTATGTGGAAACGTTAGTAGAAAAGTTGTTAAATGAACATGACATATATGCCACAACACTGAAAGTAGGAACATAATAAAATTGTTAGATGTGTAGGCCTTCATTTGTTGTCACCAACGTTTAAGGTTATGTTTATGGGAGTTATAATATATGTCATGTAATATGATGCAATAAAGAGGTATATCTTTAATTTTAGGGTTATATACTTTTTGGTACCTTTATTTCTTGTCCACAAACGATTTAGTACCCTTTTAAATTTTTATCCCAATTTGGTATCCTTATGTTCGGTCCATAAACATTTTGAGTTAATGGGGTTAAAAAACTAACAGAGTAATGTGAAATGCCCATTTTACCCGTATATTGATTTAGTTGACTTTTGACTTTAATGTAATATGACCATTAAATCCCTGAGGTTTAATTTCATTAATAATTTAATTAATTATTATTCAATAATAATTGGTTTCTTTATTTTTTCATAAATTCTTACTAATTTTTTTTATTAATTATTTATTTATAAATTAGAAATTTAATATTATTTTATTTAATTTTTTTTAAATATTAATAAGTTTTTTAAATAAATTTATTTTTAAACTTATTTTTAATAAGTTTTTTTCATTTTTCATAAAAATAAATAAATTTATTTTATTTTATTGAATTAATTTTTTTATAAAAAAAATATTTTAATATATTTTTCGAATTTCTTATTTGTTATTTTCTGAAATAATTAATAATTGTTTTTAAATTTTCTAGAACAAGTTTCTGATTAATTATAATTAATAATTTATTTTTTTTTTTTTAATTTTCATTTTCTTTATAATTAATAATTTATTATTTTTAATTTTATTATTTTATTATTTATTTATTTATTATTATTATTATTATTTAATTATTTTATTTATTTTTAAATTATTTCTTGTATTATAACTAAAGGTAAAATGGTAATTTTGTCTATCAAATTCATAAGCTTAAAATAAGAAAGGGTAAAATCGTCATGTCACACCCCACTTAACTGGACATGACTAACTTAGAGGAATATTTCGCTAGTTTTCTAACAGAATATGCCACTTCCGTCCATGGACAAAACAAAATGGTACCAAATTGGTCATTTTAAACATAAGGGTATCAAATCGTTCGTGCACTAAACATAAGGGTACCAAAAAGTATATAACACTTATTTTTATAAGTTTTTTAAAAGATAATTACAATAATTGTGCATTCGATGAACGTGTACCATACATACTGTTTCACTAAAACTAATTAGCAAAGGATCTAGGAAAAACTCTTTGTCGTGGCACCCAAAAACCATGGCTATGGCTAGGGCTGGGCAAATAAAATCGTTTTCACCGAAACCGCCCACCACCGCCCGTCACCGCCAACGATTTCACCGGAACCGGCGGTTTCGGTGCCGGGGCCGGCCAAAAAAGCTTTGAACCGGACCTATTTCCGGTGGTTCCCGGTTCTGGACGCTAAAAACCGGACCATAACCGCCCGGCCGGGCCTAGCCCAACGTTCCTTCCATACCTCTTAAAGTTCGGCCCGCGCATTTTAAAGCCCACACTCCTTAAGCCCACACGCTTTCAGCCCATTCAACAACCCTAAAACTCTCTATAAATAACACCCCTAACACCACATAACCTAAAGCATATCTGCACAAACTAAACACATATGCGGCCGCCCCTCTTCTTCCATGCTTCTTCTGTTCTTCTTCCATGCTTCATCTATTATTTTTCTTTGGTTCATACATTATATATCCTAAAACTCTCTGTAGTTTGTTGGATTCGAACGTATTGAATTGATTTGGTCTGATTTTATATTCGGTTGATTTGTTTTGTTTGACTTGCTTTCTTTGTCCATCTATTTGTTAGCTTCGGATCTGTGATGTATGTTGGAACTCTAAAATTTGGAGTCCAAACTGAAATTCATGTAGCAATTTTAAATTATTTGTTTATTACATCTTCTATGAAATTTTGTATTTGTGTATCAGATGATAATTATGCGTTGTATAGCAAATATTGTAAATCTATATACGTCAGTTCTGTTTTTTTCCTGTGTTTGGTACACTGAGATCTTGTCTTAGATCTAATTATGTGTTGTTGGTCACACTGTCCCTCTCCTTATCATCTACATCCATCTTTTTTTATATATATTGTATCAGTTCTATATGTAATAGAGATATTCAATTTGTGTTCATCTGATGTATGTTAGTATTTACAATAATTTTAGTTTAGATCTGTCTGATATTGTGTTGTGTTTTAATATTTCAGATTTTTTTTATATTTTCATCTATTTATATCTACTAGTTCTTTGGATCGGTGATAGAAAGATGAGATCCAAGTATGTTTGAATGGATCTATTTGTAGTAACCTTACATCGGTAAGGACTCATGGAAAATGACATCCATGAGATGAAAAATGAGATCCAATCACTAGTGCTATGAGTCTGTGATTGAAAAATGATACAATGTACTGAACAATTAAAGTGTAATTTAAGTTATAATCGAGCTGAAGAAACTTTTAAAATAAAAACTAACAAAAATATTATTTAATGGACAAATTTTGCGCTAATGCGAGGTCCCAATGGATAGCCCATTGGGCCCGGTGTCACCAGTGAAAAACCGCTCCGCCCGTTATTAACTTCGGCCGGGGAAATAGCCTTACTGTTGGTTCTCGGTCACGGTTCCGGTTGTGTAAACTCGACCACCGGAGGTCCCGGTTCCGGTGGCATGGAGGTTCGCCGGTGCTGGTTAACCGGCCGTGCCCAGCCCTAGCTATGGCCATGATTTTTACCATGGCTTATATCATAGTTATGCTTCTTTCTTCTACACATCCTGTCTCTTGCAGCGTCCTTGTAGATCATGTGAAGGTTTTTTCTTCTAGGGTTTCTATCGAGCCGTCTTTAGCCACCGCGACGTTGACTTTCTCCCGCCACCAATGAAGCGTCTCCCAACCTGTTTCGGTCCATCCTCAGCAACTCTGGGGGTTTTCGTCTCTGAGACCGCCGTCCCTAATGATGTTTTCGCCTTCTTTAATGTCGTCGTCGTCTCTGATGTCGCCGTCGTTTCTAGAGTCGTCCTTGAATACTTAACCAACGCGTCCTTCTCCTTGGCCTCCACCGCCACAACCGCCTCGACCCCTTTCACGATTATAGCTCTGACTAATCGAGAGGATCCTTTTTATTTTATTTTAGTTTGTCTTTGCAGGATCAATGCCTAGTACAGAGAATCAATGATTTTTTTAGGGAGGGATACCTGATTCATGTACTGCCTCCCACCATTGTTGTTGAAGTCCTTGGTCAGTTTCAGAGTAGGAGTTCCAGTACCACCTTCTCTTCCCTCGTATTCTATCATTACATATATGGCATCCAAATACTGACTGTGACGATTCTGGTACTACAAGGACCAGTGAACCATTGTTCTTTTATTCTAACCTTAGTGGCCAAAGAGCATGTTCCTTGGCGCACCTCGATGTTCTGATATCAGTTATAATGTTGCACATTTCGTTCAAAATTTTTTTAGCAAAGGATCCATGAAAGCGGAAAAAGTCAAAGAGGAACACAAAGGATCAAAATGCCTCGTACTTGATTGTCTGGTGTTAGAAAGTATCGGATTGCATTGTTTTGATTGACATCTTTTTTCCCATGTATTTAAATCGGAACACTCATAGTGGTTGAACACTCATCCATCCAATACATTTCAATGAGACCCGACTTATCCATCCAATACATTTCAATGTGACCTGACTTACCATATGTTGACGATCGTACATTTTCTAACGTTGCAAGACGACGTTTCATTGTATAATGTTACAAAAAGGCGGTTCGAGCTTCAAAACGATCAAAATTTACCTAGGAATTGAAGCCCATCCATGAAGTTGCATTCCACTAGTGTTTTTTTTATCAGCAATTTTTGTTTTTTGTTTTATTAATCAGTTCTTCAAAGAAGAAGAAAAGATCAAGGTTACACCCTCCATTTGTTACAAACTGAGATTCAAACAAGCTTAACTAAACATGTTGCAAAACAAGGCAACCAAACCTAGCATTAGCCCTAAAATGAAACCAAGTCCCCAAAGGGCTTGAAACTACACAAAATTCGCCCCAATTAACCCATAATATACAATAAAAAGGACCGATACTTGACCTACAAGTAACCCCCCAAATACAAAATCTTCCCTCCCAGGCACACTTGCCTTGTAAGGCACGGTACCCAAACTGATGTGAAAACTCCAAAGATTGGCTTTCCTTGCGACGCACGTTACCAGAAATGCAACTAAGTTCTTGTCTTGTTGTACCAAAACTGCCAAGGGTTTGGTCGAAATCTTCAGGACTGCATCTGATGTTCAGCAGCTGAGAGGAAAAGCAGCTGTAAAATGAAACCTCTCCCACCCAATAGCATAAGAAATTTTGCAGCAAATCAATAAACAAGTATTGAGAGTTGCCATGCTTCAGAATGTGTGAAAGTCCAATAAACCTGCATGAAACAGTGGGTACCAAAGAGTATAATTCCAACAGTAGAAGAGAAAAAAAACCCTAAACACTACACTCTCCACCTAGTCAATGTTCTACCCACACACTAGCAAACAAAACAAAACACAAAATTATACCCCACTCAGATTTTCAGCAAAAGAAAACCCCCCAACAGAGTCCTACCCCACCTCTAATCCTCACACTCTCCCCCAGCCACCCTGCCTTCATCTCCGAGCTCGTTGGACGGAACTAAGTGTGTCGATGTCAAACCTCTACGTAATTTTTTTCATCATTAATTATTTTTGCATGGAAGAAGTTCATATTTTGAATTATTTGTTAAAAAATGGAACGGGACATTTTCAACTTTTTCGTCCAAATTTCTTAACATGTAACTAAATCTTTGTTCAGCAGTGTGAATTGTAACCAAATATTTTCTCACCGTTGGAAGGGCAAAAACACTATTCTATTACATAGTGACACGTAATTTCCCCTTTTTTTTTCACTTTATCCTAAAGATATTAAATTTTGTTCAAATTATTTTAACTTGAAATTAACTATAATACCCTCGTATTTTGATTTGCTTAGCCAATGGAAGACCAATCAATCTCTCCAAAAAAAACCTAGCATGGTGCTCGCTCTCTGCCGCTGTAAGAGCAAAGTCATGGTTATGGCGATGGCTTTTTCCATGGCCTATGCTATAGTTATGCTTCTCTTTCCTATACCTCTTCTCCCCTGCAACTCTCGTATGGGTACTGTGAGGGTTTTTTCTAGTTAGGGTTTCTTTTGAGCCGCCTCTAGCCACCACGACGTTGACTCTCTCGCTCCACCAACGAAGCATCTCCCTATCTTATGCGGTCCCCCTCTGCAACTCTGATGGTTGATGTTTGGATCATCTCGACGTCAATCGACCTCACTGCCTCGAATCCCAGAGATCTCGAAGTCGCAGCCGCCGTCTCTCATAATGTCGTTGTCGTCTTTGACGTCGTCATATGCGTATATGATGCTGCAACCACCGTCTCTAAGGCCGTCGTCCCTATAGCCACTGCTGGCTCGTCCTTCTCCCTGATCCCCACCGATGCGCCCTCCTCGACCCCTTTCTCGATTTTGGATCAGGCTAATCGAGTGGGTCTTTTTTATTTATCTGACTTCGTTTTTGCAAGGTCAAAAATAGCCTCGCCAAGAGGAATTTTAGGTTCTCCATGCTTCGATACCGTTTTCTCACCCCCATCTTCCCTTCCTGCTATATGGCGTTTTAATACTGTTTGTGACGAGTGGGTTATCCTCTTGTTCCTTGGAAGAAGATGAAGAAATCGAGGTCGTGGTCCCAGCGTCTCGGGCGATGGCGTCGGCTGCCCTCACTCACCAACAGTGGGGATTGATGGGACGTCTATGGTCCCTGAAGCCTCCACGGAGGGAAACGCTCATGTGTATCATCACTAACTCATGGGGAAAGCATGCAGAAGGATTGATGGGTATAGACCTAGGGCCGGGCTTGTTCGGTTATGGGTTCGAGGAAACGAACCCTGGTGTTTTGATGGCAAAGTCCTACTGCTCGGAGATGCCGCTTCTGGACCGGGTGCAACTTTGGGTACATGCTCGAGAGCTGCCGCCTTTGGTTCGGACAAGGGAAACGGGTATCTCCATCGGCAACGCACTAGGGATGTGCGTGGATGTCTCATGTGATCTATGAGGCATGTGTTGGGGAGGAACCGTCAAAATCCAGTTCTGGCACCTCCTTGGAAATCCATTATGAAAGGGACTGGTGCTTAGGTTCCCAGAGTTTTCAGAATCGATCCATGTGGAGCTCACATATACGAAGCTTCCTAGCTTTTGTTATAGTTGTGGTCGTCTTGGCCATGTTTTGAAGGATTGCACGTGGGTGGTTAGAGGCCGTAGTACAACCGGGAGAAGAAGGTCAAGGCGTATGCCTCAAACTAGGGAGAACCGGTCCGTCTACCTTGTCCGTCAGGATTTGGCTCCCATGGTCCCTTGAGCCTGAATAAGGGCCATCGGCCCCTTATGTCCCCTCGGTCGGGACATCAAGGCTCGGCCAGTGGGGCTCTGCTTCGGCCACCGGCCTCTCCGGTGTTGGAGGATCCACTACCGTGCTCGGACCATCTGGATGGGAGAGCTCGGGCGGGTTTGGGAGCCCAAGAGGATGGAGTCCCTAGAGCAGTTGGCGTCGGGGTCAGCCATAACACTCTGAAACGTTCAGCAGTTGGGGTCCCTCGAGAGGATCAGTTCAGGGCGGGGGAACAGCCCCGCCAGGAGGAATGAGAGGTATGTCGTGCATCAGGGCTTGGCTTTTGGAGGGGTCCCTGTACGATGTGTTGCCTCCCCTCTTCACCATTATCGTCGAGGTCCCTCAGGATATTTGAAACCATTCCTCCTCTCCGTCTTCTGTCGTGGCCTATGAGGCATCACAATGTTTACCTATTCTGACATTCTACTCGTGGTCGGAGAACTTGTTCTTCGACGCACACTAATGTAATCAGTTTGAATCAATAATATTACTTTTACGTCATCCTCTCTCTAGTTTTCTCTGCTCTCACCTCTCTCTACTTTACCAACCCTAACCGAGCTCGCGCTCGCCGCCGGCGTCGATCTGGCTTCCTTCTGAGCCAGAGACGACGCCGACGGTCTCCTCCTTTCCATTTTGTTCTCCACCCTTTGATTTCTCCTCTCTCGTGCTGTTTCGTTCCTTCCCTCACCTCTTTTTACTCTTTCCCTTCCTTCGCCTTTCTCTGCATCTCCTCCACGTCTCCGGGCTTTTCGGCGGTAGATCTATTCGTGGGAAGTTATCCACATCTCTTTAGAGTGGTTGGCTTCAGATCTGTCCCGTCTTCGATCGCCGGCGGTTTTTTCTCCCCCTTTTTGGCTGGACGCGTGGGTCTTTCTGGTTCGCAACTGACTCGAGCAGATCTGGAGTGGGACGTTGTTCAACGTCGTTGATGGCAGCAAATTTGCTCGGGTTGTGGGTTGGGCTTCAGTCGACGGTGCGTGTAAACCACCCTGGTCTCAGATCTGGTGCTGCGGCTCCGATATACTCCTTCTCAGGTTTTGCGGTCGCGCTCTGCCGGAACTCCGGCCTCGTGGATCAGTTGCTCCCTCCGTTGTTGGCGTGGACCGGACGGAGTGTTTACTTGGTTTGGAGCAGCAACCTCGAGTGTTAGGCACTGGTTTTGGGTAAGTATCCCCCCTTTCTTCCGTTTCCCCCAATTTTCCTCTTAACCCTAGTCTCACTTGCATGCTTTTCATTGTCCTGAATTCATTCGAATTTAGGGCTTCACCGTTTTAAGGTGCTGGCCTGCGGTGACGGGTGATCTTCGGATCTCCGGTGATAGCATAGGCATTGATTCTGGGGATTGGCGTACACCGGTGGTGATTTATCCTTCGCCGGAGTATGGTTGTATAACTGGCATTGGCCAACAACCGGTTGTCTCTCCTTCTGGTGGAGACAACAGCTGGGAATTAGTGGGTAACGGTAGGGTTAAGGGTGTTTGGAGCATCTGTGTTCTGTGGTCGGTTTTGGGGACTGGTTGATTGGGTTTTTGCTCTCTCCCTGCTGCTTCAATCTTCTTGGTGGTTGATTTGGGCATTATCAGGCCTTGTTGATTTATTGAGTTGGTTTTGCCCTTTGTAGCCTTGGCTGTCAATTTGGGTCTGTCTATTGTGTATTTTTGGTTGAGTTGCACTTGTTGGCAACTCCTGTTTAAAATATGGTTGTGCTTAATGGTAGGAATCAGGGTATTGTTTAGACCCATGTTCTGTTTTCTGATTTTGGTTCTTACTATGCATTCGTGCACTAGGGACCTCAGTTGAGGTTGCCTTTGTTATGTAAGTTACCACTGTTGAGGGACTACCTTGGCCTTGTCTTTTTTCACAAAGAATTGGTCTGTAAAAAAATAGCCGATAAAAAAAAATCAATAATATTGTACCATTCGTTCAAAAGAAAAACACGGTTGATAGGAAAAATTATATTTTAAAAGTCCATGTACTAATGTGAGAAAAATAAATAATTATGAACCTTTCCTCAAGAGTACAATATTTCGAGAAAAAAGAATGGTATTTCCAAAGTGAGATTAGGTGAATAAGCCAAGAGAAGGAACTGTGTAGGCATGCAATTGGGATTTGGATTCACGAATTCAAAATAGGGGAGACGTAGGTCTACAATCATATATCATACTATGGTTTATGTAACAATACCAACCAATCCCTTATCTGCTATCTATTGCTATGTAGAGTCACCATCTTTTACCTCTGTCTGTCATTATCTTTTACTTCCCTTTTCCATAACCCACCAATCCATCACTCGCATCTCTCTCTCTTCCACGCACTCACTGTGCTCATCTTGTGTCCTTTCTTCTGGATTTTTATTTCTGTTTCATAAATTAAATAATATTTGTCATAATTAATCATAAACAATTTCAGCTTTCATTTAATGCATCTTATTTTCACGTGCTTGTTGTATCCATCTCTAAGATTTTAGATTTCATTCTCTATATGATATAAAGTTGTGATTAATAGTTTAATTCTACAACCGTTTATATTATTGTTATTTTAAAACCAATGTCACCGTTGACTGTTTAACAGCTAGGCTGTGGTTAAACGTTGAACTCAATGTTTTGTTGTCAACATCAATTAATGTTATTGTTATACGTATGGTTGTCGAGTTTAACTCTTCGTTTAACGTTTGGACGTCGAAAATGAGTCGTAGACATCAGTATTTCTACGAAATATTGATACAATATGACCAACTAGTCCTGCCACGTGGAGTCCGCGCTCCCCATGGTCACATGTCCCAGTTCGCGGTAGCTTTTAGACCGGTCCACGATCACAGGCACACACATGTTCCTGAGACGCCAACAAAGAAGAAATTTACCTTTTATAAATAGGATCAACTTGTTTCTTGTAACACCACACCGACTCATCTTGCCCCACATCTACAAACTCTATCACATATTAGTTCCCCAACATTCAATTTCATTTTCAATCATGTCTCATAATGAATTCCTAGGATCCGATAATTTTCTTAGTTGTTTGAGTATGAAAAACTTGCCACCATTATCCGACGACGCGGGCGCGTTCATTGACAATGAATGGTCACAAGAATCACAATATCATGAACCGCACGATACAAACTTTTTGATACAAAGGTCTTATCCTCTAATGTCTCCCCAATATCCGAACGTCGGTAACTCATATCAAGGTAATCTCTTTCCTCCCCACATGGGCATTGAGTTAGCATTTTTAGACATGTCATGGTCGGAGGTACCATAGGCGGAAACGTCGGCGTCATCATATTGAAGTGGAGCTGGCCCTTTAAAAAAGTCTTCCTTCACAATCAACACTTCAGAAGGACAGTCAACAGAGGCTATTCAAATCCTTTGTGCACCCGGTCGTGGGGGTTATATAAATGGTGTTGGAGGTGGACGCACCCGTGGAGGTAGAGGTGGAGGTTGGAGGATGTTCAGGTCCAACGAAAAATATTTACGCCTAATTGGATGTTGGTTACACAACTAACCCGATTAATTTAGAGGAAACAATAAGACTGGCATGGTTTTTGACGATAAATAACACACGAATACAACGAAAATTCGGGTTTGGAATGTCGTGACAACAAGAAACTAAAGGACCGCTGGACGAGACAATCCGCAAGAGTGAAGAGATTAATGGTTATTTCAAATAGGTGGGGAGATTGTAGGCCAGATGGTAGTTAGACGACCAACTGTATGACAAGCATTGATTTTATACGCACGAGACAAGAAACCAGCTACCTTTGACGCCGACATTGGTGGAAAGCGGCTTGCAACCAGTCCAATTAGACTGAGGAGCACGATGATGACTAGTGAAGACACGAGGGAATGGCGAGGGAGGTGAAGACGACTTCGGTTTAAAAGTTTTAATTATTTAAAAGTGTTCGTTCGAAACGTTGAGGTTGCTTTTTTTGGTTTAATCTTTAGTTCGTTTTAAAATAAATATGTATATAATTAAATGAAAAGAAAAAGTAAAAAAAAAAAAAAAGTAAGGAGCTGAACTGGGCCAGACCTGGCCGAGCAGGCCCGCCCAGTTCTCGGCCTCTCGCACCCTTCTTTTGGGTCGTGCGGCCCAGGCCCGTTGGAAGCTCGGATGACTGGTCGAACTATAAAAGCTTAGAATTAGGGTTTCAACCCTAATTCCCTTCAGCGCAGCCGATCCCTCTTCTCTCTCTCCCAGTCCCGTTTCTCCCTCCTTCTCCTTCGAACCACTCGACCACTTTCTCTCTACCTCCGCCCTTCTCCGACCATCCCTCTGCATCTCTGACTCTCCCCTTCCCTCCTCGTCTCACACCGCTCGCCGCCGTCCACTCCCTTCTTCTTCCTCTCAGCAACCCAAAACCGAGCCACGAGCTTTTTCTCCCTCGTCCCTCGCCTCGCCTCTCCCGAGCCCGAGCCCGTTCTCTCGTCTACCTCGCCACCGCCCTCGATTACCTAGCCGGAGAGGTTCGCCCGGGTCCTCAAGACCGGCGACCTTGCGTCCTCTCAGATCGGCTCCTCCCGAGCCACGTCTCGTACTAGCCAACTCCGCTTCGCCGACCACCAAAGAAGCAACCTTCCCCCGCGGCGTTCCCCCTTTTGTTTACGGTGAGACCTCGGCCGGCAACATCTTTGCCGTTGCCGGTCGGAATCTGACCTAATCTTCGTTCTTCTCCCTTTTCCGTTCCTTTTCCCGAGTTTGCTTTGTGGATCTGGGCTCTGTTGAAGCCGTTTCCTTTTTCAGATCTGAAATGTTTGACGCAAAATCAAAAGAATTTGAAAAGAAAGTTTAATTGAAACAAAAAACTGTTTTAAAATAAAAAAAAAAAGGGAAAAGAATCCAGTTTGATTTTAAAAAGGAAATTTCAAAAGGTAATTAATTGAAACGAAGAATAGTTTAAATCAAAAAGGAAGAGAATTTTGAACTAAAATCAACTTTAAAAAGGGAAGAAAATTAAAACGAGTTCAAATTTGTTTAAAAGAAGAAAAGACGGTTTTTTTTTGGGTTGTTCAACGTTTTTTTGGTAACTGGAGCGACTGTATGGGACGTTAATTCGGTTTTGGAACAGAACAAAAGCAGAATGTTGAATCGGACCTCGGTAAACGTGCCACGAAACCCGTACTTCGGGAATCGTGCCATGAAACACGTGCCTCGCGAAGCGTGCACCGGTTTCGGTGCTCGGGTGCTCGAAATCGATTCGTCGTAATCCCGCTTTTAGCCCGCTTGAGTCTAAAAGACAACTTTTGAACTTGAATCGAAACCGTCGTAATCTTTTAAATTAAATTGTGAAACCGGGTTTTTAATTGTAACTTTCTGTGTAAAGTAGAGTCCGGCTTCGAGCGAAGAGAAGACCAGAGTTAGACCCAGACGCGGACTTCGCCCTAGAAGACGGTGTTGGCCCGGTCGTCAGCAGCTAGGAGACACTGCTGTGGTATCGTCTTGAGGTAGGGAAGTAGCGGATATCAGTTTAATTGCGGAAAGTTACTAGTATGCATGCTAGTATTAATAAAACTGGAAAGACATTTATATCAGATAATAACCGGACGAGTCATAGTAACATGTAGGACGGGATTCACTAATTAACTATTTTTATCTGCTTTCAATACTTGGGAAATTGTCGTGCTGGTAGATCGGCCATGTCGAGTCGTAGGTTATGTGTTGTTTTGGAATTGTCTGTTATTGCTTGAGATGCTTGTCGTGTGAGTCGGTGTCGTTAGGTTTAATAGACAAGATTAGTATATCCGTTGAGCATGTTGTTGTTATGTATGGGCGAGTGTGCCGTGGTTGTGTTGATCTGAACCCTTGGTTGTGTGATGGTCGGGTGAGTGATAGACCGACGTGACTGGTTGTGGTAAGATTGTTGGACTTGGTAAGTCGTGCTTAATTATGACCTTTGTAATATTATCTTGATGTGTGCCCGGGAGTTGTTTCCGGTATGGTACATATGACCGAGGGGGTACGCCGGTGTAGGGTAGTACCTAGGCCGACGGTGTGGTCCCATGTATTCGCGGTCCCCCGGGTAGTGGTTCCGGTACGATAGCCTACATCGAGGGGGTAATCCGATGTGGGACGTCTAGGCCGATGGTTACGTATTCTGCGCTTTGCCCGAAGGAGTTCCGGGAAAGTTGTTTCACCTGTCCTTTTCCCGAAGGAGTTCCGGGAAAGTTGTTTCACCTGTCCTTTGCCCGAAGGAGTTCCGGGAAAGAGGTCTAGGCCGATGGAGATTCCGGTATGACTATTTGAGATCGAGCCCCGGTTGTTTGACGGAAAGATATCTAGGACGAAGCTGTGTGTTCTGGTACGATATGAGGGTGTCGGGCTGTGGACAGCCGACCGAGTAGGGGACTGCGGTACGGGACGTGTTTGTGCTTTTACAGTTTACTTTATGTTGATGACTTGTTATTTGGTGTGCTGGTTGTTGTTTGTGCTGCTTGGGTGATTGTGGTTGTAAGTGTGGTTCGGTCTCGAGTTGAGGATTGTGGTTACGAGTTCCGTTGGAAATTATTTGTGTGCTGTACTAGTATGCCCTAATTTGACGGTTACCCGTGGTGGTGAGCGCTTGCTTATAACCTTAACTATTTTTCCTACTGAGCGAAAGCTCATCCCTTACCTTGTTGTTTTTCAGGTTCTAAGCGGGAAGTGTACTAGCCGGATGCTCGATGCTTGGGAGCTTACGAGGGTCCTAGTCTATAGAGTCTAGAGACGTACAACGTTTTGAAATATTTATTGTCTTTACGGTTTACTCCAGCGTTGTTGATACTTTTATTTGAATTTTTGAATCGCAGCCTATTATTTTAAGCTCTTTAGCTTTAATGTATTTTAAATTTTATTACTGTTTTAGTTCACGTCTCGAGTCTGGTCAAAACCGGATTTGGGGTGTGACAAGGGAGGATACACAACATCTAGGACTATGTCATCGAGGTAAGGAGAATCGCGCTCGGGACGAGGGATGCTTGACCGGGCATACAACCTTTAGCAATTTTCCTAATCCATGCTTTATAGTTGGTCACCATGGTCCTCAGATGAATCTCCAAACACACTCGATTACACGAGCACTTATATGTGCAATGAATTTTCACCTAATGTTGGGTTCTCACTACAAAAAAAATACGCTTCAAATTCGATGCAGACCAGTTGTTTCTATGGAGGCTAACAACTTGGAATTAGAGAAAACATTATTGGAGTAACCAAGTTTAGAGGCGAATACGATGAAGGCTCGTCTCAATTATCTTTTAAGACAATGGATGAGCTAGACTTGGTCGACCTTAACGCAATGTCGTCGCTTGAATTGGCACGACATATAGCCAAAATCAAACACCTCGAAACTTCACTTGCCCGTTGTGTCTTAGGTGCGTAGTGTTAGTCTTAGTACCCATAGTTCAATTGTAAATCTCCAAATGTACATATCATCATTTGGAATAAAAGTAAAACGGCTTTATATTACTTATGTGTTGGAGTAATATATCAATGTGTGTTCTGATCTATGTCCACCATGAAAAGTAGAACCATATATCGAGATGGATCACACTTGATGGGTCCCAAGTCAACAAAACTTCACTAGAAGCGACTAGTATGAAAGATGGCTCTTTATGGATCACGTTCTATTAGTCATTGGAATGAGATTCCAGAGTCTGATCATAGATATCATGTGGTACATGATATTGGACGACCCGACCTGAATATGTGTCATAGATCCAGTCATGAATATATTCAATGTCGTTGCTTGTCATGTATCCTTAGACCAAGGAGTTTTTGTGGTTGCTATGTGGTAAACAACTGATTTTGACTTGTGCCTAACGTTTCCCGTCACTAGGCTTCCATAACGGCCAAGATTGGCTTGGGGATGGATTGTAAGAGTGACACGAAAGACGGTTAAGGGATTTATCACTCATACTACGATATGGGAAAGATATCAGTTCTCGACCGCTTGATCGAGAGTGATTGAACGAATAGCAAGGCTATACACATGATACTAGGTATCAAACAGTCAGACATCTCACATATCAAAAAGGAACAATGATTGAGAATAATAAAGATGACAGTTCTGTGCCTTATCTCAACCAGGATATCTAGAGATAAAAGGATAGTGACATGGACGACAGAAACGTTAGAATCAACATGAGTCGATTCATTATGTAGTGTTAGACAATACTAAAGTCGTATAGTACTGTTCATTGGTCCGACATAGGATGTCCAAGGTGGTCCCTTGAGGATCTGTTTGTTAGTTTCATGGGTCTCAAGCGTTTGAAAAGGATCAGGGTGGTTTCCTTTTGTTCTGGCTATATTTTCTTTATTTCTTTTTTGTTGGATTTGTGTTGGACATTGGTTTGTGGTAGTGGTTCCCATCCCAAAGCCCACCACCTCCTTTTCTTTAATTCATCTTTAAACTTCATCCATTTTTGTATTTTTTTTCTTTGCACCTTGGGACGGGTTGGTAGAGTATCCGAAGCATCGGGTTGAAAAATACCCATAATTATTGGTCCTGGATTAAACATACCTAGAGAAAATATAGGTGACTGACTGAACAATCAGGGAAATTCTCATGGTTGATAGTTGTGAGATTGGTCGTCGTCTCATTTTTTGCTCATTGGCCAAGATATCTTTTCGATAGAATGAGAGTGATACAATGAGAAATTGAAGATAGTTTTTGACGTAAGTTCAATTGAAGTATGGTTCAACGGTAATGTATACAGTGGCGAAAAACAATTTTTTTTATATATATATTACCGTTTTGTATATTATCATAAGTAACATGTGATTGGACACACATGGTTCAAATTTGTAGATACGAATCCAACGGGGTTGAAAGCTTCATTTGGGTTTGAGAAACTGGCTCAAATTTTGGGTCCAAACGATTTTTATCGTCCGCAACATCACGAATCTCACTCCTCCAGATCTGACTACGCTACGTCCCCTCTTTCTGGAATCACTGCGCATACTCTAACTATGTTCGTAATTGTTGTTCAAAGGGAAAACCCTACGTTATCTCGTTATACTTTGGTCAATTCTCAAATCATAACTCATACCTATCAATTTTCTTACATAATAACAACTTTGACAAATTAATTATCAAAATGTATCAAAACTTGTTAAGTGTGACCGACTCCGTGAAATACTAGTCACATGTTTGTCACGTACCTCTAAAACATTCATGAAATGACATGAAAAACTTGATATCATAACGTAGATATTGTGTTTCTTCTCAAATCATAACCCTGACCTATAATCTTTTCTTGTTACTCATCAAATGATCGTTAAATTTGAGGATGAAAAATATTATGACATAAGAACCAACTTCTGATCGGGTTATAATTTGATAAAAAAAAGGGAAAATATCATATTGGTACCCTTAACTATACATTTTTAACACATTGGTACCCTTAACTAATTTAATCACTAAAAAAGTTCCTTAAGTTTTCAATCAGTAACACTTAAGTGTTTTCCGTCTATTTTTGGACGGAAAATGGTCATGGTGGTGGAGATGAAGGCTAGGGGAGAAACATAATAAAAGAGGCGCATGTATGAAATAAAATGGGGAGATGAAGGTTGCGTAGGAGAAACAAGGTAAAAGAATAATTAGAGTTTGAACTTAGACGGGTATTTTTGTCATTTTTTGAATTTTCCGTCCAAAAATGGATGGAAAACACTAACGTGTTACTGATTGAAAACTCAAGGTATTTTTTAGTGATTAAATTAGTTAATGGTACCAATGTGTTAAAAACGTATAGTTAAGAGTACTATTCAGATGTTTTCCGAAAAATATCAAGGTTATTACATCAGGTTACTCCTATTCAAAAAATACAAAACAAGAAAGTGGGCGGCACTTTGTGAGAAAGGCGAGTGGTGGGTTGACATTAAAAAATTCAAAGGATTTCTGAGAGCGGAAACAGATCTTGTCTCGTAGTGTTGTGGGATAAACCTAGGAACCTGTGTCTTTCTTCTCTCACCTCTGCAACTCCAAATCTCAAGCTAACCCCACATCTCTGCTCGACACCTGTCCTCCGCTTTGAGATTCTGAAAACGACCACTTGTCTCATCTCTTCTCCACATGAAAGCACTCGTAAACCCAAAGTCACCGGCTCAGGCCATGGCGTCCCTCACTCCCGGCGTCCTCTCCAAGCTCCTCCAGAACGCCGGCAACCGCCACGCCAAAGTCACCGGCGAGCACCGCTCCGCTCTCCTCCAGGTCATCGAGATAGTCCCCGCCCCCGCCGCCGCCGACCAGCCCCCCTGGCAGAGCCGCGGCTTCTTCCTCAAGCTCTCCGACTCCCTCCACTCCGCCTACGTCTCCATCTCCGACGACGACATCGACCTCATCCACTCCGACAAGATTCAGCTGGGCCAGTTCGTCTACGTCGCCTGGCTCGACTCCGGCTCGCCGGTCCCGGTCCTCCGGGGCCTCAAATCCGTGCCCAAGAGGCGCCCCTGCGTCGGGAACCCCACCGATTTGCTGTCCACCGATCTGTTGGCGGCCAAAGAGAAAGTTAAGAGATTGGTGTTCGACGATGGGAAGCCAAAGAGAAGCTCTAAGGTTGGGGATGGTCTGGAGCTCAGGAGGTTGAGTTTGGATTCGACCAGAAGGGCTTGGGATCACGGCGCCGCAACGCCCAAGAGCGCTCCTAGGACGCCTCGCGTCAAGTCCAAACATACTTTGACTTCTGCAGACTCTGCTTCTGTAAGTTTTTCCTCTGCTTTGCATAAAGTTTGCATTTTTATGCATTTTAGCAATGCAGCTCACTTTAATAGGGTTTCTTTTTGCATGAGCTTTGGTCAGCCAAGTGAAAGTTTGTTTGTTATTATATCTATCTGTTGATTGTATGCTGCACTCATATTTGGATTCTTGAAACGAACATAGGGGATATTTAGATACAGATTCAGTGCTTGGTGTGTATATTCGGTTCACAACATCACATAGCCGATATGAGATTGAGCACTTTGACTTCTACTAGGGTTTGATTGTTGAGTTCATTGGAAATTGCATGCTCAATGTGAACTTCAATGCTTATTGTTTTCCTTCTTTGATGCTGAGAAAAAATCAAGGGCTCTATTGAAGCGTGATAGGGCAATTCCAAGTAGCCCTTATGATATTAGGATTATGATGGTATTGCAGGTTTGTTCTGAGAAGAAGGCTTCTCCAAGGAGAGACTCATTGCTGTTGAAAAGCCCAAGTTTGAATAATTCACCGTTGAAAAACAAAAATGACATATTCGTTCCAAAATCTACAAGCAAACCTTTGAGGAAAGAAGTAAAACCATCATGTGAAGACAAAATTCCAACCCATTTAACTAAGGTGCCCTTTGGTTCCAAACCTATCTCGGATCAGAAAATTTCATGGGATGCACTTCCACTGGCCATTTATAATCTTGGAAAGGTGTGTATGTAGTGAAGTCATTAGTTATAGTCTTGTGATGTATAGAGCAAGAACAAGTATCTCAGCTTGTGTAGTTGATGGTTTCAGGAAACTGTGTCTCACAGGAATGCCTCGTTTTTTACTGCTGTCCAAGCACTTGAAGAAGCATCAGCTTCAGATGGCGTCATTAATTGCATGTGGTATGCATCTCAATATTCCTTACTTGAGTTTTCTGTTTCTTTTTCATGTTGTATCATGTGTTCGGTACTTGCATGCATGTTCCTACACATATCAATCCAAGTTTAACATGTGTGCGGTACTTACATGCATGTTCCTTACTTGGTAGCATGCTTCAAACCGTTATTTTAGGAACCTAAAATGAGTTGACTTTCTAAAACAAAGTTCATCACTATACAGTTGTTCAATGTTAAAGATTTGTTTGGACATAAGATATGAGGATCAAGGAACGATTAATAGGTTTAGAAGATAGTTTTCATGGAGTGTTCAACTCTTGAATCATGGAATAGGCTTTAGAAGATAGTGCTGTTCAGAAGTAATTATGGAACCATGGAAATATGTACCCTCTGTTTCAAAATAAATGTTTACCTTTCCTAAATGGGAGTTCAGTATTAGTGTCCACTACTCCCTTTTATGCATGAATTACCAGTGATGTGCTTGTATGAGATTTGAGATATCATAGTAGTAGGATACATAGTGAGAAAGTGAAGCATTAACTCCAATTCTCTTTCGTTCTTCCTACAAATTAAAAGAAAACACTTATATTCGGGCATGATAAACCTCATGTAAATGTTTATAAATAGAATTTGATTTAGGAAATATGATGGTTTTCTACCCTTGTTTATCCACTTTTTACGAATTCCTACTCTAACAATTTTTTCTCACCGATCATTACAATGAACCCATTTTTACATCCATTTTCCCCCATAAAACAGATAGAAAACAACCAAAATGAGACCACGTGCATGTCACGTGATCCGATAATTTTTTAAAATTCCTAAACTACCCAAGACTAAAAATAAACGACATCTGCGGAGTTTCATGGTGACATAGAGGACAAAGGAGTGCTCACATCCGAGAGCGAACAGGATGGAGATTCCGTGCCGGGCGAGATAAGTCATGGACGAGTTTGTCAGAGTTTGGGTGTGTGTTTGTCTTCAGGGGTGAGTTTGTAAGAGTGAACGAGAGTTCTGTCTCTTCCTCTTTCCACATCCGTGCTCGATCAAATGCGTTGTTAGGCAAGGCTTTGTCGCGTTAGGAATGTTGATCAAGGAGAGCAACGAAGATAATCTAAGAGACAGTGTTCTTGCCTCGTCCGACCATATCCCGTTGTGAACCACACAAGTCACCATCGTTGCCGTCCAGATCTTCAGCTACCACATGATCTGCTACCAAATCCTTCTATTGAGCACACGTGTCCACAACTTGGTCTATGTAATTTGCTGACACCTCAAGATCTGTTACCTGATCCTTGTATCTATTGCCTTTCTTAAGCATAGTGATAGCTTTTAGATTTATTATTTTCTCCATCTGAAATTGTATAGGGTAGGGAATTGTAAGAAGTCGATAAACAAGGGTAGTGACTGATAATATTCCTTGAATTTATCATTGGATCAATGGGAATGTAGCCATTCATATGGTAAGAATCCTATCAGTGAAAGAATGAGAACAAACTAGGGATTTGTTTCAGCTATGCAGTGCACAACTTCTTTTCAAGCTAAAAGTTTAATACTTGCATATGAGTCGTATTACCTGATGGGACTGATCTATATGTAAATAATGTATCCTACTATGACAAACAACTGTTTCATGAAATACTTCCGATCCATTTAAATAATCATTGCTCTCTCTCTCTCTCTCTCCAGTTCCAATCTCTTTTCTTTAACATTCATGAATATGATGATCTCTTTTGTGAAGCTGTGGATTAATGGTTATGCTTCCTTGCTACAGTGCATTCTCCAAACTCTGCGAGTCCTCTCAGCAAGTTGCTGCGGGACAACTAGTAGATCGGTTTTTGGAGCTCCATCAGAGCATGCAGAGGGCATCAATGGTGGTTACTTCTTTAATCAACACAAAAGCAAGCTTAGGCACTACTCCACCCTGTTCTCCCACAGATATCTCCAAAAGTTTAACTAACAAGAATGCTGCATCATGGGTTCAAGCTGCTATAGACTCTGATCTTTCCAACTTGAGTGTATTCAAGAAGAAGAGTGAAATTGTTAAAGGTGAGAGTTGTCATGTTGTGATCATAGAGAATTCTCCAAAGGATTCGAGTCTGGAGAATCGTTCGCCCAGACCAAAACAAAGCCCTAGAGGCCAAGGGGCTCTCTCGTCTGATTCAAGTGCCAAGGCAATCCGAACTCCTCCACAGCGTAATATGCCGGTTAAGAAGAAAACCGATAGTGAGGGGAGTGGGAGTGGATTGAAGGAGACTGCCATTTTAGCACAAAAACTGCTCTTGGCCTCTCGGGAGTGGTTCTTGAAGTACTTGGAGGGATCTCTGGGCAGGGAGTTTGGGTTAAGAGAAGAGGAAGGAAGCAGCGAAACCATGCTTCTTCTGAGGCAGCTGAAGGGAGTGAATCAGTGGTTGGATGATCTGGTTGGGTGCAGAGTTGAAACAGATGAGAGAATAGAAGTCTTGAGGAAGAAGTTATATAGATTCCTGTTGGAGCACGTCGATTCTACGGTCTAGGTTTAACATTATCAGGATGGGAACTAACAACAAGCACAGGTAGATCATCATTTTGACGTCAAATTTTTAGCTGTCGGCTAATTTTAGAAAGCAGGAAGAACTGAATGTATTCCCTTTATTCGGTTGGGGACGAATATTAATCTCTAGTGAATGAGTTGGATCAGATTAACAAGAACCAAATTTGCACATTGAATTGTAGCACTGAACTTGCAAAAGCCTAACCATATATTTACTTGAAAGGTGTATGGATGAATGTTCAATTTGTCAAGAAATAGCTAAAAGCTGATTCATTGTTTGTGGATTTGCATTTGGTGTCCTTCTCTGCAGCCTTGTTTACTGTATTTTTCAGCCCTTTACATGACTTCATGTGCTTGTGCAGTTTCTCTGGCCTGAATGATTTTCCACACTGCCTGCATAATGTATGATTCATGTCAATGCAAAAAATAGGAGATACACCAATCAAGATAAGATTTTTTAGCACTATCTTAAGTTAATGTATATTAATATTGAGACTAGGATCAAGGTTGACTTTGTGAGTTAGGGGTAATTGAGATGTCAAACTCAGAAGTGAGTGGGAGCTTGGGTTGAATATAATGTTAGGACTAGGTCAGAAAGAGTTGACCAGTAACAAAGCATTCATCATCAGCTTAATTTTATAAAGCAAATTGACACTTACGAGCAAGTCGGGCCATGCACTGGCCTGTAAGCACCACAAACTGGTTTCTTCTGGCCACTGGTTTGACTCTGGCTCTGGCTCTTGGTACTATCATGGGCTCTCCTGCACATGATTATAATTGAGCCTTTAATAAACAGTTGAAAAGACAAACAAATGTAGAGGGAGGGGCTAACCTTGGATTTTGATTCCAATAAGTGCCAAAAACTCGAGCTGAGCCTCCCAATTTGTCACCTCTAAAAATGTCACCACCACCACCAAGTCCAACACTAGGTTGGTCTTGGTCCTTGCTCCGCTTGACCAGCGCCGACTCGTGGGCGTCGACGGCGCCGCATGTGAGTAGGTTCCTAAAGAGAGACGCTCTGCCGGAGTAGCTCTTGCTCCTGGCGAACGTTGAAGGCGGTGGGACATGATCATTTTTGAAGAGAGTGGAGTAGGAGGAGAAAGAAGAAGAGATGTCGGAATTGGTGTCGTCGTGATCATTCAGAATCTTGTCGTCGTCCGTCACCGACGACCTCCCGGACCCGAACAATGAGTTGCTCTCCGGCGATGCTTCTTCCATGGGCGTCTGAGATTGGGACCCTTTCTTGTCCTTGTAATCTGAGGACACTAGAAAGGAAAATCATGATTAGCTTAGTGAAAAAGGTAAGTAAGTAGTACGAGTGTTTGATTACCGAGAGAAGCAGAGACGATCTCGGATCCTTGGAGAACAAATTCATTGTCGGAGATTGGCGTGATGAGTTCATCATCAAGCAAATCTTGCCACACATAACCTTTTTTATACTTCCTGCAAAGACATTAAATGTGAGACCAGACATTTACAAGACAACAACCAACAACCAAAACCCACCTCTTGTATGACCAAGAGAAGGAATCAGGCATGTCCTTGCCTCGCAGTTCCGACAGCCACCTCTTAACATCTTGGACAAAAACAGAGAGAATCATCGGTCATGATTGAGCAGATAAGTAAATCTGTTCGGATCGGAGCACATACATACCTCGAAGATAAACTCCGTTTGTGTTGAGATGAGTGACGCGAATGAGATGGGGTTGCTCAATACGACCAGTCCGGCTTAGAAAGTATATGATGTGAACCCGCCGAACCTCTCCGCCTTTACCTTCCATTCCTCTCTTTCTGTCACACCCAACGGAAATCGTTTAATAATAAACCTTAAACCTTAAACCCAGAAGAAACATTATTCTCTGCTCTCCGAATCAAGACACAAAAACAAAACCTTGATGAAACAATGTTCAAAACAAACTAAATATAAGGGATGGATCATGGGTTTTTTGAGATTACCCAAAGTTGTCTGCAATGAGAGAGAGAAACGAGGGAGGTGACATTGCTATATTATATATGCGATTGAGAGATGGGTTTTATCTAATTTTTAGCCAAGAAAATATACGGAGGTTTTGACCAAAGTATAAGCAAATTTACCATGTAAATGGTCCCAACCCAACCCAACCCAATCCCATTTTTTTGTTTTGCTGTTATTTTCTTTCGTTTTCGGTCGTGCCAAACAACAGAATAACGCCTAACCCACCCAATATAATAACGTGCGAATAGAGGAGTAGTTAATGGCCTGCCAAAATGGTTGCATATACACACACCTCGCAGTCAAATAAACCCGAGATATTCAAGGGTGATTCCTTAAAATACAACTTTTACAACAATATACTATTCTAATTCAGATAAAAACAAATGAGATAATTATAAAAAACTACTCCAAAGTTTCGCCCACAAACGTGTTGATGCACAAAATTTCGTCCACGTTCTTGAAGTATTGTCCATGACTTTTTTAGTTTTGACGTAATAGGGATGTTCAGACTGATGGTCTAGGCAGTGCTTCCCACATTGAAAAGAAGGGTGGACAAAACTTAAATCCACCCACAAAAGCGTGGACAAAACTTCAGTGCATAATATAAATGTCTCATTTTACAAACAAAAACAACACTAGCATTAGCATCATTACAAGGTTGGACCTTACGTTTGGAATGAACACACTAATTCCATACCTAACCCACTCACTCTTAGCCTGCAAAACCAAATCAACCTCTCCAAGTCTGTGGTTTTGGTCATTTTGGCCTCTGATACACGAACAGAATGGATTCGTTGCAAATTAAACAAACTGTATTCAACAAATTCACTTCCAATAATCACTGCCGAAACGAACATATTCAGTTATATTTTTGTTTCCAACTCATAAATGAACTTCACCTACCAGTGCCACAGTCAATAAGTCCAACTTTTAATCTGTTTATTTGATCTAGTTCGGGCTGATATAGAAATTCACGTCACACAACATATTAGTAAATCAACCTTAAAAGTAAACATTTGTATTGGGCCACACAATTGCAAAAGTTTCATCAATAAGGTTTTAGCATAACTTAATAGGTCGTTGTAGCTGTTGAGTTTATTCAATGACAATTTATGATCTTCAGCATTTAATTGAACGACCCTATAAAAGAATAAGTCGTAGATACGCCAGAAGTGGTACAGATAATTTATTTGTGCTTGTGTATTCGGTTGTGTAAGCCTACTTCATGTATGTTTAGTTCATAGAAACTCTCTTGTATATGTTTTGATGATAATATATAATCGATCCATTGACTAACACATTGACGTTACCAAAACATAATAGATATGTAAGGTCAATAGGAATAGATTGGAGTTTAGATAATGATTAGTGCAGTGTACGTGGAATACAAATGTAAGGTCAAAGATATCAGTGATAAAAAGGATAATGATAAGGATGACAGAAAGGTTAGAATCGACATGGTCGATTCGTTATGCAGTCTCAGACAATACTAAAATCTCGTTAGTTGCCACTTTTATAGGATCAAGTAAAATGAGATTTTACGTTGATCTAATGACATGCATAAACCTAAGGGTCACACCACATGATGAAACTCATTGACACATTTATAGAGAATTGCCAAGGGGAGTTGTCTCGCGACATGACCAAAACTAGGTTTTGGGTCATGTGCTCATAAGTAAATATGACTTTACGGATCGAGACAAGTGTTGAAGTCTTGGGATTGATCACGTCAGATAATGTTGAACATTTCCGATATGGAAGGCTTGGAGGCGATGAGCTTGTCACAGGACCTCGTTGGTAATGGCCATGGACCATGTTCCAAGAGGCCTATAGAACTAATGAATCAAGTTTTGATTAATTAGTACTAAGTAAGCAAGACAAGGATTAAGGTGTTGATGATTCACCACCTAACCCCATCATGTCTAGCCATATTTAGCATCATACTTGTCCTAGTTTACACCATGCTTCACACCTTACTTGTCCTTGATAGTTGTTGATTATATTTATGGATTAAGTCATCTTATTCGTATAACAAAACATAAGACAAGAATAGGAACTACAACTTCACTTCTTTTCTCTACAAATTTCGTCCAAGAGGTTTTTTCTCCTAAAATTTGTGTTCTTGAGTCATCTAAAGAAGAACTACGTGGCTTTTATTCCAATTGGATACGTAGGCGTCTTGGAGACTCAAGCCGATCATCGCTTCTTTGGTGTTCTCTTCCTTTCACTTGTGTTCTTGAACTAATTGGTAAGGAGACATCAATATTGTTTATTCTCTTATGTATCTAATATTTGGTAGTGCTCTATGGCATGGTCTCGAGTTCTTTCCGTTGCGCGTATGTGTTCATATCCTCAATCGAGATCCAACAATTATCGTGCAAGACCTCCATAACTAAGAGATCGTTGTGAGTCTCTTCCTTACAACCTTGTTGTTGTCCTCCTCTACGCCCCGACGTTGCTGTTTTGGGAGGATGGTGTCTACCCTACGACGATTCGCAACTCCCTACTATGGTGGTGATAATCTCCTCCATGTAGCTTCCGACGCTAGGAGCGGATAAACGATCATAACGGGAGGGGTTTTCATTAGCCCAAACAATAAGACGAACCAGACGAGGTATGCTATGTAGCCTCGCTAGGTCCAATGAGGCAACTGTGGAGAAGCAGGACATTAGGGAGGAGAAGCGTCCCTCCCCCATCACGATAGGTTGTTGCTGGTTGTCCTCCTCCTCCAGTTCCTTCATTCCCTCCCCGAACCAAATACGTCACTCCGCAAGTTAGAGTTCCCCTTGGAGGATCAATGACCAATTCAGAGTATTATGGTTGGTGTCACGCCCCAAATCCGGTTTTGACCGGACTCGAGACGTGAACTAGGAATAATAATAAAAGTTAATTTAATTGAGAATCAACTCCAAATCTTTAAGTTCCAAATAACGATTATGATAAAAAAAAATGAGTCAAATGCTCAGTCCAACAAGTAAGAAAAGTAGTTCGATACAAAAGTAGAAAGTACGTCCACTACAATAAGCCACCCGGATCCTCCAGGAACTCCCGAGTCCCGAAGCAATCTTTAAGTCTACTCACCAAGGAAACCTTTACAAACAATAAACATGAAGGGGGGGGGGGGGGTGAGCTTACGCTCAGTAGGAAAAAGTAGTAAGTAAACGAAACCCCCGCTTGGCAAGAAAACACAGTTTGTACAATTATCCAAAGGTTCCGATTAGTACTATTAACCAAAAGAACGGAATAATCAAATATCAACAAGAATTTCAATGCTTAATAGAACAGTAACTCAAGGAGATCAAAGGAGAGACAGTTTATTCTTTAATAGAAACAACTAAAGAAAGCACGTATAATGTCACATAGATAACTTAAACCACAATACTCCGATCCACAATTGGTCAATGTATCATATCGGATTTCCCCTCGGCCCAGAGGAGACACATATCGTCGAGGCTACCGGAAACATCCCTAAGGGGACACATATCATCGGAGCTCTCGGAAATGTCTCCAAAGGACCATAGATCATCGGGGTGAAGTAAGATGTTCTCCCGGAAACGCTCCCGCAGGAACGCATACCCTCGGGGTGAAGCAACAAGTAAACAATCCCCTCAGGGTAAACAACCTCACGTCATACCGGAATTCGCTTCGGCCTAGACGTCTTCCCGGGATTTGCATCGGGGTAACACAGTACCGGAATTCGCATCGGTCTTCCCGGGATTCGCATCGGGGTTACCACAATCCATCCGCCTAGGTACTACCCTACACCGGCATTCCCCTCAGTGTAGGTACCATACCGGAACACAACCCCTCTTAGAACACACATCAAGGAAACAATACGCAACATAAAGTCATAGTACAACCATAGCTTAGCAACCCAAAAAACCTTATCACAACACGCCACAAAGAACTCATATTAACCATCACGCTTACCGGCATAACTTACCAACCACATTCCATCGGTCTATCAATCACCCGATCATACCATTAGGAACAATCAATTCATAATCAACAATCACTCAATCAATCATAACATAGATCAACCATTCACGTACGATCATCATAATTCATTTAGTTTAGTATGACTCTTGTATTAACCTAAATATGGAGCATGCATCAATACCAAGGACGAACAATCATTAATAAATACATTCAACAAGCAATCCTAAGGATCGACATGGCCATTCTACCAGCACAACAATTTCCCAAAGTATTGAAAGCGATTAAACTAGTGAATCGCATCCTACATGCATACTGGACTCTTCTGGTTATTAATATAATTGAAAAGCGGTTAATCTAGTGAATCACATCCTATATGCAAACTAGGACCTTTCCGATTATTATTATCCTATAGGCATACTATTAACACTATTTAAAAGTGGATTTACTACTCTTCCCTACCGAGAAATCTCCAAAGCTTAATACTCCTACCTGCTGACGTCCTGGCTAGCTTCCTCTCCGTCTTCTCATGAGGTCCAAGGGCCTCCTCCTCCGTCAAATCCGGGTCCAAGGTCTTGGATCACAAAAAAGGCTTATAATTAAAGACTAACCACGAGACACATAACTAAGTTAAAACCCCCCCAACCGTTTGGTTCAAAAATCACATTTCGAAATGGACGAAAAACACCCGAAAAGGATTCAAAAGGACTAAAACTGGTCTGTCACGGATCGGGTCACGGAGCCGTGAGACTCCCCGTCACGGATGATGTCACGGACCCATGATGAGTGCCGTCACGGTCTCCCTCACAGAGCCGTCACGGTGCCCGTCACGGATCCGTGACGGCCCGGACCAGTTCCGTCCTTCTTCTTCCTCCAGCCTCCTTTTCACGAAAAACAGTTCAAAAACTCCATTTTCAGTCAACCAAAACCTCCAAAACAGTCAAATAACTTCAATCTATCACTACCCAAAAACACATAGATTTCAACACAAATCAATCATCTACTTCACTAAAACAACATCTAACAACAAACAAAGCAAAACCTAACAAGTTCTAGCAAAATCAAGGAAAACCCATGAATTGAAATGAGATTTTGATAGTGTACTTACCTTTAAATTGATGAGATGATGAAGAAGATGGACTTTTGGGAAGATTTTGGTGAAGGAAAGGCTTGAAAGGAGCTTCTTTTACTTTGCTTCTTCTTCAAGCTTCAATGTAGGCTCCTCTTCCTTCTCTCTCTAGCTATGTTCGGCCACCACAAGCAATTGTGCTGAAAATGGTTGGCTTTAATTGCCTTAAATGACCTAAATTAATGGAAGACCAAAAAGCCCTTTAGCTTTTATCCCCTTAAGGGCACTTGTGTGGGGTAAAATGGTACTTTTAGCCTCTTTTCTTCCCCTCCAAGCTAGCATGGACAAGAGTCCATGCAGGGACTACTTGTCTCTAGCTAAAAAATCAATCACCTCAATTTAATTAGGATTTGTTGATAAAAAGTTCTCGTTTGACCAAAAATTGACTTTTCCCATATTACAGTCAAATTCAAGGAAATGGCCCAACTAAGCTAACCGTGATGACGGCTAAGCTTTTTGGGCCCCAGAAAGGTCCCGAACGACTCCCGGAGTCTTCGGTTGACTTTTCCGACCGAAAGTCAAACTTTGCCAAATAGCTACCGGTTTGACCGGGATCGACCGGGGGCGGTTCTTACAGCTGGCCCCAGGGAGAGCCTGAATTGGTGTTACTACTTTGTAGTTTTGTTTATTTTTGTTTAGTTTTGTTACTGTTCGGTGCCTCAATGAATGGTTACATACCTACGCTCCCTCCCTAAACTAGGCACGTCAGCAAGTTAGAGATCCTCCTTGGATGATCCACAAGTTTTCAGTCTATACTAGTTGGCCTTAGGTCGAGTCGGTGTTAGGTCTAATAGTACTTTCAATTTTAGCAAATTGTCAAAAAACCTTTGGGTTATCTTAGATGATTAGTTGTAGTCAGTCTTAGGAACGAATACTCTCCCTTTATTCCTCTCCATATTATCTTTTAGTTAAAGTGATAATATTTGTCATTTTCGCTCAAAAAAAGAACATAAGCATGAAATAGTGGAAACGATCAATACGGGCCATTCGATGTGAGAGTTTTGTAGTAGAGATATAATAGGAGGCTTTTCAACTTTTGTACATTTAATATTATTTCTACGATACATGATATCTCCTTATTACCTAAGTCGTCCTTTGGGAAAGCGCTCCCTCACGCGTTCCTTTTGTGGTCTTCTTTATAGGTGTTTGCTTCCTTAGACTACACAACCTGAGCATCGTGAGGTCATCACGTCGCTTTCCAACATATGGATAGTGAGTCACCGTGATCGTATCCTTGCCTAGGTCGGAGAAATTGCAGCTTTCACGAACATTTTTTGGCCAGTTTCGGCTTGTACGTTAGCCGGAATCGAGCAGCCGTACATGTGCTCTTCCGGGAGCTAGGAACATTTTCAAGCCTTTTCTGTTGTGGGTTTTGCGTGGATTCAGATCTCCGCTCCTGTGTGAGTTCTCGCAACCTCCGCTCCTCCCTTAAGAGCCGTGTCTGGTTGTCGAGAATCACAGTTCCGGGAACCTACCCCGCTTCCTTTACTGGGTTAGCTTCTCTGTGTGTATGGGTACACTATAGTGAATTTCAGGTTTTTCTTGGTTTGTCCCAGGTTCTTCTTTGTTTGATATTTCAAGTCAACGAATTCAATTCCGTTGAACTTAATTCAGCTGATTTGTGTTCAGATTTCGGAAATTAAGAAATGAATTAAATGATCTATTTCTCCTTCTTTTGTCATGATTTCTTGCTTTCTATGGTGAATATTCAGGCATAGTTTCATCAGTTGCTAAGGACTAAGTTTATGGTTCAGAAGTAGTCAAGGCAAAAGGGGTTGGTCATGCTTTCCATGCTTCTAAATCCAAGGAAGGTCACAAGGGTGTTGTTCTGGCCAATTCGATGACTTTGGAGAAAGGTTCTAATGAACCTTGTATTTCCAAGTTTATCACAGAAGTGACTCGGAAGAAGGGAGGGACTAGGTCTTCCAATACTGTCCGAGTTTCTCCAGCGAATGGCAGAGGAGTAGCGGTTTTTCCTTCGGAGTCCCAAGACAAGTCAAGGCAATTCGAAGTAGTCAAGGCAAGAGGGGTTGGTCATGCTTTCCATGCTTCTAAATCCAAGGAAGGTCACAAGGGTGTTGTTCTGGCCAATTCGATGACTTTGGAGAAAGGTTCTAATGAACCTTGTATTTCCAAGTTTATCACAGAAGTGACTCGAAAGAAGGGAGGGACTAGGTCTTCTAATACTGTCCGAGTTTCTCCAGCGAATGACAGAGGAGTAGCGGTTTGTCCTTCGGAGTCCCAAGACAAGTCAGTTAAGGCCATAGGTGGAAGCAAAAGGGTTGTTCACCGGTATCGCTCTGGTTCAAGGAAAGAGGTTTCAGTGGCGAATCCAAGTCAGTCTGTGCATTCCAAGGAACAAGAAAACGAAACTTTTGTTTGCAACTTACCATTTGAGTATTCAGAGACATGGGTTTGGAATGTATTCAGCCCGTACAGTGAGATTTTTTTCGTGTCAGTTCTCCAGCGACCAAATTGTAAGGGCCAATAATTCCGTTTTATTTTTTTTAAATCCAAGGAAGGTGTTGTTCATGCGTTTGTGGGGTTAAATGGGTTTAAAATTAATGGCATCATCCTCTTTGTGGTTGTTGCACAATGTCGGAAGCAGAAGGAAGTGGCATCAATGGGAAACTCCGATGCGCAGGGAGAACAGAGATCCAACTCTATTCTTGTTGCTTTGAACAGAGCATCGACAAACCCGTGCTCGATGCTTTCAAGATCGTTACCCCCGATCCTCCCGTTATCATGAATGATGCAAACAACTATGGGGACTGTGTTCAGCCGCATATAGAGGACTCGAGGCCTAATTTCCTTGTGATGGTCAGATTACTCGATCAGTTCAGGTTGAACCGACAATTGGGATGGGCCCTATGATGAGCCAAACAATGTTGTTGGCTATTAATCTTCTACTGAGCTGATTCTGGCCTTGGATGAACCGGGTGCGGTTTTAGAATTGGAGAAGGTATTGGATCAAGATGGTTTTTTCCCAAAAGTAACTTCGGAGACAGTGGGAGCTAGCCGTGAGAGTGTTGGACCTGTAGTCGGTGGACCTCAACATTTTCCTAGCTTGGTTAAGGACGTTGTTCATTCTGAGGGTCATGAGAGTATCCCTTGGGAGGACGCCCTTCACAAATCTCCAAATAGAAGAGCCGAACCCTAAGCATTTATCATATTATTATACCGTTAAACCAAGAGCACGTTCTTTAAGTCGTGAAAGACTCGTTAGAACTGTTGATGTTTGGACATAGGTCGCGCAAGCTCGAATCGCTCGAAAGGTTCAAACCGACAAGCTTGCTCAAGTGAAGGCTTTTGCTTTGTTTCGCATTTTTTTTGAACATGTAATCCTCTTGTTTTAGGACATGTTGTCCAACGGTTTATGAAAATTTTCTTTTCGGGTTCACGTTAATGAGCCCCCCCCCCCCCCCCCCCGTGATCGTTTTCTTGGGCCTTACGCTTTAGATACTTTCCTCCTTGGAGAGTATTCTTTTTTATAAACTCGAAATTTTATTACTAAAACCTATTCCAACAAAGAAATCGGAATGCCCTGACTGAAGAAGAATCGGGGGAAAGGACAATGATTATAGAGGAGCTCTCGAACATAGCTAAGGGGCCAAACCCAAAAAAATAGAAGGACTATAAGTTTTAAAACAAAGAGAATCGAAACAAAACCATCCCTCATCAATAACCCACTCGTCATCATCCGAAGATTCACCAGCCTTCGTCAGAGTGGGCCGATCAATTTGAGTGTTACGAGCTTGCACAACCTACGTACACACATCAACAGGCCGAACAAGTCTTTCACGATTCAACAAATCAGCTCTAGGAATATTTTTGACGGCATAGCAATCTGATAAATGCTTAGGGGGTCGACTCTAACGTTTCAGAGGTTTAAGAAGGACATCCTTCCATGTACTGACCCCTCCTTCGAGGAAACATCATATGCAGACGTCTCATTCGAACTCAGCTTTTGTGCCCCACTGTGTTGACAACTAGTCGAATCAGCTGATTATATCAGACCTGTCGAGGATGATACGAGGTTTGAGCACGAAATTGATCCATGAACAAGAACGGGCTGGACAATCAGTCCAATCATAGGCCCAACAGATTGCTGGCCCAAATCAACAACAATAGAATCCACAAACACATGATCGGCTTCCTCATAATTGCGTACTAAATCAGATCTCCCTTCTGAAGCAAACGGTTTCCTAGAATAAGGCACAACCACAATATCAGTTGGCAATCCGGAGACGATATCCTAAGACGAGTTCTAAAATTCTATTATGGTGCAACAGTAAGATGTCAACCAAGAAGTTATGACATGTAGTTTGACATCTCTCTTTTAAACAGAATGGAGAGTAATAATAAACACAAGAAATCACACATGAAGAGACACAATTGGTTACCTAGTTCAGTGAAACATCACCTACGTCTTGGGGCACTCTACCAATGAAATGGTTTTCACTATAGTGTAATAATCAACATACAAGTTTCTCATATCATCTGGATCAAACCTATGTTATTATTACAAAGTGACAAACCTATCTCAGGGCTCCCCTTGAATTTGAGCTCCTCGCTCAATTCCACTCTTCAAGTACCTTTGTCTTGGATTGTTCTTCGTCGTTAAAATGAGAGTGTGATACTTTAATCACAAGAACATAGCTTCATTCCCTGATCAGTTACAAGACAAAGTATGTGCACGACAACATTCACTTTGCTTCTATACATTTAGTTTCTCAACACACTAAACCAACACACTTGAGAACACTGAACTCATGAACACAAGTACAATGTACACTTCAGTCCTTAGACAACAATGATCGAAAAATAGCCAGTATTATGATCAACCCGTGCTCGGAAGAGTCTTTCGACTTATACAGGCTTCATGTTTTGAAGGTTTGCGCCTCCTAGTGTTTTGCTAGCCTTAGAGTCACGATTACGCCAAACTTTTAGTTTCCTTGTTCAACCGAACTTCACAAAAACCGACCCATTCGAATCTGTGTGAATATCTTCTGCCTTCTCTTTTGAAAAGTATACGATATCATTTCCTAAAGAAAATAGAACTCTTTAATGAGTATCTATAATAATAGGAAATATATCTTCAACACCAAATAAGGATGGACGCGTACTAGATATACACGATAGAGCCAACACGCGTGTTCTGTCATACATTGTCATGTTAATGACATCTGCGCTGACATCTGCACTTAGCTTCACACCGGTTGCACACATATGATGTACTCTGACATCCTAGTTAACATCGTGCTTGACTCAAATGTGGCCAATACAGATGTAACAACAAGTTCGTTGTCGAGGATCTCTCAAACTGAATATGAAAGTTACAATCAGATGAAGCCTCCGACGAGTACCCATCGCCGACCTGCAACCGAGCAACCACCTCCATGGAACCCTTTGAACCAGAAGAACCCATGTCTGCCTCATTGGAGTCGATATTTTGTTTTTCGTCTCCGGGGCGACGATGGATCAAACAAGCGGATTTAACATATGAAGACATGTTTGACGAACACACCATCAATGACGCACCTCCTTGTAAAAGAGCCACATGCTCCTTAACAACCGTCCCAAGAAACTCTTGTCTGTATCCCTCAAATCCTTACTCAGATTGCGATCAACACGTACCTCTTTTGCAATGTGAACCCTTTCCACCGTCAGTGAAATAAGAATGAACGAGCACTACATTTGCCAGGACGAGCAATAGCAACGAATAGTATGCGTCCTTTTAGTTTGAAACAATTAAGTGTTTCAATTTCCGGCATAGACGATGCTGGAGTTTTGAACTATGCAAAACCAAAAAGGCGGCCTTTTCAATCCTGTCTCTTAAGGACCTTGACGGAAGTCACTTCTCCAAATATTTCCAAGGAGTTACACACCCACTCCGACGATGTATCCCAAGGTAAATTGTAGAGGAATACCTCACACCCCTTAGCCATCGTCGACGTGATTCCATCGGACCTCCTCTTCTTCGTTGCGTGAGAAATCTCACGATCAGGGCTTGGCACCTCCCCTGAAACAGGGACAACAGACCCTTTGGGTTCACCAGCCGATAGCTGACGAACCTGGTTGCGATCCTTTGTGGCAGTGGAACCACACCCTTTTTTTGTAGAAGAAACAAGGCCCTTGATGACTGAATAACGAACAGAGCAACGACCATTTCCTTTCTTGGTTGCATCCTCTGATCGAGAAAAGATTAAGCAATATCTATCATAACTAAAAACCAGTAACGAACACAAGGAAGAGAAGGAGAGCTTTTTCGTGTTGTTCATTGCTTAATCTAAACTGCAGCGAGATTCTCATCGGCAAGGGCATTGAGCAACTACAAATCTTGATCAACTATTTCTACGATACTGAAATGAGCCTAAGCTAAAAGAAAGTGTTAAAATAATAACTTATTTTAGATAAAAGGAAAACAAAATATGAAAATTATGATCAAACTCAGATAATAAAATTATTTATCTAGTTATGAACTTTGATCGGTTTATATATATAGCAGTTTCCCAACCCATGTGATTTCGGACAAATATGAACATATTGCTACATAGGAAGACAATGGTTCACGTCATGCGACCTTGCTTCGTGGACTCCTTTTGAGTTTGTGGTGGTTTGAACTCAAGCAGGTGTGTGTCTAGATCCGGACTCGTGGCCTGATTTTTGGGCGGGTTGCTGCTAGTGAAGTCGGTGTCTCTACTCTTGAAGCTCGAGCTGCCATGATAGAAGTTGTCTCGTGTTTCTTCAGGGTCGGTACACGTTCGTTTGTCTTTGGCGGGCGGGCTAGTCTGATTTGGAATTGGGCTGGGTTGGGTTAGGTTGGTCCGGGTTAGGTTGCGCTGGTCATTTTTTCCTTTTTCTCTCTTCGACGCTTTTCGGTTTGACTGCCTTTTTTTCTTCTCGTGACCTTGTTTGGGGGAGTCCTAACTTGCACGCTAGTGTTGGTTTGGCCTTTTTTTGGGTTTGGCTTCGCTCGTTCTTAGTATTATTATAGGCTTTTCCCTTCGGGTCCTCGTTTTGTGTTGGCTGACAAGGGGTTAGCGGTTTTGGTATCGGAACGCTCATCTCGAGTTCTAGTCTCGGATCCGCAATTTGTGGAGGTGTCAGTTTTCAGATGGTGGTGTGGTGGTGGAAGCAAGGTTGATGTTCCTTATCCGGTCTCATTTGTGACGGTTCTCAGGAGACTTGTTTTAGATTTACCGTGGGAAGCGTCTCTTTATCGTTTGGATCTGTTACTCGTTGTGAATTTGGTCTCGTCCCTAGTCGTCGCGGATAATCGGAAGCTCGGTGGTGGCGTTCCGCTTCTCTACATGCTCTATTGTTAGATTTTTCTGGGTGCAGGCTAACTCGTGCTCGGTGTAACTACATGCCTTCCCCTTCAAGTCCTCTCTTTGTGCTGGATGGAGAGGGATTACCGGTTTCGGTTTCGGAACGCTCAGCTCGAGTCCAGGCTCAGATCCCCGGATTTTTTGACTCCCTATTTCTTGTTTGTTGGAGTGGAAGCTCGGTCTTGGCGTTGCACTTCTTGGTTGGCTTTGGTGTCAAACCTGTCCGGGTTCGGGTTGGTTCATGCTCGGTATAATTACAAGTCTTCCCTTTAGGGTCCTTGCTTGGTGTTGGCCAGCGAGGGGTTACCGATCTCGGTTTCGGAACGCTCAGCTCGCCTCAGATTCCTAGAAATGATGTCTTGCTGCTGCCTTCTTGGAAGTTTGTGCTCGTTCTCGGTAGAAATACCACTCCTCCCCCTTTGGGCTTTTCTCGGTGTGGGCCGAAATTGGGTTTCGGAGGACTGAGTTCGAGCTCTATTGTCCACATTCGAGCTAACCTTGGATGCTGTCGGCGACCTGGATTCTCTTTGCCTGCTGCACCTTGGGTCATCATCTTCTTAGCTCTTCAAGCGGACCTGCTCTTGCATATGGTGGTTTGTTTGGTCGCTCTTGTGCTTAATGGTTGGTAAATCCGGGTTAGAGACCTTTTCTCTTGTGCACTTCAAGGTTGTAATATTTGGGTGTTAGACCTTTATTTTGCACTTCATGGTTGCAACATCTGATTTTTTTAGACCTTCTTAGTCAGTTTTGTTCCCATGTTGGGATATCGAGGTTCTTTGTATAGAAACGCTCGTTCTTCTTGGTTGGTCTTGGTTAGTTCCTTTAGGTGTTGCCTTTTTTGTGTGGTAGTTCTTCAGTATCCCTTATAAGTTGACTATGATCATCTTGAGGATTGTTTTAATGGTCTGTGGTTGTATCAAGTATAGCTCCTTTTTCACCTCAAAAGAGGTTTTAATTCAATTTGCCGATAAAAAAAACGGTTCACTCAATTAACAATTAAAACATTAAAATCAGGAAACATATCAACTAGCCCATATTTCTGTTGATACACAGGACGGACAAAGCCTACTAAACTACTTGTTTTAGTAGTCGAGCACATATTCGACTTAAGAAGTAAGAAATTCACGATTTAGTTCATTAATGCTCGCTCGTTACGACCTCTAGGTTTCCGCAAGGTACGATGTCTTTGTATCAAGGACAGTAAGATATCCTTATCCATGTCTTGCTAATCATATATACTTGTTCCTTCCTACTGCTCTTCTTCAAGGTAATATATGATATAATAAACTGATATTTTACAATTTGTTTCTTAATTGTGTCTTTCTCTGTCTCCAACAACCTCCACCTATTCTTATCCACAAACCATACATAAAAGGTTGGGAGTTTCTTTGATTTGGTACTAAGTTATGCCGCAGCATTGCATAAAGAACTCAAATTTTAATTATTAATTTAACTTCTGTTAAATGACACAATTAGCATGATCTCATATATGATGAAATAATTAGAGATGACAAAATACTCTAACTCTGGTGGAGACCTGACGTTTCCAACTCGATTGAGAAAGGATACAAGCAATTAGAGGTGCGCCGAATCTATCTTTGTTTGGGTCGTCGATCCGATGTTGGTCATCAATGGGCTACTGCTCCGGTAATTGAAAGTTGTGTATGGTTAGGATATGAGTTTGTCCTTTCCTGTGGTTTTCAGTTGGGATTGTTCGGAGTTGGTTTAGTAGTGTTGGCCACCAGCTCATATTACGGTGGTTGTTGGAAATTGCAATTTGTTCCGAGGTGTGCAGGTAGTTGAGGATGGCCGACGTCGAGGTCTTGTTGTGGTGTCCGGTCCATGGTACGTGGGGGTAAGATTACGTGTTTCAAAAATAAGGCCAAAAAATATAAAAAAAGCATATCCGTGGACGGGACACGGGAGCTCTCTCTCAAGACCTTACTGTAGCATCCGGCGCCGCCACCCCCATTTCCCCGCCGGTGATGACCATGGCTTCGTCCATTGATATTGTCGGCGGAGGTTTCTCTTCCTTTCCTTCCTCTTAACCTTTCTTCTCTGCTTCTTCCCTTTGACTCTCCTTGTCACACCCCAATTTCAGAGATCCGAACTCGGGACGCGAACATTTAAAAACATGAAAACACTCGAACCTGTTTTGAATAAAAGCTTTGACATTTCCGTTTACTTCTCAAAACAATAGTATTTACAATACAAAACGTCCCAACACGTGGACAAGGCACAATATCCGTCACTAGACTCAACAAAAATAAAGACCCGACTCCGCTCCAAGCTCCACGAGCTTCAAGAGCTAACCCAGTCCGTCCGGTGATCAGTACCTGTAGGAAAAGCAGCTAGGGGTGAGTGTTCGCTCACATCCACGGATAACAGACTGACTAAGGCATAATTAGCAGATAAAGACAGTAACACCAAGACCAAAACCAACGCCAAACCAACACCCAAAACCAAGACCAAACCAACACCAACTCAAGGACTCAAACTTGTAAAGTAAAACCGACACAACCAACAATGACCTTCCCCAAAGACACGAACATGGATCAGGCTAGCCGAAGAATGCTCAGAACCTGCCGAGCCTCGTACACGGATCAGGCCAGCCGAAGAATGCTCGTAACCTGCCGGGACCCGGTCACGGATCAGGCTAGCCAAAGAATGCTCATAACCTTTCGGGATCCGGACAGGGAACAGGCTAGCCGAAGAATGCTCAGAACCTGTCGAGGCTCGAGTTTGGTCAAGCCAGCCAGAGAATGCTCGTAACCTGCCAAAATCCACCCCACTCCCCGACACACAATCGGGTCGGGCAAACACAACCACACGCAAGTTCAACACACAGGCACTCAGGACCACTCAAGACACCTCAACAACAAGACTCGGGTTCAACAACCCCACGGGCCATCATGGCCTCCAAGACACAACCATAAATACATGGGCTCTCATGGCCACCCAAACACCAAATTAAATAACACGGCTCTCATGGCCACTCAAACACCAAATTAAATAACACGGCTCTCATGGCCACTCAAACGCCAAATTAAATAACACGGGCTCTCATGGCCACCCAAGATAGAAATTAAACAGTCAACCTCCGGGCATGGTCATATGCCTCCAGTGATTCTAGTATCGCTAAGTTCTCTGTTCCTACAACACTACTAAGTGTCACATGCTTTTCTCTTAAACGCTACAATCCCGTATCATGCTTTTCTAATATTTAAATAAACCTAAACAACCCACGACACCCCGGTGTCACATGCAATTCTACTATTAACTTTCCCTAATCAGGGCCGAGATCCGGCTACTTTTCCCTACCTCGTATATAAAACCAAAAGCGCTCCAATAAACCCCGAAGCAATCCCAATCACTCGCCGAGCTTCCCTTTGCCTCGGTCCGCATCACGATCTAAAAGAACACAAATTTAACTCACTTTTAAACTAGTACGAACAGACCGAAATTAAATAAACTCAACGCCCAAACGTAACCCCGACAATGTCGATAAAGGACCCTTAAAGGCCCGATTCGCCCGACATGGTGAATCTGCCCGGGTTTTGTAAATTGCTTTCCGGGGCTCCCCTTCGATCGGAGCCGGACTCTAAATTTAACCCGAAGCCACAATTTAATAACGTTTCCGCCGTTAAGTTAAAGGTTACAATTAGTCCAGTTTAAATCCGACAGTTGTCGTTTACACTCGAGCGGGATAAAAGTGGGATTTACGACGGATCGGGTTCGAGCACCCGTGCACCGAACTCAGATTTGATCTAAACCCAGTTAAAACCATTTTTAACTTAAAACCGTCTTTGAAACTCCTTTGCTTTATTTAATCCCGACTTTGATTTTAAACCAAACGATTTCCTTCTGCTCGCTTCCAAATTCGATATTTTGGTCCAAAACCCTTATAAAGCCGATCTGATTTCGTTTCCCTTTTCGATTTAACTTAACTCGAGTTTAAACTTAACAAACGACTTTCGTTTTAAAACCCGTTTAACCTAACCCGATCTAGTTCTATCGAAAACAAATTTACGTCCGAACAATAAAGATCTAACCTTTATTCTAAAACTGATTTTCATTTTAACGTTCAGTTTAAACCTTTCTTTTTCACACTTAAACAGATCCAAAAAACGTAGTGAACATAATAACAATCACTTAAACTCGTTGTTCTTCTTTACAAATCTTTACAGTTCAGATTTACATTAGTTCTCAACGATCCTTTAAACAAGCCTGAATCACGTTTTTTTTGTTCTGTTCCTTTCCATTTCGGGAGTTCCGTTCCATCCCGACCAGATCTGAACGAACTCGGGAAAAGGGAAAGCAAAAGAAGAAGAACGAGTTCTGCTTGGGTCCGGCCGACCACCGGCGACGCCGTTATCGGCCGAGGTTCCACATGCCGAGAACTCACCGTACCGAAACGGTGGCAGGGGAGACGGTGGAGAGCGGCGGTGGGAGCGGCGGTGGAAGCGGCGGTGCACGTCGGGGAGCTCGCCTCGGGTCCGGACGACTCGGTCCCGTTCCGGATCTGACGAGCTTGCCGGCGACGGCGGGAGCTCGGTGGTGAGTTAGGGCTCGGGACGGGGAGGTCGGAGACGGTGATGGCGTGGGGAGATCGGGACGAGGGTGGCCGGAGATGGTGGTGGACGGTCGGAGTTTGGTGAGGAAGACGAAGGAGAGAGAGATAGGGAGGTCGGGGACGGTGAAGGCGTGGGCTGGCCGGAGCGGTGACGGGGTCGGGATGGAGGAGAAGAGGATGGGACGAGGTCCGGGAGAGGGGCGGCGGATTGAGTTCGGCCGGAAATAGTTTCGGACGGAGAGGGTTCGGCGAGGGAGGTGAGGGAGAGAGACTGGATCGAGAGGGTTGAGAGGAGAGGATGGAGGCTGAGTGTGAAAGTGATGCTGAAACCCTAGGGTTTTAGCCTTTATGGGGTGTGGGTTTTGGGCCGGCCACTTTAGGCCTCAGAGGACAACCGGACCGAGAGGCTGGCTGGGCTGGGTTGGGCCTGCGCGCCTGGCCTGGTCTAGACCTGCTCCTTTTTTTTTGCACTTGTTTTAAAAACCTACCTCAAGGTTTTCGGATTTTAATTTAATACCCTAATGAAACGAAGCGGGTTTTACACTCCTCTTCTCTTCTTCTGCTACCGTTTCCTTCTCCTTGGCTCTCCTCTGCTACTCCGGATGGCTTCTCCTGGAGTTGGATCTCTGAAGCTGGTCGTTGCCGGCGTTAGGTTTTTGGTTCTTCGCTGTGCGCCTTCACGGGTCGGATCTGTTTTTTTTACAGATCTGGTAGTTTGGTTTCCTTGACGGTCTGTTGTTGCCTCGTCAGAGTTTTGGTGTGCTGGATTTGGTGGCTTCTCTGGTTCACCTGAGCTTCACCTCGGCGCCTTGCTGCGAGGTAGGTCTTGGCTCATTGGTCATGCCTCCTTTAGTGTTGGTTCCGACGTTGTCCACTCACCGGAGCTCGGATCTTTCGGCCAGGTTCGTCGTCCTCGATTTGCTTCTGGTTCGTTTCAGATCTCGATCTGGTGAGTTGGTAGGGTTTGGACCGGTGTGGGTGTGGGCTGGTGTGGGCCTGGGTTTGTGCGGGTCTAGGCTTCTACGGGTCTGGGCTGTGGGCTTGGTCTTCTTGGTATGGGCAGGTGTGGGTCTGGCCCAGGTCAAGTTTGGGCCGGTTCGGGTCAGAACCGATTTGGGTAAGACCCGTTTCAGTTCAACTTCTGTTCAGTTTCAGTTCGTTTTTGTTTCGACTATGGTCTGCTGCTGGGATGCTCGTTAGTTCTTTGTGCTGCTCACATGTTCCTTCCATGGTCCGACCACTGGTTTGGCGTTGCGCTTCTCTGCTTGCGGTGGTGTTAATTTATTCCAGGTTCAAGTTGGCTCGTGCTCGGTATCATTACAGGCCTTCCTCTTTTGGTCCTCGCTTGTTCTTCGCCGGTGAAGAGTAACCGTTCTTGATTTCGGAACGCTAAGCTCGAGCTCCAACTTTTGTTCCTCGGAAGAGTTGATTTGCTGCTGCCTGCTTGGAGGTCTGAGCGCGTTCTCGGTAGAAATACCGATCCTCCCTCTTCGGCCTTTTCGGTGTTGATCGAATTCAGTTTTCGGATGATTGATTACGTGCTCCAATGTCCTCTCCGCCCCGCGCGGTCTTGTTGGTGGAGCGTCTTTCGGGTCTTTGGAGGTGTTTATCGCTAGCTCTAGTTGTGGGACGCACTTCTTCTTCTTTCAGGGAGTGGGTCGTCGTGGATGCGTTTCGTTGTGGTACTAATATTGGTATTTTCTTCTCTTCAACTTAAGTTTTGTGTCCCCGCATTGTCCATTTATCTTTTTCTGTTTGATATTCACATGTTTCCTTCCACTTCTGTGGTTAGGACTCATCGATTTAATGTGTTGGCCATCGATGAGCGTTTTGGCCATTGTGCCTTCCAGTTGTTTATTTTCAGATTCGTTTTAGGGGTTTCTGTGTTTCGGATGCGTATTACTCACTTGAACTGTCTTTGTCGCTTGCGGTGTTGGTCGCCGACGTGTTAGTGTTCGTCTTCCAGTCTGTGTGACAGGTTGATGGTCCTAATAAGGCAGGGTATTTTACTGGCTTAGGCTGTTGGTTGCTTTTATGCCAATATCTCTTGTGCTTAATGGTTGAAAATCTTAAAGACCTCTTTCTTTTTGTGCGTTTAATGGTTGTAAAATTCGGGTGTTAGGACCTATTCTTTTACTTGTTTTGCGCTTCTTGGTTGTAATATTTGAGTTTTTAGACATTCATTGTTTAGTTTGCTCCCATGTTGGGAAGCCGAGGTTCCTTGTATAGGAATGCTCTTTCATCTTGTATTGTTATGTTTGGTTGTGGGTTAGTGGCTGAACTTGTTTACTCCCTTAGTTCTTTCTGGTTGGACCAAAAATAGTTCGGTTCTCAGAATTATTTTAGGACCATGCTCCTTCAGTTTCGTGCCTTCCTTTTTCATTCTCTGAAAAGGTTGTGCTTTTATAAATTTCTTGGCTGATTAAAAAACTATAAGGCAAAAAAAAAAATTGCTCGTAATCTATTAAAATATTAAATTCATGTATCATACATTAACTAATCTAGTGCTTGTATTTAATAGAAATTACCTCGTTGTAAAGCAACATATGATTTGAAATGAGAACTTTGGGTTATGGTGAATATATGTCAATGCACCCAAGTGTTTCATCTCTAATGGTATCAACACAAGCAAGGGATTCCAGCATTAAAACTTTATTACAAGCTTTTGAACTTTTCACTCGTGGTCTCTCAATTTGGTGGTCAAATTTTGCAAAAATTATGCTTATAATTTTCTCCCCTATGGTGTTTTATTTATAGGATTTGATTTTCTTTAAATCAAGTTCAACTAGAATTAGGAAAACTTACATTTTTGAGATGCAATACTCTCTCTCTCTTCTTTTGGTTATGCGTTGATTTCTCTTTATGGTGAGTATTGCACCATTATCCATGCTTCAAAAATTGCAGAAATAACTAAATAAACTATTAAGAGGAGAGGGACTAGTCCAGTTCATCGTGCAACCAAGGGACATGCCACTCCGGTCAGAAAATTACAAGATAAGGGTCCTGATCCGGCAAGGAAGTCGTAGGCCAATACGGCCAAAGAGACTGGTCTAGGAGACACTTTTCCTACAAGGGCAGTCACAGTGAATCGCACGACGGAAGAGAGATTGGGGATTGGTACGGTGTCATCTCGGGCTGACAAAGTACTACAGTCCTCGCCATCCCGTGCATCAGATCATGTAACCTGGCAATCGGAGATCTTTGTGTGTAATTTACCATACAAGAGCTCTGAAGATTGGGTGCGAAACTTTTTTGGATCGTTTGATGAAATCACCAAATTCTATGTTCTTCGGCGCCCAAACAAGGGAGACCATCTTTTCGACTTTGTCACTTTCTTGACAGAGGCTGATGCATATAAAGTCGTGAAACCTCTAATGGGTATCAGGTAAATGGATACGATTTATTTGTGGCACTAGTAAGGCCTAGAATCAATCGTGTTGTCCAGAGGAACCAGAAACAAAGCATGGTTCGCCGTCCACTGGAAGCACCAATAAGGGTTGGGGAGACTATCAGTGGCGACGTCTTTAGTTTTTGTCCCCCATTAGATACAAAACCAACGACTTCTTCGACCGCAATCGGCGACGTGCTCGAAGTTGAGGTCAACGAAAACATTTTTAACTTCAAAATCTTGGAGAAATCGTTACCTCATGATCTATTTTTGAAAAGTCCAGTCCCAATATCTCGGGTGAAGAACAAAAACGATCCTGCCGAGTCATCTGATCGTGATTTGGTGGAGTGTCCGGTTGTTGTCTCCTTGGACGCCCCTCTTTTTCTAGTTGCATTTGTAGAGGATGGTCCGTCTTTGTCTTTTGGTACTAGTATTGGGTCGGATCATTTGATTCTTGAATCAAGCATTGGTGTGGACCCAAGCCCGGCCTAAGGCGACAAGAAGGTCAAGGTTTTGAAGGTGCGAAACGATGAAGTGCATTCAAGCAATAAGGGTGGTTATGTTTCATAAAAGGCTCAAATTATTAGGTCTGAAACTGGGATCGGGCCTGTTGCGATTCAAGACCTTGTTGGGCTTGCTCAAGCTGGTTCAGTTCATTTTGCTGGACCGGTTGGAATTACTCAAGTTTTTGGGCCAGAATCTGTTGTACACGTACTAGCTATTGGTGGACTAGGTGATGACCCGAGTGTGGAGAAAATTGAAGTACACCCCAATCTGATTGAGGATAAGGTGTCGAAGGATTCGTCTATTCCTATCGGGAAATATGGTAGTCCTTGAAAGGATGGCCTCCAAAACCCCTGACAGGTAGGGGTTGTTTCACTATGAAACATACTTCCTCTGGTATTGTGGTGTATTCTACCAAGTCGGGCACTCGTTCTATGAGTCGAGAACGTGTTGTCAAAGTTGCGAAAGCTCAAGGCTGCTCAGGCCCTCAAATCGCGAGCATGCGCTAAGAAGGCTTATTGATTCTTATCGTTAGAAAAGTTGTTAGGTCTTGTTTTTTTTTTTCCGAAAAGGTTATGCTTTTTAGCTCCATTTGGGAGATTTCCAATCATGTTCTGGTCTTTTGACCCTTGGACGCTTTTCATCTCGGAAAGTTGTCTTTATTTAATGAAAAACTAAGCTGATAAAAAAAAAACTAGGAAAACTTGTAAAATGAGGAATCATAAAAGAGTTATTTTAATTTATATAGTCCACTAGGATTTCCATTTTGCATAGATAGTTCTAGAATTATAATTTTTCTTATTATAATTGAATAAAGAAAAACATCAAATATGCACAAATATATGTCTTGACCGACATCAGGATTCACGGGAGCCCACTCTCTACCTCCACCGCTAGTAGTGGCTCCTAGGATTTTCGGGGTCTCAAGCTTCCTCTTTCATCATCGTTCCCTATAACAACGGGCTCCAAATCCTCTCACAGAAAATCGTCTACTCCTCGGCCCAGAGTCTTGCCTAGCTAAAAATATGGCTCCAGTGTGTGTCCCATTGAGGGTATAGGGAGGCTAGGAAGCACTTTGGGGCTTGTCATCAAAGAGAGGCAAGGTCGGGGTATTGTTGTTTCAACCCTCTCCTCTCGGGCCTTACAAGTTCAAAAACTCCAAGGACCTAGTGAGGGAGAAGGCCAAAAGGGCCTATGCATCGAAGGATCGGCTGAAGAAGAGGATTTTTGAACTTGACTTGGACGCGAAGGACGACCGACATACTCTGATGTTTGTTTCATCGATAAGGTCTGCCAAGCAGCTTGTTCGAGAGCCATGATTGGTGTTAGTCACCATCGGAGGGAGATAGGAACACTCTTTCAGTCCAGGGAAGATCCCGGACGCTCGACTTGTGTTCTTCGAGGAAGGGTATCTCGTGACACCCTATTAATTCAAGGCAATTACTTATTAGGGTATTTATGTAAAACCCGACTTATTTTAAAAGGGTATGTTTTTGAAAATTAAAACGTTGGGTAAGTTTTTGCAACAATTGTGTTTGAAAAAAAAAGGGAGAAGAGGAGAGTTGGGCTGACCAGGCCCGGTCAGAGACCAGGCCAAACCAACCCACACTGCTCCACGCGGGCGCAAGCCCATTTACCGCCCAACCCTAGAGTTGAGGAAACGCGTCTTCTACCTCAGAATTGCGCACGTATCACGAGGAACGACCGCCTCTCTCTCAACTCGTCCTTCTCTCTCTCTTCCTCTCGTCCTTGCTCCCTCTCGAACCAGACACGACCTCACCAGATCCCTCATCTCCGTCCCCAACCGAGCCATACCGAAGCAGAATCGAGATGCCACATTGGCCTTTCCGTGAGTTCTCCCTTCCGGCTTCGTCTCTCGCGCACGCCGACGACAACGAAGGAAACACGGGTCGTGTTCCCTCCCTCTTTCTCCATCGACCCGTTCAGCCCCGCCGCAGTCAACACCACCGGAGAACCGCGACGATACTGGCCCGAACAGACTCAGCCGGAACGACGCCGACGAAGTTTTCCTCTCGCCAGATCTGAGAGGAAAAAGGCGTGGGACAACGCGTCAGCCTCCACCTCGCCGCCCTGACCACGCCGAAATTCTGGCTCCTCTCCCAGCCGTCGCCGTGCATCCTCCGAGCCGTCCTACCGCCGTGGTCGCCACCGGGACAAACCCTCGCTGCCTCGCCGTCATGTTCGAGCACCCAAACCAGAACCGGTCGGAGTTGGGCCTTGGGCCACTGAACCATGCGAACTCAACCTTTGGGCCAGGGCCGAACCTTTGGGCTAGGACCAAGCCCAGTTGGTCTAGACTCGGTCCGAAGCCGGGTCGGGTCGGGTCTAGACCCGGTTTGGGTCAGGCTCAGGTCGGTCCCGGTCTGGACCTGGATCCGGGTCGGATTCCGGATTAGGGCCGGGTTTCGTGTCGGACTCGGGTCAGATCCGGGTTGGACCGGTTTTAAAGTTTAATTATTTTAAAATCAGTTTTTAATAATTAATTAAATTAATTTATATGACTAAAATTAGTAAATTCTATGACTTCAAACAATTAAAAATACTGATCCGATAACTCAGCGGACTTTGGATCTTACCAGAACTGATTGGACCTTTTGTTTGTAAACCCAGACACCGACTTGGACTTTGCCCGAGAACTGGGACTTCGCCCGAGAAGACGGAGTTGGCCCGGTCGTCAGCACCTAGGAGACGCAGCTGCTGGTTCGTCATTGAGGTAGGGAAAAGCCGTAAACTTCACTTCTGATTTCAATAACGCTGATAGCATGCCTATAGGATAATAATAACCGAAAAGGTCCTAGATTGCATATAGGATGTGATTCACTAGAATAATCGGATTTCAATTATAATAATAACCAGACGAGTCTAGTATGCATGTAGGATGTGATTCACTAGTTTAAATCGCTTTCAATACTTGGGAAATTGCCTTGCTGGTAGAATGGCCGAGGTGAGCCTTAGGATTGTTTGTGATTGGCTCACATGCCTTGCTTGCTTAGCCTTTAGGTTAAGACAAGAGTCTAACTAAATTAGATAAATTGTGATACTTGTGATTGAATGCTTGGATGATTGGCCGGTTGAATGAATGATTAAATGAATGCTTGAATGATTGATTGATTGAATGAATGTTTGAATGTAAATTGTTTGTGCCAAATGGTATGATCGGGTGAGTGATAGACCGATGGATACGGGATAAGTAAGTTAAACCGGTAAGTGTGATTGTTAATATGTGTTATTGTGGTGTGTTGTGGTAAGATTGTGAGTTGCTAAGCTATGATGACTATTTGGTATGTTTCTCTCTTATGGGTGCTTCTGTAATAAGGTGTACCTACCTTCCGAATAGAAGTCGGTAAAACGTGCTGCTATTCTATGTCAAGGTGTGCCTACCTTCCGGCCAGGAGTTGGTAAAACGTGCTATTGTCAGTGTTGAGGTGTGCCTACCTTCCGACTAGAAGTCGGTAAAACGTGCTCAGATTATGTGATAAGGTGTGTCTACCTTCCGACTAGGAGTCGGTAGAACGTGTTGTTGCTTGTGATAAGGTGTACCTACCTTCCGATTAAGTGTCGGTAAAACGAGCTATGAACCGTGGTAGGGTGCGCCTTCCCTCCGACCGAGTGTCGGTAAATTGTGTTATAGTCGTAAGATCCAGCGTATTAATGGGGACATATTTTGTGTGTATTGTTAATGATTTATTGTGTGATTGTTATTGCTTTACGTGGATGTATGATTTGTTGTCCGTTGTTCGTTACGGGAACCCCAATGACTGTGTCTTCTATGGACCGAGGGGAAGCTGATATGATGTACCAGTCAAGGTACAAATAAGAGTTTTGAGAATTTATATTGGTGTAGTGGATATGAGTGTTACTTTAATCGTTTCACTGTTACATTCGTTATTCTTCGTTGATTTCCTTGAGCGTCACCTCCTTTAAAGCTTTGGAACCTGTTGACCTTTATTTACAACACTTTTGTTTAATGTTCAAATTTACAAACTTGAATACTTGTACTATTTGGTTTTATACTCTAACGGGGGTGTTTTACTTTACTGCTTTTTCCTATTGAGTGAAAGCTCACCCCCTTCGTGTTTACTGTTGTATTACAGGTTTCCTTGCTGAGTAGGCTGTAGGATGTCTCAGAGCTCGGGAGCTGCTGAGGGTTCAAGAGTTTACCTGATTAAAGATGTACTTTTCTTTTATGTACTAAACCGTTGATTTTTAATACTTTATTGAGATTCTGACTCGTTGGTTAGTTTCAGATCATACAATTTTCGAAGTTATTGATTTAAAGTTTTTTTAATGAGTATTATTTATTTATCGTTTCTAGTTCATGTCTCGAATCCGCTCAAAACCGGATTTGGGGCGTGACAATTTGGCATCAGAGTCTGGTTTCATTTTGAACTTGTTTTCAAAACCTCGGACCATACGTCAATTAGGTGGGTAGAGTTAGGTGGTCTTAGTCGTAGTACTCAGTGACGCAAGTCGGAAATATCCGATGCGTAGAGTTGGAAAGACATGAGTCTTGTTTGTTAAGCGCTTTGTTAAGTTGACTCGTTTATGTTATGTTGTTTGCGTTGCTTGGCTGGTATCTTTTGCTCTATTTGCTATATGCCACAATTGATCTGTGATGCCGACCGGTTGAGATCGGGGTTGGTTTAACGAGCGATGCTCAGCCTGGTTATGAAGTGGTAGCTATAAATTTATTAATTGTGTTGCCACCTTGGTTGGCCGTTGCTTGATTGGTAAATTTGAAGTGTTGACTTGTTTAAGTGTTGACTATTATTTAAGGGGTGAAGTTGAAATGTTAATCCGATTGGGGGTTAATTGAGTAAAGGGTAGAAACCCGAGTGGTACTTGAGGTACTTTACAGTGATGGGTATTTTTGATGGTTGTGATATGCCTGTTGTGCTGAATGCTGCTTGTAATTGGTTATTAAATGTCCCGCTTAAGCGGATGGTTAGTGGAACTTACGGACGGGTCATGCCGAAGTTTCTGTAGAGCTGAAATGTTTGTACTATCACGGGCTGACTCAGGGGCGCCACTGTAGTCGAGCGTGACAGGGTGATGTCAAGTGGTTACAACGAGATTCGGGGACGCCTGAATCGGGTTGTAACGACGCGAGATCGACATGAATGTTATGATAGAAAGATAAAGTGTTGAGAACTTATGAAAAGGAGTTAAGGTTATAATTCGTAAACTTGTTTGTGTTATGATTTTGAACCCCATGCGATGGGAAGATACTTGACCAAGACGTATGACGGTTCGGTATGTTGTTTGTGCGAATTGTTTGAAACTGTGCCACCTGCGGGAGTTGATTGAATTGCGTGTTTTGTCTCTGTGAGACGCACAAGTGTGCGGGCTTCTCTGCTTTATGAAGCATTAAATATATGACTATACTAAGACTAAGTTAACCGTGGTCCGAGTATGACCCTTGTGAAACGCGTGCGAACGTTTTTACTAAGCGAACTGCTTTATTCGAAATTTGAGAAACTGAACATGTGCGTTATCCATGCAGAGGATATACGACATGAGACCTGCTAACACACCGAGAGGCACTAGGGGTCGCCCAACTAGAGGCCGGGGACGACCACCTGCCATTGATCAGACCGGGGCATCGAGCGCCCAGGGTGCTGCTTCTGCAGAGCACTAGAGAGATGAGGCCGGGCTGTCAGGATTACCGCCCAGGTTTCCTCCAGTCGCAGAGCCGACTCAGGCAGCCCCTCTGGAGGAGGTGGTTCGCGCAGTTCTTGCAGCGATCAGCGCTCAGCAGGGGACTGCATCACCAACACCAGAGCATGTGCCTATTGCTACCGCAGCCACTGTCGAGAGGCCAGACCAGTTTGACAGCTACACGGCCCAAGCTCTCAGGGACTTCTGTAGGCTGGGCACGCCAGTTTACTCCGGGGGACCAGACCCCGAGGAAGCTACAGGATGGTTGGAGCGGATTACCCGCAACTTAGATACCTCTGGGTATCCGAGGGACATTTGAGAGTATCCTTCGCGACCTTTCAGCTAGAGGGAGAGGTGTATTATTGGTGGCAGTTTGTGTAGACCAGGGTTGGGGATGATTACCAGTTATTCAGCAGACTATTCCTGGAACAGTTTTTCCCTCGATCCGTTCGGGACGACAGGCGCCAGCAGTTCCTGGAATTGCGTCAGAGAGGGATGACCATCTCTGAGTATGCGGTGAGGTTCATATCCTTATCTCTTTTTGCACCGGAGATGGTGCAGAATGAGGAGAGTCGCTGCAGACGATTCGAGGGCGGGCTCATTCCGTCGATCGCAAATCAGATCATCGCTTTCAGGACTGAGGTTTACTCTACACTAGTGGACCATGCACTAGCCAAAGATGGTCAACACCGTTGATTTTTATTACTTTATTGAGATTCTGACTCGTTGGTTAGTTTCGGATCATACAATTTTCGAAATTATTGATTTAAAGTTTTTTAATGAGTATTATTTATTTATCGTTTCTAGTTCATGTCTCGAATCCGGTCAAAACCGGATTTGGGGCGTGACATTTTTTTTTGATCGGCAAATAAAATTATTAAAACCAACCCTCTTTTTAGGGGAAAGAGGGCACTACAGAACATGCTAAAGTTCAACAAAAACTACCCCCAATTGATCATATGCCAATTTTAGAGGGCTAAACAAATAAGAGAAATAGATAACACAGTTAACTACTGAGCAACCTTAGGAATTGAAGTGCAGGTGAAGGAAAGCAAGTCAAACGAGTAGTTGCTAAGTGTGAGTATTGGAGATCCACTAACTGAGAGAGAGTGTTGTCCAAAATTGAGTGTCAGCTTAGGTAGTGAGTTGTAGATGATGTATGGCAAGACAAATGTGTAGCTGGAATGGATGAAGCTTGGAGACCATTTTGCTGAGAGAGATTGAGGTCTAAAATGATGAATGTCAGTTGCAGTTGAACGTCTGGTTTAGAATTGAATGAGGCAAACAGAGATAACTCGCAGTCCAAGAATTCTTGAATGAGGCAAACAGAGTTAACTTGCAGTCCAAGAAATCTCGAGTCCGAGCAGATTTATGAACCAAGAAGGAGTGAGACAAGGTTGCAGACTCTCCCGAGAAAGAAGGGAGCCACTTTAGCAGGAGATGACAGGCACAGATGGACACCTGAGCTGAGAAAAACCTGCAAACAAAAGGGAAACAAACCACTCGACCTAGAAGAGAGAACTACCCAACACTCAAAGCAGGAGAGAAGGAAGAAGGGAGCCACACTCAATGAGGGGAACACCAAAACCTAAAACTACCTTACCAAACTCACAGTCACTCCCCAAACCCTTCCAAGAGCCCTTCCCAAACCCACCCCAGAAACAAGAGAGAACTAGGATCAGAAAACCAACAATAGAATCTTACAAGCACCTTCAGAAGCTTACTTGAGGCTCAAGTTAACCAGAACCAAACCAAAATATGTTATTTGCAGCTCCAGCTAACAAGAATGCCCTCCAAGAAAAGGGCTAAGAGACCCAGACTGAAGTGGAAGATCTCAAACCACAGCAGGAAAGAGGAGAGAGATCCCATTGAGAGAAGGAGAAATATACCTTTGAGTTCTTAAACTTAGCTACCTCCCAACTATAGGCTTGCTGTTTAATTTTAGCAAAGATCTCAAGGGCTTGGAGAATTTCACCATTGAATAATAAAGAATTCCTTGCCAACCATAACTGCCAACAGCAAATTTGGGCTAGATTTTTCCAGGGGGTTTTGTTGTTGCTCTTAATAAGGGTAGCCCAAGAACATAATAGGGTCTTCAAGTTAGGTGGAGTAACCCAAGTGACTCCCCACCAATGAGTAATTAAACACCAGGTATTCCAAGCTCTAGGACAGTGAAGAAGAAGGTGAGGTCCATCCTCAAAGTCCCAGTTGCAGTACTTACATAGCTGATCTTGAAGGACTAATGTCATTCCTCTGGCATCAAGGAAGCATTTAGAGGGAATTGCTTCATGACAGGTAAGCCAACAATAAGCTGAGATCTTGGGAGGGATTCCAGGAGAGTAGATGTGCTTTGACTAGTTAAAATCTGAGATGGAGGTTATTGCTTGTTGCTGCAGCAAGGAGTACATTTTTCTAACTGAAAATCCCTTTGGATCCCCACACCAAACCAATGAGTCAGGTCTATTATGCAAATAAACACCATTTAAAATGAATTGCATAGACATCCAATCAGATTCAGCTCTGTCTCTAGGAGCCCTTCTGAACATAAAATCCCAAGAGGAGAATGAGCAAGCTTCAGAAACCAACAACTTCTTGTGGGCGTGACATTTTAACTATTTGTCCCTACTTATTTTTTCACGACAGTTGGTTCTGTTGTTTCCTCCTAGATTATCAAGTAAAAGTTGGTTAGTTGACTTCAATGTTGGCACACATGCCTTTGATAAAGGTTGTGGTCTATGATTTCGGCAGTAAGAATTCATCCTATATTATAGAAAAAAGTAATCTTATTTAAGGTAATAGGAGTGAAATTAGCCACTTGGCAAGCCATGCTGGCACAATTTCCTTTCGCTATTTTTTTTATTCCTTCTGTTCACTGCGTCATCCTTCTCTTTCTTCTTTCTCTTCTTTTTCTTTTTCCCTTACGCTGACTCTTCGCCTCTCTCTTTGATCGTTACCATTTGTGGGGCTATAAAGCCGGCATCTTCATCGACTTGATGGGAACTGAAAGTCTCCACCCATCCTCAGCCCTCTCGCAGCCAAATCCCAACCCGACCTTGCTTCCTGGCTGTTGTCCCGCCCGGCGTTAATCGATCGCACCAACACAGACCTTCACCTTCTGCCTAATTAAAAACCCTAGGACTCAACTCTCATTCAACATTTAAGTTTCATCTGCTTTTCTCCTAACCTTGCATCGATCAGAGTCATGATCTTTTCACGGATTGGCCGTTCACTCTCCCGATCTTCCTCCCGATCAAAAGTATGTCTATTTAATTTCGATTTCATGTTTTTTGATTATGTTCATAAGCATCTCATGTCATGAATCGATTCTTCTTTTTGGGAAAATGTCTATTTAATTTTAACTCACGGAGAACCCTAGCTTCACGATTTCAACTCTCCGTCTTCGTCCTTGAATTGCGTCGGAATGATTGGAGCGAAGCGCTTTTCTTGCCGGAATTGAACTACGACGCCTGATTACACCCATAGACATGGAATGGAGAATCCGAATAATTTGTAGGTACAGTTTTCATGTGCTTTTCCTTCAATTACACTTGGTTTACTATAATATTTTGTTACTGTTATGTAGAAGAAAAAACCTTCTTATGAAAGTCAGTGCTATTAATTCATGGTATTGTTGTCATGTTCGCTACAATACCGTTTGTAATCTTCCTATTCAATTTCTAAATCATGTAAAATTTTAAGATGTTACAGCCTTAGTCACATGATATTGTCCTTTTGCTTTTGATAATTAGTTTCATGTTTGTGCAATAATATTTTACTAAATCGGCATATATATTGTCCGGTTTACATGTATGAAAGATGGAGATTTTGTTACCACTTACATACGACTGATTTTGTAGGTTAAATTGGATTGATTTTTTTGGGAGATAGTGACTGATAATGTAAGACACTAAGTTTCAATTACATAATTTTGTTTTCAATTGTTTGGTTTAAAGTGACTGCTTTTTTGGAGGGATGTTTCTAAATCTCTGGTTTTGTACGCTTCGTTGATCTCTATTTGTTACCTTTTGTGTTTTATGTATTCACATTGTTCGCTTTCGATCTGTTTTGTGTTTCATATACTTATACATGTAATCTAGGATCACAATTGGCTAAGAAGGCATAATGATCCTAGATTACATATGCCATAATGAAACAAATAGTAATAGGCTAAAACATTAGATTTTGACCTCTTCAGCACTGAAAGACAACAGTTTCCAAGTCCAGAAAAGTTTAAGATAGTAGAACATAAGATCACCATTAAACTCAAATAATTTAACTCTTACCATTGTGGATGACCTATGAGCTGCAAGTTATGGTCATCTGGTCTTGTAGAGCTTGGATCTTACGGAGCTGGAATTTTAAAGGTATAGTAGTTATATGTGAAACGTCCCATGAACAAGGTTTTCTTTACAAGTACATTTGTTTGTTTGTATTCACAGTATCCCAATTTTCTGAAGCAACAAAAGTTCTTAAGGAAACATCCTAACAACTGAAGGTGACTATCTAAATTTTTCTGCGGCTAAAGTTAATTTTACAAATATGAAGAATTGCTTAATTTAAATGGCTACTATATTCATTTTTGAATTCAGCCAAGTACATACCAAATGCAAATGCCTTCTATTGAAGTGGCACCTCCCAATTTGTATTGCTGTGAAATCAGAATGTTGTTTAGTTTTCTTGCTTGTCTTGTATCTTTTTATTGTGTTTGGTTCTCAAGAAAGTTAGAAAGCTACGCTGAGTACTTTTTTTTCTTTACTTTCTCTCACAATTCTTAAAAAAATGTTCCGGGAGCAAAAATCAACCTACGTTTGGTGGAAAATTTGTAATTGAAGTGAAATTATGATGCGGTTGCTGAAGTTTTGTTGTGTCTATAATGTCTTAAAGCTCATTTCTTCTGTTTTGTAAGTAATGAATGCACGGGAGTGAATAGTCTTCAGCTTTTTCAACCCAAGTTGTAATTATTTTGTGGGTTTTCCAAATTCCAGTGCTATGCAAGGGGAGAATTTTAGAATGCTTTGAATTGCTTGGTACTGAATTTTGGAAATTGGTATATGAAAATAAAATGGTTGTAGAATCAAACACTGGTTTTCAAGATGCTTTAAGGTCTCCTTTGAATCAACATGCCATATCTTATAAAAAAGGATGCATCCATTTAGGGGAAAATACCATGAAGAATATTATGATTCTGAACCTTATATGTCCTATTGGTGACCAAACTTTGCAAGTCATTTGATTCAATTTTATTTGTTTTTTTATGGCTCGCGGTTAATCAATTCAATTATCGCTTCTCAATTGAGTTGTTTTTTCTCTTGGGTTGAAGATTGAATGTGGTGATGCTTTAGGGTAAGATATTTGAAGATTTACCGCCAATAGTGATGGATGATGATCCTGTAATTCTATCATTCATGCCTGATCAAAATGCGAGTTCCTTTTCTTCATCCTTTTCCTCTTTTTACATATATTTTGTTGATAATTCTCAAATCATGTAGCACTTTCAAGTTTGCTCCTTCACAACAGTATCTTCTTCAAGTTGTCTTATTTCTTATAATATTATGTGTTTAGATGGTAAGAAGCTAAAGTGTCTCTAAAATGATCAAATATTATTTCTTATAATATTTTGCACTTTTGTTCAATTCAGTCGCTTGGGTCTCAATTTGACTTGGTTTGTTACTGTTTTGTGGGGGTGAATTGAAGATACCCAAATTGGGTTATTTAGGCTACGAGCTTAGTTTATTGCTAAATTTCATACCATCTGTTCTTTGGATAAGAGTGTGGTTTTGTTTTGGGAGCTCTTTTTGTTGGTAATATGTGGAGTATGAATTCACATTGGAACTTAAAATACTTTAAAATTGAAAGTAGTTTCATTTTTTGTTTTGTTGGTTTCATTGAGCTATTTTGGTTTAGTAAGAAATGAGCTGGTTTTGGTATTAAATCTATATTGGACTGTATAAAGTTTTTCATTTTACTCTCCAATGCCTGTAAAATAAAGTTCCGCTAATAAAATATATATTCACAGCTAGATAAGTTAATCTAATTTATTTTAAAGTTGCAGTCATATACCACGTACAGTCGCTCGATCTTCTCAACAACACTGAAACAATTTGAAGGAGGTATCAGGTTTGGATTCCACAACTAACACAAATTACAAGAAACTAAAAGCATTCCGCAGATGATATTTGAAGTTTATTATCTCATGGGTTTCGCAATTTAAGAAAGATGGATTCTGGCATTTATCTCTAACTCACAAGGATTCTTCCTTCGCTTGTGACTCCATGCCTATTGTTATGTGGCCGTGTTTCTCTTTTTCGTTAACTTATTTGACTGTTCGGTTGCGGATTGAGGGTTCTCATTTTTAGGGTTCCAATTTTGGAATTTTTTGATAATTCCATTTTGGGTGTTGGTGGAATCGATGCGGGTTTAGGGTTGGGTGGCGATTCTGGTTGAATCATCGCTAAGTATTGGTGGGGCTTAGGTGCTCGGTGATGGGTCTTGAGGAATTTGAGTGGATTGCGTACATTTGAGCTGTAGCGGTGAGTCATTGTCCCTAGAAGATGTATCTCGATTCGCCGGTTGGAAAAGCAAGAGGACCAAGAGGATTGCACCAAAGTCTGATGATATTTACCTGAAGCTCATTGTCAGGGTCTGTATATCGATATCTTTTGATCTCTTTGGCTTTACATTTTGCATCTTTGAAGCTATTTTTGTTTTTTTGAACCGATTTTGATTTGTTCGGCGGTCTATGGCTTCAGTTGTACCGTTTCCTTGTGAGGAGGACTGGAAACAAGTTCAATGCAGTGATTTTGAAGAGGTTGTTCATAAGCAAGGTCAACAAGGCTCCTCTGTCTCTCTCTTAATGATTCGTTACACCAAGGATAAAGTAATTTCTCTTGTATCCTCTTCAAGTTGTCTTATTTCTTATAATATTATGTGTTTAGATTTTAAGAAGCTGAAGGGTCTCTAAAATGATCAAATGATGAAAGCTGTTTGGTTTCTGGTAAATATAGTGAATTTATAACGGGAAGAAACAAGTGATGATTTAGTAGTTGAATTTGAATCAATAATTAGAGTCTAGATTTCTGTTGATTTGATTGGTTTTTGTAGAACACAAAGAATTAGTGTTTTAATTTATTAATTAATTACATGTTAAGATGGTAGTAACATGTAAAGTGATTAAAGTGTTGAGTTCCAACTAATAATTGCAGTTTGAAATTCTATTTACTTGACTCCTTTTGATCAAACCCATAAAGGAATCAAAGATGTTTGTTAAAATGTGTGGATTTTACTTATAAAGACTATTTTCTAACATAACAAGAAGGAAAGATTGATGTTATTGTCGGGAATGTGACTGATGATGTAAGGGTTTATGAGGTCCCTGCTATTAAAGTGACTGCAAGAGCTAGGATTAAACTAGACTAGAGCTGGTGAATGAACAAACAAAATAGATTTGATTCAATAGTGTGGTGGTCCTCTGTGTAGTATGATCGCATGAGAGACTCAATGGTGTGAGGGAAAAAATACCGATAGAGACAGAAAGATGGAATAAACGCTTTCTTTTTAATAAGCAATTTACAAACAATTGAATAGGATACTGAATTGGGATCAAGTTGGCTGACATAAGTATTCAATAGGTTTTACTCCACATCCTCAATTTTTACAGCTGACTTACAGGACTTGCAATTTCCAAGAGCATAAATTTTTCCAATCAAATGTGTCCAACTTACTGTGTAGGGAAATTGTTGGTCATCTTGTGTTTTTTAGTGATGACTACTACATTGACATGTAATATATAACTTTTGTATTATTGGATCTTTATTTCATTATTTATAGCCTAATTTATTTTCTCTCCACATTTTTCTAATTCTGCAATATGGGCTTATCTATTTGTTTTTAGCTTTTTTACAACTCATTTCTCCTATTTGTTATATGCGTTTTTATTCAGATTTTTATTATCACTGCCAGTTGGAATGCATTAAGAAGTTGCTTTGTGAGGTGTTTCCCGAAAATGTTTCTGTATGTTGAAACAAATCCTAAGTTTTCCAAATTGTATTTGCTTTTTTGTTATGTTTTTTTGTTCTCCTATATCGATTTTTTTTTGTATAAGCATTCAGAATCGTTGCAGAAAACTATATACTTGACGATAGGGTACTTGAATGGTCCATTGTGCTCCTGCATATGTTGAATATGATTATCTTGTCTGCATTGAGAATGACATAGTTCCTAAGGTTGGATCTGAGTAACTATGATCTTAATATATTTAATTACGTGGGTTGAATTAAATGTTGAATGTTTACTGTTTAAATTTTACAGTGACTTACATTATGTTTGGACTCAGTTACTTTCATTGCCAGATTGTTGGTGAAGATGGGCAGCAGAAGTTGATCTGCAACTTCGTCGCGTGCGGCGCGATGGTTCTGCAGGAGTTCTCCAGAAAAAGGGTAGACTGAGAATTTTTGTTTTGTTGTACTCTTTCTTGGATTTTAGATGGAGTGGTTTGATTTTTAAATTGAACAAAAAAAACTGACTTTGGAGAGATTTTACGGTTTCTCTGCGAATGTGACTTGCTGGGTTTTATGTATTGATTAGTAATTTCCCTTTGCATTTGATATTGAGATGTCACAATATCTAATTTGTTTGTTATTGCAGGTTAGACCAAACGTTAGTTTTCAGAGTGATCTTGCTGCGGAGCTTGTGATGGCCCTTGAAGAAGAGTCTGGGTTTGATATCTGTAGTCACGAAGCAGACAAGATCAACCCCATCAATTTTGTTGTTGACTTTATTCCTTCTCATCACCAAGCAAAGTAGGGGAAGCATTTGGATTTTCCCAGTTCATTTTCAGCGAGAACTTAACTAGATCAGCCGAATTCTCAAACCTTGGCAAGTTTGATTCGGTTTATATTACTTGAAATCCTAATTTTTTTTCCTGATGTATACTATGTGTAGTTATAAAGCCAGATATTATTTTACATGCCTCACATTTTATTTACCTTTCTTCTATTCTATTCATGACGCTTGTGGTTTATTACACCCTGCAAGTTTTCCCTTAGTCAAATTATGGTTGTCTGGTTTATTACACCTGATTGCCAATTATAAACTGAACAGTAAAACAGCTGTAAAACCAGTAAAATTGGATTTACACCTATTACTTGACCGCCTATAGAACAAAACATTACATATCCAACTCTAACAGTTAGATCTCAGATACCGATCCTTATACCATCCACCGCGCATCGCGTGCTGTCCATACCTAGTTTAATTAATGACAACTATGATGTAATACTTAGAATGGGGTGTGCATGTCACTTGTCACTGTGTAACGGGAAGAATACGTGTAATAAAGCCACCAGAAGGGAGTAGTAATAAATGGCAATGAGTAGAGCATTAAATCCTTGTATGGTAGGAACGAAACCCCCGAAATTCAACATCTACCATTCTACCCATACATTTCCACCTACATGTTACTATTTTAGTTAAAGATCCACACGGGACATAACCATGACAAACCGACACTAGGACGTATTTTCGGAGTCCACTAGGCCGGCCTCGAACGTTGTTTGTTATCCTGTCGGCCCATTACATCAGGCCTATAATTAAAGGTCCGAACAATCAGTAACTAGCAGCTCGTGCTAAATTCAAACCAATGGAGATGTACTAGAGATTAAATTTTGAACTTGGAGATCCAATCTTGTCGATAACTATGAACACACCCAACAATGGTGTCTTAGACCAAATGTATTCTACTCTTCGCCTCCTCCCCAATTGGATTTGCTCTTGGGACCTGCCGGGCCCGACTCCCCCAGCGCTTCACGTGGCAGATCTCTGACGAACTTGTCGAAGGCGGATCTAAGCTTCCCAATGAGCCCTTTCCTCATCTTCCTCAGCTCCCCCGCAGTGTCGTAAGTGATCTTGGGACCCCATTTCCTCATGTAGTTGATCCAAGCCGGCTCCGGAAGACCCAAGTAGCCGGCCGCAACGACCAACGAATTGAGTCCAGTGTCCATGACCTTGTCACTCCTCGCAGCATCGTTCCTCAGCCCCACGTCCCCGCTCCCCTGCAGAACAAGCCCCGCGCGAGGGAAGAAGGCGTGCCCGTGCAGCGACGCGTAGGCCACGAACTTGTTCCCGATCTTGAACTCCAGCTCCGACGCACGCATCCACGTCCCGCCGTTGTGCTTGGACAAGTACACGGCCAAGAGCTCTCCGTTGAAGTTGCTGATCCTTAACGTCACGTGCTCCCAGTCACCCACGTGCTCCCCGACCTGCCTGAACGGGATGTTGAAGAACTTCACCTTGACCCTCGCCGGCCCGTTGAAAGGGTAAAACACCCACACAACCAGGTCCGTGAACGTGCCGCCCAGCATTGGTTTGGCATGGAAGTAGGCCTGCGAGCTCCGTAAATCCCCTCTCTTGAGGGTGTCCCTGCCCCGGACATCCACGGGAAGGTCCAGCCAATAGGCGTCGTCATTGGAGCCGCCTTGGGGGAGGTTAGAGCCCGTGGGCATAATCCGCATAGGATTGGGATCTCCTTCCTTATACAATAAGGCTCCATTACTAAAGAACCACGTCACGGAAGAGGGTAGGTACTCTTCATCAGGATGGAAGTAAACCACCGGAGCGTAGGCACGAACCAAAGCCTCAATCTGGGGTTTGTTGGGCATACAAGGCAACACTCCCGGTTTGGTTTTCTTCAAACAAGCTAGAGGCAGAGGCAGGCCAGCTCCATCGTTCAGGCCAACGAATGTCCCCACAGAAACACCAAGAGCTTCCACTCCTCTGTACTTGGGCCTCACGCTAAACACGCTGAACCCACCACCACTCCACATCCATGAATCCGCCTCACACGGGTCCGTGAGGTCGGACCGGACGCATCGGATCCTGTCGAGGGAAGGCTTGACCGACGAATTGGTGACGACATAACCGGCGGCCTTGTAGCCGTCAGGGGGAGTGGGGAGCCAGAGGAAGGCAGGGGCGTCCTGCTTGATACGCAGAGATTGGCTGGTCCAAGCCAGACTGTAATCTATTGGCTTCGCCAGAGCACCACCACCGGCACCGACGTCTTTAGCAGCGAGAACCCACCCGAAGAGTGGAGTGTTGTTGGGTTGGGCGTAGGCGCCGAGCATGAAGAACCCATTTGGTGTTGAAGATGGTTCGTAAAAGGTAACACCGACATTGTCCGGTCCCCATTGGTAAGCTGACCAAATCTTGCTGAAACAAGTTACTTGACTCACTATCAATCCCCCTCCTAGATCGATTGTCCCTCTACCGAACCCTTTACCTGTATTCCCAATTCAGACAACATGAAACAACAACAACAAAGAAAAAGACAGACAAAGATACCTCGTGGCCAAGCTGGTGTTGGAGAGGGGAGCTTGAAGATTGTGTCGATGGGCAAAGCGACGGCGTTTTTGGACAGATCTGTGGTTGCAGCACAGAGGATAAGAAAAATCCCAGCCACCAACCCACTCCATGAAAAGTTTCTGTGGGAAGATAAGAGAAGAAGCATAGTTGATTCCAGATTTGGTTTGGTTCAGTCACTTGACTTGAGTGGTGGCATTAAATGAACAAGATTAAGGAAAGCAAGGAGTTATGGGTGTTGCTGTTATTTATGCATTTGTTTACGGACCGTAGATTCTGAGGCATCCTAGGCATAGGATTGGACCATCATTTTCTCTGCCTCTTTTTCTTTCTTTATACTGCATAAAATTGACAACATTGTGTGGATCTTTTGGGAATCCCAAGATGGTATGAAATAAAATGTTCCAAGTGCCTTTTGAAATGATACGGCTGTATTGCACATAATACAAAAAGATTCATACACTACCTTCATTCGTATGGTATTGTGTTTGATGGAAAAAATATTATTAAATAGTCAGATATTAGTGGTAATACACTACCTTCATTCGTATGGAATTTTTTTATTTTATTTCTCTACAGCCTATGTCAGATATTAGTGGTAATAAAGTTAATGTTTGTACTCTGATTTCTACCTTAAGAGTGTTACCCACTTACTTCGGATCAAGCCGGCCGGGCCCACTCAAACACTCTTCTTCCGTTATATTATTTGAAAAATATAAATTGGACTCTTTCTGTCTCACGGGCGGGCCTTAAATCTTCAGGCGTGTCAATCCCACCGACTTAAATTGACACTGTTTTTTGTATTTGCTGGTTTGCCGCACACCCAAAGCCGTCTCAACAAGGGGTTTATTGTTTTTTTTTACCAAAAGCTAGAGACATCAATTTTATATATCCATTAAATTGACATACATACGATCTAATGAAAGCGCACAAGTGAACGATAAAAATTACAGACTCTAAACGAGTTAACCTATAATAATATCAACTCCCTATCACGACTAGAACACAAACAAGGACGTCCCAGAACATGCAAACAACGTGCACGTCAAAAGTGCAACAACGTGCACACCAAACCGTGCCACATAACGGGCACACAAAAGTGCAACTAGAGCACTGGAGGTGCAAACTAGTACACACCAACCTGCAACAAGGCAGTTATGTGGGATTGAACCAAAAACCAAAACTAACCAAAACCTGACAAACATTAAAACCAAGCCTAACCAATTCATAGTCGCCGCCGTCTGACCACGCGCCAAACCCAGCCACCAAAAGTACTGAAACGAAACTTGGTAGCAAGGAGAAGCTTCTGATCAATGCCGAGGAGACCGAGAAGGTCGAAACTCCAACGAGACGAGTTGCCGGAATTGACCCCCGCCGACCAACAACGAACCGAGGAGGTACCTTGACCTGAGGAATCCAGAGAGCATGACTCCAGATCTTCACTAAAAAGTAACCGTACAGGCCGAATCTGCAACGTGACGAGCCACCGGAGCTGCCCACCACCGCCCAAACCCACCTTGCTCAACCGTAAAACACAAAGCTTGAAGGTCAAAACCACGAAACCACCGGACCACCGAGATCGAGTATCAATCCCCACCAACGACGACCATGGCCAAAGGCCATAGCGCCGTCGGCAAGAAAGGATCAAGACGGAAGAAGGGAGAGGGGGGTTGATGCTAGGTTATTTGAGAGAGAAAGGGGTTACGGCGCTGGGTACTCTTCAAACTAGTTTATTGTTTTTTTGTTGAGTCAATAGGGTATGTATTATTTTTTTTAAGATACAGATTTCATTAATTAAAATATATAATGATAATAAAGTGTATTAGAGACTCTTTGACCACAAAGAACAAGGCAAGAACATTTGAGAATGTTCGTTATTCTTTTCTCAATAGAACTGTCCTCGACGATGTTGAATTTGTGCCCTATAGGCAATGACATAATATGGGTTGGGGGAACGGGGTACCGGAGATCCGAAGGGACCTCGACGGTAATGGTGATGGTGGGAGGCAAAGCATCGTGTGGGGACCCCTCCCAAGGCCAGTCCCCAATGCTCTATCGATGCCTTATTTCTCCCACCGGGGCTTCATCCCCGCGACTGATGAGTCGTACCATGCTGCGTCAGACGCCCCCATCATCAGGTTCCCAACATCTGTTTCCACACGAACTGGGACTGTCACAACTTGCTCGGATGACAGGGCGCATCCCCCACCTCCAACCCCACCATGTTGGGGGCTTAGAGGGTCAGTAGTTCAGGCAGCAAGCTGACCAAATCCCGATCTCCTGATCTTCCCGTGTACAAAAGAACACTGTGGGAGGTGGCCTTGTACTGGCCGTGACCTAGTACCCCAACCTGATATCTGGAAACTTAGGTTAGGTATCCGATCCAGTGTTATGTCGACCCCTCCCTGGGGAGATAGTTTAGCAGTGGGTTTCGGGTCCAATGTCTTCGCTCTTTGTGCAGTATCCATCCCTTCTCCATCCTGAACCATACCTGCTCCATCTTGGGCCTCTTGAAGGCATCGGTGTTTACAGGACCGAGGTCCCCTCACCGGGACACCACGTGGGGGGCTCTTCCGGTATGCCGGTAGATGACCTTGCACGTAACGCCTTGAGGGGCCCGACCTAGCCGGCCTTCTGACCTTAGACCCGCCAGCTCCTGACATAGTCCCGTCGGAGGAAAGCCAAGCCCATGTCCGTCTCCACCTCCAGCGCCTAGTTATCTAGTGCGACAAGGACTCCACCATGCTTCCACACACCCCGTGACCGTCATAAGTCCATCCCCAGTACCGGGCCTTCATCGTTAGAACCTCGACGGACGCCGAGTACTCCATCATGTCCCTCACAACTCCCATCGACAGTCGAGATGGCAGGAAACCAAACGGGAACGGCGTAAGCTAAATGTTGGGTCTCGAGGTAGGGTTGGGGGAGGAACCAACTCCCAGCGGAAAATCAATGAAAACCAAGAGACGATTAAAACCATGAAACAACTAACAAAGAATGGATTCACAAGAGAAAAATTCAGCACTATTTCTTACCAAAACAAGAACACCGGTTAACGAATGATTGACTTGAGTCTCCAAGATGCCTACGTATCCACATGGGAATCAAAGCCACGTAGTTCTTCTCTTTGAGGACTCAAGAACACAAAAATGGAGGTGGAAACTAGCCAAACCCGAAATGGTAGGATGAAGGAGAAAAAAGTTGATTCCCATTTGTGTCTTGTGTTTGTTATGTTGAGAAAGGATGACATAAACATAACAAACCTCATACTTGTCCAACTAAAGGCATGAGACAAGCATGGTGACAAGTAATGTGTAAATAGGACAAAGTATGGCAAGACAAGATTGGGTTAGGTGGTGAATCACCAACACCTTAATCCTTGTCTTGCTTACCTAGTACTAATTAATCAAGACTTGATTAACTAGTTCCATGGGCCTTGGTTGCATGGGCCTTTCATGGGCCTCTTGGAACATGGCCCGTGGCCATTTCTAACGAGGTCCCGGAATTCGCTCATCGCCTCCAAGCTGTCCATACCAGAAATGTCCAACATTATCCGACGCGATAATCCCAAGACTCCAAGCCTTGTCTTGATCCATAAAGTCCTATTCACATACGGGCACATGACCCAAAACCCAATTTTGGTCATGTCCCGAGACAACTCCCTTTTGGCCATTCTCCATAAATATGCCAATGAGTTTCACCCTCCGGTTTGACCCTTAGGTTTATGCATGACAATAGATCAACGAAAAAACCCATTTTACTTGATCCTATTTAAGTGGCAACTAACGAGACTTTAGTATTGCTTGAAACTACTTAACGAATCAACCCTGTCGATTCTAACCTTTCCATCGTCCCTGTCATTATCCTTTTATCTCCGATATCCTGATTGAGATAAGGCATAGAGCCGTCATCCTTATTATTCTCAATCACTGTTCCTTGATATGTGAGATGACTGAATATATGATACCCAGTATCATGTGCATGACCATGCTATTATTTCAGTCACTCTCGATCAAGCGGCCGAGAACCGATATCTTTCCCATACCGTAGTATGAGGGATAAATCCCTTAACTGTCTTTCGTGTCACTCATGCAGTCCGTCCCCAAGCCAATCCTGGCCGTTATGGAAGCCCTGTTACGGACAACGTTAGGCTCATGTCAAACTCAATTGTTTACTGCATAACGATCACAAAGACTCCTTGGTCTAAGGATTAATGACAAGCTACGACAATGAATATGTTCATGACTTGATCTATGGCACATATTCATGTCGGGTTGTCCAATATCATGTCCCACATGATATCTATGATCAGACTCCGGAATCCCATTCCAATGACTAACGAACGTAAGCCATAAAGAGCCATCTTTCATACTAGTCACTTATAGTGAAGCTTTGTTGACTAGGACCCATCGAGTGTGATCTATCTTGATCTATGGTTCTATTCGCATTGTGGGCATAGATCAGAGCACACATCGATATATTACTCCAACACATAAGTAATATAAAGTCGCTTTAATTTTATTGCTAACGATGATATATACATTTGGATATTTAGGATTGAACTACAGGCATTAAGGCTAACAATCTTCCACTTGCCCTAGTTCCAATCTAAACTCCAATATGTCCCCATCAACTTTACATGTCTAACATGTTTAGGCAGCGACACTACCTTAGTCAAAGGGTTGGCTATGTTATCATCTGTTGCAATATAGGTTATCTTCACTTCACCTCGGTTCAGTATTTCTCTCATGAGATGGATACGCAACAGTACATGTTCGGATTTTTTTATGCGATATAGGCTTTTAGCTTGCGCAATGGCCCTTTAGTTGTCGCAAAATGGATTCACCGGGCTGGATGGGTTTCTAATTACACCCAACCCTGTCGTGAATATCCAAATCCACATAGCCTCCTTAGCTTCCTCTGCAACATCCATGTACTTGGCCTCTGTCGTAGATTCGGCGACAGTATCTTGCTTCATGCTTTCCCAACTAAAGCTCCATCATTCAGCGTAAACACATATCCTGACTGACTTCTAAAGTCATCTGGATTTGTCTTGGAAAACTAGCGTCTACTCATCCTTCAATGACTAGTTCAACATCATCTTTCCCCAGGTTAGACTGATGTCTAGTGGTACAACATAAAGCTTACGAGACATCCAGTCTCGTACATGTCATGACATATATGATCGATCCTGCCCCTAGGCGCATGGGATTCGCATCATCCTTTTCAGCTCATTGGGTGTCTTAGGACACTGAGTCTTGCTGAGATGAACGCCATGACTAGTGGGTAAGAGTCCTTTCTTTGAATCGAGCATTGAGAACCTACTCAATGCCTTGTTCACATAGGTTCCATGACTTAAATCCAAGACCCTCTTGGTGCGATCTCTACATATCTTAATCCCTAAGATATAAGCAGCATCGCCTAAGTCTTTTATTGAGAAACACTTCCTCAACCAAGCTTTAGTCTCGTGCAAGGTTGGGATGTCGTTTTCAATGAGAACCAGAAAGGTAATCTTGCTCCCACTAGCCTTCTATAAACGCAAGATTCATCCTCGTTCTTGATTAAGCCAAATCCAATTACAACTTCATCAAAACGAAGGTTCCAAATCCGAGAAGCTTGTTTCCATCCATGAATGGATTTCAACAACTTACAAATATTTCCCTCATTCTTCGGATCGACAAAACCTTCTGGCTGAGACATAATACGTCCTCAGTCAAACTTCCATTTAGGAAATCGGTTTTGACATCCACTTGTCATATCTCGTAATTATGATACATAATTATGTCAAGAAGAATTTTGATCGATTTTGACCATAGCCACTAGGGAGAATGTTTCCTCATAGTCAATCCATTGGATCTGCCTATAACCTTTCGCCACCAGTCGAGCTTTGTAGGTTAGAGGGTTGCCGTCCATGTCCACCTTCACCTTGAAGATAAATTTGCATCCGATGGTCCTCACACCATTGATGGGATCAACTAGTTCCCAGACTTGGTTGTCCGACATGGATTGCATTTCCTCCCTCATGGCTCCAAGCCATAACTCGGAGTTGGGCCCATCCACGACTTCCTGAAAGGTGGCTGGATAATCGTGATCCACCATGACTTAATAGTCGCCTCCGGATACCATATTTTGGATGTGGAAGATTGATCCTTTCAAATCGCCTTGGACCTTTCGGAATTGTAACAAGAATTGGTTCTTACTCTACGACAATCTCTGGCTCCCTTTCTACTGGGTTGTCAATTAGTTTAGACAGATCTGTACCATCCTGAATTTCTTCGAGATGCACAGTCCTCCCAATGACGTTTTTGAAAACAAAACTCCTTTTCCATAAAGACCTCACCCCAAGCGACGAACACCATGTTCTCACTGGGATTGTAGAAGTGGTATCCCCTTGTTGCTTTGGGATACCACACGAAGGTGCATATCTCAGATCTTGGTTCGAGCTTAGTCGAAACCAAATGTTTCACATAAGCCTCGCAACCAAAAATCTTTAGGAAGGACAAAGCGGGCATCATCCCGTACCATTTTTAAAATGGTGTCCCTTCCACACCTTTCGTCGAAGCCCGATTTACTATGAATGCGGTCGTCTCTAGAGCATAACCCCAGAAAGAGATTGGGAGATCAGTCCAACTAATCATGGAACAGACCATTGTCTAATAATGTTCGATTTGTCCGTTTGGCTACACCTTTCAACTACAGTGTCCTAGGAGGAGTCTATTCCAAAAGGATCCCATTCTCTTTAGATGATCTAATAACTCTGTGGTCAAGTATTTTTCCACCTCGATCCAATTGAAGTGCCTTAATACCTTTGTCGAGCTGGTTTTCTACTTTAGTCTTAAACTCTTTGAATTTATCAAAAGCTTAAGACTTATGTCTCACCGAATAGACATAACCATAATTACTGTAATCATCAGTAAATGTGATAAAGTAGCTAAAACCCCTCCTGGCAAGTGAACTTATTTGTCTAAACACATTCCAGTGTATCAGGCCCAATAATTCACCCGCCCATTCACCGCGATCGATAAAGGGCGCATTAGTCATTTTGCTCATCAAACAAACCTTACACATATCGATCGAATGGAATTCGAATGGACCCGAAAGCCCGCACTTCTGAAGTGCTGATAGGCACTTCTTGTTTATCACGCCCAAATGACAGTGCCATAACAGAGTTAGGTTTAAATCGTTAGATTTAGACCTCTTGGTATTAACATAATATATAGAACTTGAGGCATTGTTACCCATATCTAATATGTACAATCCTCCAACCAAGTTAGTACTGGCATAAAACATATCATTGCGTAGAACATTGAAAACTCCATTTCCAATATTAACATTATATCCTTCCTTGTCAAACACGGATACATATATAATATTCCTACTAAAAGTAGGTATGCAATATACATTATACATACTACGACAAGGCCACTTTGGAAAGCAAGACTCATGGATCCTACAACAGTTGGCACAACTCTGAGGTCCACTTCGTGCTTTCCAAACCTCTCCTACTTTCAGCCACTATATGTTAGTGCATGTGTGAGATTCAGTCCTGGTATCTAATACCCATGAATCTTTGGAAGTAGAGAGATGTAGCTCTATAGAGTTAATACCGGATGAAGGCACGATCCCACCGCCCTTCCTTAGATCATCCATGTTTTATGATGAAGGCGCTGACCTACTGCCCTTCTTCAGATCATCCAGGCTATGTGATGAAGGCGCAGTCCCACTGCTCTTCTTCAGATCAGCCGTGAACTTCCTGTAACCCCGGTTCCAACGACCAGGCTATTGGCAGTAGAAGCAGACATTCTCAGGTGTCTCATCTTTCCCGCCAAGTGCGCATGGGCCCCGCCCTTGTCACTTCCAATTCCCTTGTTGACCATCAGAATATCCTTGGATACCAGATCCCTGATATATTCTTCTCAGCAGTTAATGACACTTCATGTAACTCTGGTATGGTCTTAGAGACAGCCATGTCAAGGACATATTCTTTGCGTTCAGACTTGAGGAGTATCTTCAAAATTTTGTACCAGTCCAAATAGTTTGTCCCATTTAGATTGACCCTGTCAAGAATGGTTTTTAATGACAAACTATTAATGTTCGCTGAATTTTCCATTTGATCTACAACAGATAAAATTCAATCAGTAAACTGAATAAATTTTATGAAGATCAAGCTTTAACACCAACAATCGATTCTATACCTTTAGAATCTAAAACCAAGATCTTTGATTTGCTTGATCAAGCTGAACGAAGGCTCATCACTCATTCGAGCTATGTAGGTAGGACCCCGTCCAATCACATCCAATGTGAATCTTGGCTAGGGTATGTACTTAAGTACACGGCTTACCCTATCTGATACCCTAGCTCAACCCTAGCTGAGAATTGTAGTCGGGTCCACCAATTTTCAATTATGACCCACCACTATGTAGGTGCTCCGTTAAGGCCCACGACACCCACATATGTCGTCCAAACCTACTACCCCACTTTCCATGGATGCTCCGCTAAGGCGCACGACACCCATAGGACGGGGAGGTAGTAAGGTGTTGATAATTGGGAGGTATCGGACATGACCCGTTTTTACATGTCCGGTTGTGTTTAAAAGTTTTGGCACATCCTAGATGCGATGAGCACATCAACTACATTCCAAATGTAACGATGCCTCCAATTACATCCAATGCAATTCTTCCTTCGAACCCGTCAACTACATCCAATGTAATGACGATTCTAAGGGCTCACACGTAAGGATTAAAATTCCAATTTTATCTTTGCATGTGAGGTGATATGCTTGGTAAATAAAGTTAACGCATGCAATTCTAAAACACATAGAATTAATCATGCATAAATTAAACCAAGCATAAAGCGATAAATGTGCACATAATAGCCCCCTAAACTAAGTCCCACTAGCTTCTTGAGCTCCACCGACTCCAAGCCGATGTCAACACCCGAAAAGCCACCAAATGACCTTTTCACCCTTTCTTCGTCTCGAGCAAAAGATTATAATTGAATACACAACTCGCAGGTCGGGAATAGATAAATATTACAAATAAGTGGTTCGACGACCACACCTTGAAAGAATAATTACACGCTAACTCTAACGGCCCGCAGGCTGTGAAAAGCGATAAATAATTAAAACGAGCTCGGGGCTATAATGTGCACCATGCCAACATCACATCACACATCGTGTTATCAAAAAATTATGTTATCAAACATCATGTGATTTTCTGGTTTTATTTAATAGCCAAGTTTCAAAATTTTTTGATGCTCGGTTTATCGAAACCGTTCAAAAATGAAACTTTTGAACATTTGATCTTCGAGTTCGTCATGATGGTTACAAACTCGTCATAACTAACAAAACGGTTTAGCCTTGTCATATCAACCATCCAATGGTCATGCTCGGCCTAGCTCCGTCCAACGGAGCCTCGTTCGGTCCCGGTTTTGGCTCCTCGAGAGTCCCGCTCCCGAGACCCGTAAAATCAATTTTTTTAAAAAATTTCCAGATTTGAAATAAATTCCAAAAATTCATTTTACATGCATTAAATCCATAAACAAGAATTTAAAACATGTTATCAAACAATTTAGCAAAACAACATGCCAAAAACGAAACTTTCAAGTAAAACCGAAACTTTGAACACCGTCTTGTGAATCCCGAAGGTAGCACGGCTCTGATACCACTGTTGGGTCTCGAGGTAGGGTTGGAGATGAACCAACTCCCAGCGGAAAATCAATGAAAACCAAGAGACGATTAAAACCATGAAACAACTAACAAAGAATGGATTCACAAGAGAAAAATTCAGCACTATTTCTTACGAAAACAAGAACACCGGTTAACGAATGATTGGCTTGAGTCTCCAAGACGCCTACGTGTCCACATGGGAATCAAAGCCACGTAGTTCTTCTCTTTGAGGACTCAAGAACACAAAATGGAGATGGAAACTAGCCAAACCCGAAATGGTAGGATGAGGGAGAGAAAAAAAGTTGATTCCCATTTGTGTCTTGTGTTTGTTATGTTGAAAAAGGATGACATAAACATAACAAAAATCATACTTGTCCAACTAAAGGCATGAGACAAGCATGGTGACAAGTAAGGTGTAAATATGACAAAGTATGGCAAGACAAGATTGGGTTAGGTGGTGAATCACCAACACCTTAATCCTTGTCTTGCTTACTTAGTACTAATTAATCAAGACTTGATTAATTAGTTCCATGAGCCTTGGTTGCATGGGCCTCTTGGAACATGGCCCGTGGCCATTTCCAACGAGGTCCCGTGATTCGCTCATCGCCTCCAAGCTTTCCATACCAGAAATGTCCAACATTATCCGACGCGATCAATCCCAAGACTCCAAGCCTTGTCTTGATCCGTAAAGTCCTATTCACATACGGGCACATGACCCAAAACCCAGTTTTGGTCATGTCCCGAGACAACTCCCTTTTTGGCCATTCTCCATAAATGTGTCAATGAGATTCACCCTCCGGTGTGACCCTTAGGTTTATGCATGACAATAGATCAAGGAAAAAATTTACTTGATCCTATTTAAGTGGCAACTAACGAGACTTTAGTATTGCCTGACACTGCCTAACGAATCAACCCTGTCGTATCTAACTTTTCCGTCGTCCCTGTCATTATCTTTTTATCTCCGATATTCCGATTAAGATAAGGCATAGAGCCGTCATCCTTATTATTCTCAATCACTGTTCCTTGATATGTGAGATGACTGAATATATGATACCCAGTATCATGTGCATGGCCATGCTATCCTTTTAGTCACTGTCGATCAAGCGGCCGAGAACCGATATCTTTCCCATACCGTAGTATGAGGGATAAATCCCTTAGCCGTCTTTCGTGTCACTCATGCAGTCCGTCCCCAAGCCAATCCTGGCCGTTATGGAAGCCTTGTTACGGACAACGTTAGGCTCAGGTCAAACTCAGTTGTTTACTGCATAGCGATCACAAAGAATCCTTGGTCTAAGGATACATGACAAGCTACGAAAATGAATATGTTCATGACTTGATCTATGGCACATATTCATGTCGGGTTGTCCAATATCATGTCCCACATGATATCTATGATCAGACTCCAGAATCCCATTCCAATGACTAATAGAACGTAAACAATAAAGAGCCATCTTTCATACTATTCACTTCTAGTGAAGCTTTATTGACTAGGGACCCATCGAGTGTGGTCTATCTCGATCTATGGTTCTATTCGCATTGTGGGCATAAAGCAGAGCACACATCAATATATTACTCCAACACATAAGTAATATAAAACCGCTTTAATTTTATTGCTAACGATGATATATACATTTGGATATTTAGGATCGAACTACCGCCATTAAGGCTAATACTGAACCCTAGACCGTTCGGCAGAGGGCCCAGACGCCAGAGCAAGGACATGGCTGGTCCTGTCCGGAGGACCCCGGTTCAGACAGGGAGGGATCCCGTGACCTAGGGTATAGGTTGGGGCCCTAGATCCAATACCATGCCTTCCATGCACCAGAGTCAGGTCGTGGTGATGGTAGATGTGGTGCTGGCGGTGGTGAACCCTGAGACACGAATTAGGGTTTGGTCCACATGGAGATGACCTATAGCTTGATGCAAAAGACTCCGAGCGCCGCCTCTTCCAACACCGACTCTCCTAGCACTGTCGACATATAGCCGCAACAGGGGGGTTAGAGGGTAACGATGGCTGACCAAAGGACCCCGGCGGTCCCAGAGAACCCGCTGAATCCACTAGTAGAGGAGACTAGCCTGAGGCGTTGGGGAAGGGAGAGTAGGACGGTGGTGGGATTGTCATGCCACCCGGAATAGAGAGGGCAGGTGGTATTGGTATAGAGGGAGAAGGGTTGATGGTGATCAAACAGGGAATCGACGAAGTCACCAAGGGAACGGGAGGGGGGAGAGGCTCCGATGATTATGGGATAATCATCCATTTCCACCCATATTTGAACCTCGCCCCATGCGTGGTTTGCGAGGAGGTCCATGGGATGGGACACTCGAACACGGGGACGGCGAAACTGACAACTCCAGGCGGCGCAGCAGTGGCGGCAGCAGAAGGAAGCTCCATAACGGCGAGGGCAGGCTAGGGCTAGGGAGGCTCTCAAAACGAGAAAGTACTTTTTCGCTCGAGATATAGGGTATGTATTATTAATCATAGAATGTAAAAAATATACAGCAATTTCAGATAAAATATGAGGTTAGGGATGAATTTCAAAGTAATTCAATATTATGGACGGAGCCCCTTTTTATAAGACAAAAAATGTCCCGACGTTCATGGATCAAACTAAAATAATTCTACGAAATAAGTGTAGAATGGAACGGTAATCAATGATACGCACACTAATACGATGTCAGGGAGCTAAATACCAATGACGGTGGTTGTCCTGGTTCGCAGGGGGTCCAACATGATCGCCAAAAGGGGCATGCCCCTTCCAGATAGGATCACCGGAGGGTGGAGGCGCCATTGTGGTTCACTCGTTTCTGGGCCCAATAGACTTCCATCCTCTATTGGGCCCCTGCTTCCTAGGGACCGACTCAGCGTTCTCGTCGGTCTTGAAAAACATACATCAACAAGCATAGAGACCTTGAAGATTGCGGCATGGACATGTATAGGGGGAAAATTTGAAGTCCACCACACCGAGGTTAGCCAATTATGGTATTCCGAGAAAACTTCGAGTACCTTTGTGACGGGGGATGTATAGTTGGCCAAAATTGAAATGTCTGACTGCAACGAGCAGGAGTCAGACGGGAACTTGCGCAAGCAAACATAATCAGTTGCTTCAAGAGAGTTCAGGTGCTTCCAAGCTGTCGACGCCAAGGAAGAAGGAGGATGTGTATGTTTTGTAACGTAAGCGACCCATCCCCCCTCTTCCTCACCCAATCAGGGTAGTTCGTGGCACAACAAAATCCTCCCTTTTTAGGCCATGACGGGGAAGGCCAGGTCACTGTAGAGCTACGGGACTTGAGTTGAACGGGGGAGGGGAGGTTGAGGCCAGTAAAGGAGGGAGGTTGTCGGAGTGCAACTGGCCGACAATCAACAAGAAGAGAAGGGGATGGTTACTATATTGCGAGGAGAACGAGACCGACAGACTCAGGAGGCACACCTCCACCAACAACCTCCAAAAATAGAGCCCGAAATATCATCGATGTTGGCGGCGCATTGACAAAGGAAAGCAGGGGCGGAAGCAGATGTAGTTAATGTTGTTCCACGGAACACCTTGAATGTGTAGAAAAATAGCTCAATGGTTAAGGGTTACTTTCTTCCACTATATTTTTTGCTAACTTGGGCTCTTCTTTCTATAGAATTTTTTGCTGGGCTTCTCTGCCCCTCAATTTTAACCGTGACTTGGGCTATGTTGCGTTCCATCTCACTCTTATACTATGCTACACAAGAACAAGTCCAAATATGAGTTGTATGTCTAAAATAGTAAATGAACATGTGTATTTTAAATATAAATTAATTCATCAAAAAATTCATAAACCCAATGATTGATAAAATTGTGAAGATTAATTAATAATCAAAATATTAAACATTTCATTATAAATATATTTTTTTAAATAAAAAAATCCTCATATTTTAATCACGTTGTTGACTAAACAACAGAACATTTTAAAAAGGGTAAACTACAAATACCTACCTCAAACTTGTAGCGTTTAACTGATACATACACTAAAGTTTTTTTTTTAACTGATACATACTCAGATGTTTAGTTTTTTAACAGATAGCCCCAGCAGATAGGTAAAATGATGAAACTACCCTCAACTACATTTCAGTAATTACTTTAAAAAATATTTAAAAAATCACTTTTGTTAGGTATATATATGTACTTATTAAATCACTTCGGTTTTATTTAAAAAATCACTTCAGTTTTATTTTTAAAAAAATTATTTAAAAAATCACTTCAGGGAATTTTCATCATTTTACCTGTCTGTTGGGGCTATCTTTTAAAAAACTAAACATCTAAGTATGTATCAGTTAAAAAAAAAACTTTAGGGTATGTATCAGTCAAACGCTACAAGTTTGGGGTAGGTAGTTGTAGTTTACCCTTAAAAAATTAATATGTTGTAGATATTTTAGTTACCTTTATTTGATATTTTACGGGTCTAAGTCGAACTTCGTATGAAACATTATGGATATTTGAAGATCTGGTGTTTATTTAACATCTTTTCACTCTTTTTTTGATCAGCGAAAGCAAATTGAAATTAATTTTTAAGGAAAAAGTTACACAGCAATAAATACCAATCTAGCTATAGTTTGAGAAAAAAGCCCGACAGAAAACAACAGAAAGTAAAAAACAGCAGAAAGTAGAAGCATAAACACAAACTGCTCATCCCTAAAACCAAGGTACGAGGTAGTGCAACCTTGAGTGTGTTCCCCTGCGCGGCCTGTGTGTATATAGATGGATGAGAATGTAACTGGATTCCCCTGAGAGGCTTGTGACTGCAGCCTAGTGAATGAGAAATGTGGGTATGCAGCCATGTGATGAATTCCCCCGAGAGGCCAGTGAATGCAGCCTAGTGAATGGGAATGTAATGAATTCCCCTGAGAGGCCTGTGAGTAAGCAGCCTTGTGAATGTCTGTGAAGATTGTGAATGTGCAACGATGAGAGTGAATGAAGATGAGAGAGTGTTTAGAAATCCACGAAAAAAATTGGTCTGAAAAACCGGATTTGTCTACCATTAAGCCCGGAGCAAAACAGGTCTGAATACCCAACTTTACCAACCTTGAAGCCCAGAGAAAAAACGGGTCTGAATACCCAGATTTTCCAACCTTTAAGCCTAGAAAGAAAACAACAGCTACCTACAACCACTCTATCATGTTCTAAGAAGGATTGACATCTACTCCCTTGTCCACAAAAACAACGAAACCCCGTAAGAGGTAGGGGGATCTTGCAGATGCCGGTGGCCAGGAGCATACACGGCAGAGACATGAACCGATCTCTAAGACTAATCAATCAGAATCCCGGGGACAAAGCCCCATGCTTTCACCGGAGGCCAACCCCAAACCGACAATTCCGACCACAGAAGTGGACGGGGGAACATGAAGATCAATCGAAGAGAACATGAAGAAAACCTAGCTTAGACAGAGAGGAGGGAAGAAGGTATACCTAACCCCGACCTCGAGATGCAAAGGCGAGGAGAGGACCTCAGCAACACTACAATGGAGTCAGCGGAAGAGTCAAGTGTCCCTAAAACGAACCTTCCAATTCGACCGAACCAGATCCGCAACAATCAACACCCAAGGGGCTGGAGAAAGTGTCCCACGACCGGAACTGAAACGAGCCACTACTAAAAAGCCGCACGGTGAACCACACCAATCCGCAAAAGAAGACAATCGAGGAGAAGGAGGGGCCAGAGCACACTGCTTAAACAGGAACGAGCCGCAACAATCCTTGCAGGAAAGCCTCCCACAAACGGCAAGCTACCTTGTCTCCACCACGCACTCCAACACCAGAAGCCAAAAGGCCGGAGCTTGAGCTCGGTCCTCATCTCGTTTCCGGCCAACACCGAGAAACTCAAAAGAAGACCGGTATTTCTACCGAACTCAAGTCCGACTATAAGGACAGTCAGAGAAACCTCCAAAAGCACGAGCAGGTTGGAAACTCTTGTAAGTTGTAACACTTTCATACAACCCGATTCAAGCTTATTGTTGGTTGTATTTAAGAAGTCATATGTAAAACATAATGGATAAATGATAGTTCGTTTATGTATACGCATACAAGAAAATACTTATAACTATTAACAATGAATTAGTTTGTATTCGTTTTTTTACATGGTATCACCTATATATCATATACTCTATGAATGATAAGTTATTGAATTTTTTTATTCAATTTAATATCTTTTTTAAAATTATCTTTTTTTTCTTCTTCCAAAATTTATTTATCCATTTTGATAAGAGCATAAAATAACTATGTTTGAAAAAAAATAATCATTTTTTCTTAGTAGTGTAGTTTTAAATATTTTCTTTCGATATATTTAATAATTATTAACAAAACACCCTGAAATATTTTCCTGGTTCCGCCCCTTAAGAGAAGGGACACCCCGTTTCAGGGTTTATGTTCAGAGAGAGTATTCTCTCACGTCACACTTTACGGGGAGTTTACTGTTAACGCTAGGACTAATCTTATTCTGTGACGATGAACTATGATATGTTCTCATCACCTTTTAGTACATGAATTAACTGTAGCGTTTTTATACGTACAGAAAGTGTAAAGACCGTCTCGATTTAAAAGGTTTGTTATTATTTTTTTTCGATTGGAACATCGAAGTTGAAAAGCGGGTTGAACGTTGGAGCTTTTGCAAAAAAAAAAGAGAAAAAAAAGAAAGGGAAAGAAGCTGTTTTAGGCTAGGCTGACTTGGGCCCAGTCAGAGGGACTGAGCCCAAGCCCAACACCGCGCGTCAGCCCAGCCCAGCTAACTAACCCTAATTGGTTACTCTCTCTTCTTTGTTTCGTGCACGCATGCCGAGGCATCACGATCCCTCTAGCTCTCGCGCAGCTTCGCCCCTCCTCCCTCTTTCCCTTCCTCTCGATCTCACCCATCGCCGGCCGAATCTCTCAGTGTCCCGATTCTGGTCTCAAATCGAAGCCTCGCCCGTGTCCAATATAGAGCCACGCCGTCGGGCGAGCTGCACGAACTGGATCTGAACAACACCACCGCCGCCAAGAACCCTCGCACGGTTCTTCTCCTCCGGCTTCGATTCACGCCGCACCGGTGACAAGGGTCTCAGCGCAGGTAAACGACGCGACAACCTCGTCCTTCTTCCCCGACTTCTCTCCCTCCGTTCAAGCTTCTGCGGCGTTTCCCCCTCGCCGGCGAGCTTCGCCCACTCGCCAGGTTCGAGACGGAGGAGCCATGAGTCGCGCACCAACATCGTCTCCCTCGCCCAGCCCACTCCGGAGCCCTGGTTCCCTTGCCGGCCACCTCTACACCTCCCTCTGAGCTTCCCAGCCGTCGGCCACCACCGTGTCTAGCCGGAACCCTCGTCAGAGCAAAACCCTTGCCGCCCCTCTCTCGAGCTCGAGAAACCAGTCAGAACCAGGCCGTTTGGGCTTTGGGCCTTGGGCCGGGACGAAGTTGAGCTGGAGACGGGCCTTGGGCCCAGGCCAGGTCTCGGGCCAGGCCAGGTCTGGGTCTGGGTTGGCTCGGGTCTGGACTCGGGTTCGGGCTCGGACCGGGTCTGGTTCACGGATTTGGGTCGGACTCGGGTCGGATCCGGGTCAGACCATTTTTTAAAGAGTTAATTAATTTAAAATCAGATTAATTAATTATTAAATTGATTTAATTTGGAGATTTAAAGAGGAAGGACTCATCGAACTTAATTGATAAAATTAGAGGACTGTTACGGACTGGACCGGGACTGATTACCGTCCCTTTTTGTTAAAACCAGGCTTGGACCTCGATCGTGGAGAAGACCGGAGGTAGGCCCGGACGTCAGCAGCTAGGAGACACAGCTTTTGGTTCTTCTTGAGGTAGGGAAAGTAGCGAATACCAGTCTAATTACGGAAATTTACTAGTATGCATGCTAGGTAGTTATATAACTGGAACGATCGTTTAATATTATATAATAACCGGACGAGTCTTAGTAACATGTAGGATGTGATTCACTAGTGTTAGTCGCTTTCAATATTCTGGGAAATTTCCGTGCTGGTAAAATGACCATGTCGAGCCTTAGGACTGTGTGCTGATTGAGATGCATGATGTGTGTTATAACCGCTGCTTGAGAGTCATAATAAGATTGTTTCGGTGTTGCATGTTGTGACTGTGTGTGGGCAAGTGTGCCGTGTGTGATATAATGTGAACCCTTGATTGTGTTATGACCGGGTGAGTGATAGACTGGTTTGTGTGTTATGGTGAGTTTGGCTTGGTTGGTATACCATGGTCGAACTATGTTTTTGTGATGCGCGTTATACTTTGAGGTGTTTTCCAATAAAAGACGTAACCGGAGTGGTACTTACATCGAGGGATAGTTCTGGTGTAGTGTATCGAGGCCAAGGATGGCGTGATTGATACCTCGATTCTCTGTGACGGGAAGGCGTACGACGAGGTATGTGACGGTCCAGTATGTGTGAGGCCCTGATTCTACGTGACAGGAAGACGTCCGACTGAGGGATTTCTGGTCTGGGATGTTACCCCGAGTCTACGTGACGGGAAGATGTCGGGACCGAGGCTTCGTGTTCCGGTACGATATAAATGTGCCTACGGGTCGTGTTGGGCCTACGTGTCGTATTGGGCCTATAGGTCGTGTTTGGGCATGCGGGTTGTGTTGGGCATACGGGTCGTGTTGGGCCTACGGGTCGTGTTTCTACCCCGATGATCTATGGTCCTTTGGGGACATTTCCGGGCCCTCCGACGAGATGCGTTCCTAGGGAACGTTTCTGGTCGCCCCGACGCATGTGTCTCCTCTGGATCGAGGGGCTATCCGAGATGATACGATGACTTTCCGGTATGATATGATGTAATTCAGGGACTGCGGTACGAGACGTGTGCTGGTTGCTTTTGCGTGTGATACGTTTGCTGTTTGGTTAATGTTTCAGAGTGTGGAAGCAATTGTTGAGTGTGTTGTAAGTTGGCTATGAACCCCGTTTTGGTAGTTAGTTGTGTTGTACTAGTATGCCCTAATTGGACGGTTACTCGTGGTGGTGAGCCGATGTTCATTACCTTAACTACTTTTTCTACTGGGCGAAAGCTCACCCCTTACGTTGTTGTATTTCAGGTGTTGAGCGGGATTTGTGCTAGCAGGACACTGCTGAGCTAGGGAGCTGGCGAGGGTCTTGTCTAGTAGGTCTAGAGACGTGCAGTTATTTTTGAACTATACCTTTTGTACTGGTTTTATGAGTTGTTGACTCTTCCGTTTTGGTTTATTATTACATTTTGAGATTCATCTTCCTTAATTGTTCTTTTTAATTATTTATTTTTAAGTCGTGTCTCGAGTCCGGTCAAAGCCGGATTTGGGGCGTGACAGAAAGTATAGCATTCTGTTAGTTTCAGATCCGTGAAAGTCTAAAATAACCCCAACCACTCGTTCAAAGGGTTATGGATGCAATAGTGGCGCACGACGATTACTTGGTTCAGAAGCGGGACGGTGCAAGACATTTGAGGTTATCAACGCACCACAAATGCACCGCCGTTATAAGAATGCTAGCATACGGGTGCTTGGCCGATTCATTGGACAAAACGATACGTATGGGGGTAAGTACTATACTCACATGTACTAGACATTTTTGTAAGGCGCTTATTGAGGTTTTCATGGAGGTATACGAGCGGAAGCCAACATCGGATGACATGCAACGATTACTCGAATCGGGGTACAATCGACGGTTCCCCGGGTATGATTGGAAGTCTTGATTGCATGTATTGGGAGTGGAAAAATTTCCCAGTCCCATCGCAAGGAGCCCACGAAAGAGGTGGAAGAGGGGATCCAACCGTTATGTTGGAAGCGGTGGCGTCCCGTGATTTGTGGATTTGGCATGCGTTTTTTTGGATGTTTGGCTTGAACAACGACATCAACGTCCTCCACGCCGGCCACTTATTCGATTAATTTTCCATGGCCGTGACCTCGCCGTGGAGTACGAGCTCAACGGGCATCGCTACGACCGCCCGTATTATTTAGTTGACGGTATTTACCCTACATTGAGTAGGTTCGTGAAGTCGATTCGCTATCCCCATTCTCGCAAGCAGAAGTTGTTTGTCAAATGCCAAGAAGCTGCTCAGAAAGATATTGAACGGGATTTTGGAGTCCTCCAAGCACGGTGGCACATAATCTCAAGGCCCGCTCGTGTTTGGAAGAAGTCGACTTTGGCTGACATGATGCATACTTGTATCATTCTACAAAATATGATTGTGGAGGACGAACGCGACCGTTATGAAGCAGGGGATGATGAATTGTATTTCGAACCCCCTCCGAAAATACCCAATTGGACACCACCTCAATGATGGCCTCAAGAGGGCCCTTGCCATACCAACAAGAGTTGCGTACCCGAATCAACATCACAAATTATGCGACCCATCGGCAACTCCAATGTGACATTATGGAGCACATATGGAGTCGGTTTGGAGCGACTTACTGTGGCTCGGACAACGACTCAGATTCGGAGGAGTAAGATGCTTTCTTAATATATATATATATATATATTACAAAAAGCATTGTAGTTTGTTTTATTTGATAATTAATGAAATTTCAAGTTTATTAATTAGTTTTGCATTTTAATTAATTAATTAATTTTATGTATTTTATTTCAATTTTATATAGTATGTAATTAATTAACTATGCATTAAACAAATTCAACAAAAGCATAATTAATTATTCAGTTAGCACTTCTGCAAATCATAATCCCCATAACTACCCCCTTGATATAGAACACTCTCAGTTTTAGGGGGCAGATCACAATTCATCCCAATCAGCATAGGGATCATGCACCCTGAATCCTACCCCTCTTGATGTACATGCTCTTAGGCCTGGTCGTGGTCTCGCACCCTCTCCCCGAGACTGGACTTGTGATTTAGGATATGAGATCACGAGCATAGGAATTTATATTCTACAATCATGAGATACTCACCACATTTTTTCACTTTCTTTGTATTGATTGATCCCGTACATGATTGCATCTATGGCTTGCCTTATCTAAATTGTTTAGTGTTGCTTGCTCTAGCTATGATACATTTAATTTCATTTACTTTTATTTATCGTTTTCAATCAAACTTTGTATACATCTATCATTTTCATGCTACACACTTGCACATATTTGTCGATATTAGATAGTGACAAACTAGTGTCTTGTCTTTTGGATACAATCATTTTCTGATTGCTCCCTTGTGTTTGACCGGTTATTTTCTGTAATAACCACTCCCGGTCAACACTAGTCAAATCTGCGAAAAACAAGAAAATTTAAAAATCTTAGACAGACACTTAAATGAACCTAAATTTGACCCCGAGGGTCATACCGGACTTAAGTTGACCCCGATACCGACCAAAGTGAGTTCCGGGGGACTCGGGCAACTTTCTGACCAATTTGGGAAATGTTGACTTTTCGCTGGAAAAGTCAACCGAGCGACGTTTTGGTCCGTTCGAGGTCCGTTTTGGATCCAAAAAGCTTAGCCATCGTCGCAGTAGTCTTAGTTGAGCCGTTTCCTTGTAGCCCGTGAAGTTTCGTAATTTATTGGAAAAAGTGTCTGTTCGGGGCCCGAGACGTCTGAATTTCGCGAATCTGATTGGAAAATATCTAGGAGATATTTCTCAAAAAGGTGTGGGACCCACTTTCCACTTGTCAAACAAGTGGTGGTGTTAGGTTTTTGGACAAGACAAGTAAGACTACACCTATAGGTGTGTTCGGCCAAGGGTAAAAGAAAGAGAAAAAAAAGGGTTTTAGAGAGAGAAAAGAAGAGAGAAGAAAGGGAGAGAAAGAGAAGGAAGCTTGGGGGATTTGTGACGTTTCTCGATCATCAAACCGTTGGATCGTCTCAAAGATAGGAGAATCAGGCTCACACCGTCATTCTTTACGGTGAGCATCTAACCGAATTTCGTTTTGTTAAGTTTGAAAGTTAGGGTTTGGTTTGAAACTAGTAGTTCATGGTGGTGTTGAGGTGTGTGGCTCGTTGGAGACGTTTTGGAGCGAGATTGGGACGTTTTCCGGTGACCGGAGGCTCGGGGGAGCTCCGGCCACCGTGTAGGGTGGCTGGCCGGAGCTAGGACCGGCCACCACCATGGTGGACCGGCCCCAAACCGGCCCCAGCCAACCACGGCCAAAGGGGGTCGGGTGGGGCCCACATGCTCGGGTATTCGGGTTTCGTGTTCGGGTGGTTTAGAACGTTCCCCAAATAATTAATCCACAGCGGGATCGAAATTTGGAATTAAATTGTGAAAGTTGTAATTGACGGGTTTAGAAACTTTAAACGCGAATTAAATTACTCGGAAGTCGGAATTTGATTCCGTCGAGTGCGTAGGAACCCTTGAATTATTCTAAGACCGTAGAAACGAAAACGGGAATTTTCGGAGCCCCGGAAGGACGTTTTCAAAACCCGGGCAGATTCGCCATGTCGGGCGAATCGGGCTTTTCCGAGTCCATTATCGACAATGTCGAGTAATTGGGAGGTTTGGGAGTGATCGACATTGTCGGGGTTACTTTTGGGCGTCAAGTTTATTAAAATTCAGTTTATGCCTGCAAGCTTAAAAGTATTTAAAATTGTGTTCTTATAAGATCGTGCCGCAGACAGAGGAAAGGGAAAGCTAGGCGAGTGATCGGGATCACGCCGGAGCTTGATTGTGATCTTTTGGAGAAAGCATACGAGGTAGGGAAAAGTAGCCGGATCTCGGCCCTGACTAGGGAAAGTTAACAGTAGAAATGCATGTGACACTTGGGTGTCGTGGGATAAGTAGGTTTATCGAATATTAGAAAGGCAGGCGACACTGGGTGGTGTCGTATGATACGGGAACGTATCGAACAATAGAAATGCATGTGGCACTTAGTAGTGTCGTAGGAGCAGTGAACTTATCGATATTAGAATTACTGGAGGCATTTGGTTATGCCCGGAGGTTGATTGTTTAATTTGTGTCTTGGGTGGCCATGAGAGCCCGTACTTTACTGTTTGTGTCTTGGGTGGCCATGAGAGCCCGTACTTTACTGTTTGTGTCTTGGGTGGCCATGAGAGCCCGTACTTTACTGTCTGTGTCTTGGGTGGCCTTGAGTGCCCGTGGGGTTGTTGAACCCGTGGTTTACAGTTGGGGTGTTTTGGGTGGCCGTGAGTGCCATGGGGTTGTTGAGCCAGTGTCTTTACAGTTGGTGTGTTTTGGGTGGCCGTGAGTGCCCCTGAGGTTGTTGAGCCCGTGTCTTTACCGTTGGTGTGTCTTGGGTGGCCATGAGTGCCTGTGAAGTGTTAGACCGGTGTTGTTGCTGTTTGTTGAACTTTGTTTGTGATTGTGATTGTTGTTACCTGAGGTTGGGGGCCCGCTTCATAATAACGGGGGTCCTGTGATCGCACGCATATGTATGTTCAGACGAGGTAGGGGGCCCGACTGAGAGAAAAAGGGGTCCTGGCCGCGCGTGCGTGGGGGTGACAGGTCGACAGCCTGATCCGACTTTGTGTCGGGAAAAGTGCGACAGGTCGACCGTCTGGCCTGACAGAGATCGGCAAAGTGCGTGGGGAATGAGTAGCTGGAGTGTGATCCTTTGCGATCTTGTTTGGTGTGCGATCCTTTGTGATCTCAGGTGTCGCGTGGTTATCTTTCGTGTCTTTGGAGGAAGTCGTAATCGTTGTGTCGGGTCTACATTACGTGTCCGAGTGTTGAGTCGGTTGAGGAAAGTACCAGTTCGTGTGTTAGTCGGGTTGATGTTGGTGTTACCGGCATTGTTTGCTAGTATGTCGTAGTCAGTCTGGTATCCGTGGTGGTGAGCGAACGCTCACCCCTAGCTGCTTTTCCTACAGGTACTGGTCGCGGGACGGACTAGGTGAGCTTCCGAAGCTTGAAGAGCTAGGAGTGGGAGTCCGGGTTTACTTTTGAGTGTAGCGACGTACGCCTTGTATTTTGTCCGCTTGTTGGGACGTACTTTTGAGTTGTAAATAATTATTTTGTTTAAGTAAGTGGTGGTTTTAAAGTGTTTTATTTAAAAGGTTTGAAAATGTTTTATTGTTCTAAACGTTCGCATTCCAGGTTCGGTTCTACTGAATTTGAGGCGTGACACTTACTGTTATAAATTTATTGCTTGAACGAACGTGTGCGGAAGCACGTTAAAGTGGATATGTTAAAACCCTGTCTTCAATCCTGGTTCCCCTGTTTCCTGGTGTTTTCTCTAGATGCCTGTTATCCCTTTAAACGCTCCATATTAGATATCCTGAGCCTTTTCAGATTGAGACATGAAACAAACTTTGTGTCACTTACAAAACTTCTATTCAAAACAATGATACACTAGATTGTCCATGGATTAACCGGGTCTCTGATTATATGGTTAGCATCTGGTATCTATGGATCAAGACTTTTTTCTCACCCCTTTTCTTTTCACTATTACTTTGGTTTAAACTATCTATATGCTTTTAAAAAATAATCGTACCATTTATTTATTTCGGTTCGAGTTTTGATTGGAACTGGATACCACATGGCTCTACCCACATCATCACATAGTAAAATCCATAGTATCACACTTAGATTTTTGGATGAGTATAAAACCCATGCTTGTTTTTTTTGATGAAATACGGGAGGCATCAATTTTATATATCAGTTAAAGTGGCATACGTACAATCTGATGAAAGCGTACAAGCGAACGATAAATATTACAGACTCCAGACTAACTAGCCTATAATATTACTGACACCCTAACGAAACCAGAACGCAAAAACATGGCGCCCTAGAATGTGCAAACAATGTGCACGTCAAGAGTGCAACAACGTGCACACCAAACCGTGCAACTAGTGCACACCCAATCTGCACCAAGTGCAATTATTGAAAAACAGTAATACAAAAGGAAAAATTAAACCTAACCGGTTCAGAGACGCCGATGTCCGACCACGCGCCAAACCGAGCCACCAAAAATACTGAATCGAACCTTGGTAGCATAAGGGAAATATTGACATAGGTTTGGGGATTGATGGTCGTACAAATTATGATGCTTGTTCAACAGAGCATGGATTGATTTATAATCTGAAATGGAATGCTTTTAGTATTGATTCAGGACATTTATTTATACAAGTTTATATAAGTAGGATAGTCCAAATACAGTCTGAAGGGTTAAGATCAGGGACAAGTAGGGTTTCTACCAGGACCACCATAGGTGAAGTAGAGACCACGATCAGGACTGGTGCTCGGTCTTATATCATAACATTTGGGATGGTCTGCAACAGTATATTTGAAGGCCTTGACATCCTTGAGAGCGTTCCTGGCATCCACAATCTTGATGTTCCTGAAGTAGCTGACCTTTCCATCTCCTTCTCCAGGGAATCCCCCGCTTCCCATTTGAGTTGTGGTGTGTTGACCTCCCCTTCTCAAGTTTACCACCTCTCCGCCCCACTGCACATCTGTCGCTCCTCCTCCTCTCACCCCAAGCTTCGGCACCACCCGAGACGGCCAGTATCCGATGCTCTCACCCCCTACCTTGAGCCACCAATTCCCACTCTTCCGATCCTATTACATAACATTTCCCATATGTCAATGAAACAAATTATGTTTATCTTTGAGGGTAAATTACAAATATTTATCCCAAATTTGTAGAGTTTAACTAATTTCTACCTTAAAGTTTTTTTTAACTGACACGTATATAGATGTTTCGTTACATGACAAATAACCCAATCCGTCAGCTAAAGTGACGAAAGTACCCTCAACTACACTTCAATAATTATTTAAACAAAATATTTTAAAAATCACTTTTGTTATATATATATATATATTTACTTATTAAATCACTTTATTTTTATTTAAAAAATCACTTTAGTTTTATTTAAAAAAAAATTAAAAATCAGTGAGGGTATTTTCGTCAATTTAGCGACAATTTGGATTATTTGTTATATAACTAAACATCTGTGTACGTACCAGTTAAAAAAAACTTTAGAATATGTATCAGTTAAACACTACAAGTTTAAAATAGATATTTGTAATTTACCCTATCTTTAAAATGCAAAATGTGTGTATACCTTCCACACGAGCATTAAAATGGCATATTGTGATCCACCGTAGACAGAAACAGGGCTGAGGGATCCCCCCACTACAACCCTTTTCGATGTTTGAACAAATCCGGAACACATGAGATTGTAGCATCCCGTGCCTCCGTATGCATTCCTCTGTTTTCATTAATTACATCATCCACACATACTATATATACCTTAGTGATATTCGAAAATAGAAACTACTTACGGTCCAAAAGGTAAAGAGCCGAGGCTTGTTATCTCCATACAAATAGGGATAAACCTGCCAGCCAGCTTCAATGGTATTGAGAGTTTTGCGTTTGTATGAACCAGCGGTGAGCCACACCTGAGAGAGGCTGAATTCATTACCGGCGGTTTGGGGTTGCCAGAGGCTTATGACTGATTGAGTTCCGTAGTACAGTTGATCTCCCACTCCAGCTATCGCATACTGTCATTTCCACCTTTCTTGTCATGTGATATATCGTTCATTCTAATGACAAGTATAGTATTTTTTTATCGGCAAAGTAATATATTAAAACTCACCAATTCAAAGATTGAATCAGACGGACCAATTACAGATCCCTTGCTGTACTGATCAAACCAAATATAGAGAGGACAATGCGAGGAATTCTAGAGTCAATTATACTAGGAAACTTCAGGTCCAAGAAACAATACCTACAGTTGACAACTATTTGGTTGATGATAAAAACAGTACCTCATGGGTAACATTTGGATCCTCCCTTATAGTAGAGTTGTAATTACTAGTGTTTGTGTTAAGGTGTGGTAAGCTGGCATGTTTCTCCTTTCCAAAAGCTCGTATAGACCTCGCCCTTAACACATCCTCTTCTTTTATTCTTCTGATGGCAACGCTCCCTTCTGGACAACTTTCATTTGCCTCGTGCCATACCTGATCAACTCGGCTTCTCCCTTCCATTTCAACTTGCCCTTTTGGCTCACTACTTGGTCTCATCTGGATCATAACAATTACTCATACTATACACATTTATATTGAAACCTACACAAGTACAAGTTTAAATAGCATATAAAGAGACCTGGATGACATGGTTTTTAAGGTCAGGATGATCAAAAGCAGGTTGGAGAGCGGCTGGAATGCAGTCGATTATGTCTCCGTCGGGGCTCTATTTTTGCAATATTAGTATTTCATTATAGATTAATTGATCCATTCAATAAAAACACAAGAAGAAATATATATATATGAAGTTTAGAGTTGAACCTGGATGGTTTTAACAGGTGGCTTGTTCAAGCGATTCAGGAGCTCATGGGCCTCTAAATTGAGGCTTCCAGCTGCGGATGTTAATGGTATCAGAATCATAAAAAAGCATAGTGCTACTACCAACTTGCTCTTCTCTGCTTGTCCAGCCATTTTTGTAGAAATAAGCTTTGAGTTACTGTGTGGCCTCTCCCTTACTCTGCTCTCATATTTATAGAGCGTAAGGTTCATGGTGATTGGTTTCGTTTTTAAAGATTCATGGTAGTTTATTTTACTTTTTAATAATTGCAAGAGCTTGTTATATGGCGTGGCATCTTTGTAAACAAATAAAGGAAGAACAGAGAGAACGTTACTGAATGTTATTGAAAAGTTTCTACCCCCAATAAATGTTTCTTGATTCTTGTTTATTCAGCTACGGAGTTCTTTGGTTTAGGTTGGAAAATTAGTGATGTTTTTTTTTTGAACGAAAGGTGCGATATTATAACTTTTATAATCAATTACATTGTTGTATATCGAGGAACATGCTCCTCGACCACAGAAGCAAGGTCAGTTGAATGAACACTGGTTCATTGAGCCTTTTTCATATCAGAACCGTTACAGACGGTATTTTGATGTCCCACGGGTAGGTGATGCCTCTTGTGCAAAGAGAGAAGACGGTGAGGAAGAGCGGTGTACCAGAGATCCTGAGGGACCTCAACAGTAATGGTGATGGTGGGAGGCGGAGCATCGTCTAGGGACCCCTCCCAGGGCCAGTCCCTATAGCACTGGATTCCTATCGTCATTGACCATGCAAAGACGAAGTCAGAAAAAATAACAAAGACCCACCCGATTAGCCATATCCATAATCGAGAGAGGGGTCGAGGAAGGAGCGGTGGTGGAGGCCAGGGAGGAGTCGGTTTCAGGGGCGACGGCGACGGCGGCGGAGGCCAGGGAGAAGGACACATTGTTGGCTTCAACGGCGACGGGAGTTGATCGGGAGAGATAACCCGATACCTCGGAGGTCCAGGTGAAGGCGCAACCCTAGACAACACGCCGCCCGAAATTGGAACCAGAGCAAGGTCGTGGTAGTCTTGGGAACTCAGCGATCTAGGGTTCGGAGGGAGAGGGATAGGGCCGTTGCTTGGGGTGGAGGTAACCTAGGGCCGAGAACGACATGACAGCGGAGAGGAGAGACCGAAACTACGCCGGGAGAAGTGGAGACAACGTCAGGGTGAGATGCGGCGGGGAGGGACTGAAAACCTAAGTTTGTCCTCCATTGGAGACGCAAACCCTAACAGAACTGTTAATAGTTTTTTGTTAATTTGTCTTCAACTCGCCCTGTTGAAATAACATAAGTGTGAAATAAAATCATTTTACTTAGAGATTGCAAATTTAATTTAAGTGCATTGTTTCAGATATATTAATTTTCTTACTGTTATACCATGATCTCTCTCCTTTCCCCTTTCTTCACTGTCGCAGATCTCTCCCCACTTCAATCCATCCATGGCTTCCTTCACTGCCAAGTCCGTCTCATCTGTCTCCTGCTCCTTCATGCTCAGTTGAGGTTGGTCACACAAAAGCGCTCAGTCTAACTCTGGGTTTCGTCTCTACCATCGCCGTTCATATGATCGGAGTCGGTCTTCGTCTCAACTTCGCCCTTCTCGTTCGGGCGTGATTATCCGGTCGTGATCTTCGCAGGTCTCGGGCGTGATCCACCCAGGTTCTGCAACTCCGCCGTCCATTTGATATTGCCGTCGAGATCTCGGCCGCTTCTGCACCATGGATCCAGTTCACCAGCTCTGCTCCGACGCTACCCAACCACTCGCGTCGACCTTCCATCCCGACGTCCTCTTCTCATCATCGTCGGACGCGTGACCCATCCGTCTGTAACGCCCTCGGCCTGACCTTCTACGAGGGCCACCATGGCGTATCCATCCGATGCCGGGTTGGCATATGATCGAGCCTTACGGATATGGAGATCGGCCGATCTCCCCTCCGCATCCGGATGGTGACGAAGTCGGCGGACAGGCAAGGCCGGGCACGATCGGAGCCCAACTGGTGGCGGGGGTGGACTTCCTGGGATCCCTTGTGTCGTCGCTGCCGATTCTCTGGATTCCTGTTGAAAAAAGGAATCCCATTAGGGTTCCCAGTCGTATAGTGCCGCCGCTGGCGTCACCTCTGGACGGAGAGCAGTGGTCCCATTGGGACCAGCAAAGGGTCAAGCATCGGGGATAGGGGTTTGTGCAAGAGCAGCTGGAATGCAGTTGGAGGGACTTGACCCTCCGCCGGACAAATGATAGGACCCAGCGGGGGTGGAATGGTCACACTAGGACCTATATACACAGACCCGGGGCTACTACTGCCGGGGAGTCTCAGGAAATCCACACCAAAGGCATTACTTCCCGATTGTTATTCTGTTTTAGGTCGAATAAATTTTTGGCTAGCTAGGTTGCTTAGGTTTTTTCATTTCATATCTCGCTGTTTTGAGACGTTGGTAAAGATTGTCTTGAGTTTTTTCCTTCGATGTCAAGAAGGCTATTATTATGGGTCCATGAGCGTTGGGCCTGCTATGGTCGGCTCAGACATGAATCTGGAACCCGGGGCAGTCATGCCCTATCTTGTTTGATTATCTTGTGATATTAATGCAATTCTCCAGTTATCCGTTTCAAGAAAAAAAATTATGACTGTAGTTGGGCAAACAGATTATCAATGCATAAGTTTCACTTTCAACTTGAAGATCACATAAATTATTAAATGGGAAAATCTCAATAATATGCCCCGAACCACTTTTTCAGTGCAAAAATATTGTGTTACATTTTTCTCTACTAAAGACATATTTATTTTACCAACAATTTTTTGTATTACGACCTTCTTAATTAAAGTAAAAGAGAAGGCACCCTCAATTAAAAATAAGAGTACCGTAATATATATCGGTCTAAGAACAGTTCCAACGAGTGATAGAAACCAGACAAATGGTCTAAACAACCTGATTTTACTATCAATAAGAGCACTTCCAACGGTCGACATAGAGTTGTTGTTTGGGTGTCGTCGTAGGCCCTACAACAGCATGCCGACGTAGATATCGTCTCAAGACAGGTCGGTGCAGCTCGTCGCCTAAGGATGCTGCAACGACGTGACTAGTCGACGCAGGCCCAACGGCTACTCGGCAGGCCAACATCGAGACGACACGCGGCAGAGACAATTTAAAAAAAAAACTAAAATTGTCCTATAAATACACTTGGAGCCCTACCAAAAAATCACACCCTACTCTTCTATACACATTCTCTTCTCTTCTTCTCCTTTATTTTCCTACATCGTTTCACAATGGCCGACCCGATAAACTTTGATTTCATCATCGACTCGTTGAAGGTGGACGAGGAGTCTCATCACACTGAAGAAGAGCTCAAATGTCATATCGAATCCTACACCTCCCTCCTCCAACCGAACCATTCTGTCCCATCGCAATTTAACCCGCTCCAACATTCCCAATGCCAGAGTCGCAATTCCCCAACGAGCAACCTTCACAATCTGCTCCGACGAAGAAATCAAGGAGAAAGGCAAAAACCTTTGCATATGCATCGGCTACAGGTCCACGGGTGAGATAGAGCGTTGATGAGGAGGAACGGTGGGCGTCGGCATGGCTCAACCATACTCTGGATATCATCACATGGAAGAACTAGAGGAGCGACATGTACTGGAAAAAATTCAGAGATGAGGTTGAAGCAATGAAGAAGCCAGGCGACCATCAACGGGGTGGAAGCATTGCAAGGACCATTGGCATCAGATCAACAAAAAAAAAGTCACTAAATTTCAAGAGAAGTATCTAGGTATGGAGGGCATGTAAAAAAGAGGGAGGAACTGTTTCACGATATGTTAAGAATCGTCGGACCGGTCCGTTGAAGTCAGGCAAAAGGGTTGGGATTGGGAAGGGCGGGATCTCGGCATCTCCTGTTGTTAAGCAGGGATCCAAAGTTAAGGCCAGAGGAAGTATTTCATTGAAGGGCGGAAAAAAGAAGGTCGGGCCAGGCAAGGATTTTCAGAAAAGGAAGGAAGTTTGGAAACCTTCGATTTCAAGAAAGAAGAAGCAGGTCGTTCCAGAAATTGTGCAGGAAATTAAGGATCCTGTCGTCAGTTAGGCAACCGGTGAGTTGGAGCATCCTAGAGCTGTTGCAGATAGGAATCAGACGTTCACTCAACCAGCCAATAAGGGTACATCGGAGAACGTCGGAACAGCTAATTCCACCGGTGTGTTTGTCTACAATATCCCTTATGGTTCCACGGAAGAGTGAGTAAGTAATGTTTTCAATGCTTTTGGGTCTGTCCGTAGGTGTTATGTTCTGAAGCGTTCGAACAAGGGAGGGAGAGTTTTCGGGTTCATCTCTTTCTCGACGTGTATTGAAGCTTCTCAGGCTATTTTGGGATTAAATGGACTCAAATTGAATGGGCATATACTTCTCGTTGCTTTGGCTCGTCCTGGAACTCACCATCGTGAAATTAGAGCTTTCGAAGCTCAGTTCCCTCGTGAAGACCCTCGTGGTGTGGTGCAGGTGGAAGGGATTCAAGGTTCTAGCTCTGGTACGAGTGGGTCTACTCAGTCGTGTTCCGGTGATGGTCCGACCTCTGATTTGAATTTAGAAAGTCCTGCAAAAACGCGATCTAATCCGGGTTCAGTTGATGGTGGAGAAGATCACGGGGTGAGTGATCCGATCACACTTAACGATATGTCTAGAGAGATTCACAGGATTGTTGATTCGTTTGCAGATGATTTGGTTGTGAGTCGGGCTAAGTCACATGCCTCTGAAGGTGATGGTCGGACTTTGCAAGCCACATAGACTTCAGAACAGGCCCAAGGGCTTAGCCACGGTTCTCTTCTTGAGGTGGCGGTGTTTGGTGATGGACCTCGGATTGATGTTTCAACCCCGGTTGTCGATCAAGGAAGCCCTTGGAAGGACGCTTTGACTAAATCCCCGAATCCTAAGGCTTTACCTCAACCAAAGAAGGACCTGGTCGTCCAAAAAAGGGACAACCGAAGAGAAATGTTCCTCTAGTTGTCTTTTATCAGTCAAGAGCCAAGACATCTGCTGATATAGGAGACAATTTGGGAAGCTTCACTATTGATATTGCTAAACAAGATAGCTCGGGTGCTTGGTGTTTTAGCAAGAAAGTTGGAAAAAAGACAGACGACCTTGCTTCTTTGGCCCTCAAACGTGGAGTCCCGCAGGATAAAAACGTCGAGGTTAGTGAGGACGAGAGTTACCCTGATCCGACTACAGTAGGAGCTCCTATTCCGGTTCCGGTGTTTAACCAGTTTCTCTGTTTGAACTCGAGTAGGAAGTAGTTGTTTGTTTTCGTTTGCTTTCTTGATTGGGTGTTTTTTGTTACTCTTTGTAGTTGTTTTAGTCTGGGGAAATGGTCCTTTTTGTGGATCATTTTCTGGCTTTGTTAATTTTTATGTAGAACATTTGCTTAATACAATTTTTAGCTTATAAAAAAAGCGGGAGGAACGATGCTGACATTATGGTAGCAGCTGAAAGGGCGTACAAGTAGAGGAGGCACGAGTTTACTTGGAAGCATGTTTGGAAGATCGTGAGGGGGAAACCAAAGTGGAAGAACCTCATGTTCCTGCAAAGTCTAGTTGACATTGAGGTCCCGGAACTCGATGCAAAAAGTGAAGCAAGCAGCATACAATGTTGGACGACAACTACAACTACACATCGGGCGACGGAACCGAACACGCGTGAACCTCACCTGTACAGGAGGAGCATCAGACCGGCTATAAAAATTGGAAGGCTAGAGATATAGGCAAAGGGAAAGGGAAACAAGTGGAGGCGGACAATGAAGTTTTACACGAAACAGTTCAGTTTCTTCACAATTATGGCGAACCCTAAGTCCAAATTAGTGAGCCCATGCCCAAATGATTGAGACCAAAGAAAAGATCCAGCAAAATTTTCTTGATATGTTAGCTGCAATGAGCAAACAAGACTCCACCAATATGACCCCGCATGAACGGGATGCACGTGCATCAATTATGGAGAATATCGGGAAACGTTTGGGGTCTCTTTGATTTAGCCTAGGACTAATAAAATTAAATGCTCTTTTCGTTATTTGGTTTTCTCGCCTTGAATGCATTTTCAACACCTTTTTAGTAATAAAGGAATCAATTTTTGAAAGAAAAAAGTTATCAGATTCTAGGTGCCTTGATCTTCGTACATGCACAATATTTGGGGAATAGTGTGTGTCGGTGCTGCCACACCGAAACCCCCTTCCTCCCTATAAATACCTCACACATCTTCATTCATTCTTACACCCTTATCTCAACTTCTCTCTCAAATTATCTCATCATCCTTCGTCGCTTCTTCTTCCACAATGGATTTGTCTTCGTGGGCAACTGGTCGAGTATGGTCATTAGAGGAGGAGATGCAATTAGTGATAATGTGGCTAATCGTTTTCCAGGTCAGGGGCAAGTAATAGGATGAACTCTACCTCGCTTTCCTGGACACAATAGACAAAGAGTGGCCTACACGGACAAGGAAGCAGATGAAGAACCATTTCCTCAAGACGAGCCAAAAGTGCAAGGCCTTCGGTAAGATATACCAGGACCATCTCAGCGCTTCTAAAAAGGGAGCAACCGAAGAAAAAATCTATCCTGCGAGTGTGGCTGATTACGAGGTCAAAAACAAAGCATAGACTAAACGTGTTGTGTGGGAGATGCTCAAAGATCAGCCGAAGTGGCGTCTACACATTGGTGCCATTAAAAAGTAGTTGAATGGTCGTCTGGTTTGTGGAAATGTCGTATTTTTAATTATCGTATGTATTTTAAATTTGACATGAATAATATAACTTGTTTAATGTAAAACACCGGCCCTAGAGATCGTGCGGCCATGCGCCGTGTCTGTCTTCTCTGATCGTCGTTCGCAGTTTGATCGGCCGGTGTTATGTGGGATCTCCAGACCAGATACCTGCGTTTGCTGATCTGCTCAACGTTCCGGTCGGCGTGATGCAGTACTGAGTCATCAATTGCGTTTGGCTCCTATTGATCGTCTCGGTCGTGTTTCCGCTGCGTTTCAGGTCGGCGTGATTTGGCCTTGAGTCGCCATCGCTGGTTGTAGCGACTTCTAAGCCAGTTGCGTTTCATCCTGCTGCTTGTGTTGTGGCGCGATCAATCAGGATCGTCTCTGATCGTCCCGGTCTTGTTCCGCGTTTCAGGTCGGTTTGATTGATATTGAGACGCCATCGATTGCAACGGCGTCTAAGCTTGTACATGCTTTATTTCTTTTGATGTTTTTGCCTGGGGTTGTGGTGATCTTTGTCAGAGAGCGGCTAACCTACAGCTTGGGTTGTGGTGTTACTTTTTGTTCCTGCGGCTTTTGATAATTGATTTAATTGTGTGGTGATCAATTGCATAGTGTAGTGATCAATTGCAGAGTGCAATGATCAATATGAGAGAGAGTTCAGGCTATCCGGAGACCAAACCTCTCTCGTTTTCTACTTTTTGTTCCGTATTGATTTCGAGCTATGCTACATACTGCGACATTATTTACCTTGTTGGTAAGGTGGTGTCAGCAAAGAGGCAAGGAGCTCAGTCTTCAACCAAACGAGTTCGTGCTCCCATATCGTCTAAGGAGAAAGTACGGGATAAGAAGGTCACGTCTAAAGACACTTCTGGTCGTGACAGTCATGTTGGGAAAAAGAAAGTTGAACCAGTGCAGCCGAGCTCTGGTAAAGGTCGTGATCAAGGTGGAGGTGCGATCAAGAAATATGTAGCTGCTCTGGATCCGGTGATCGCTCCGAGTCCTAAGATTGTTACGGAGCGTCCTAGAGTTGTTGCAGATAGGAATCAGACGTTCACTCAACCAACCAACAAGGAGAGTACATCGGAGAACGTCGGAACATCGAGTTCCACCAATGTGTTTGTATGAAATCTTCCTTTTGGTTCCATGGAAGAGTGGGTAAGTAACGATTTTAGCGCTTTTGGGTCCGTACGAAGGTGTTATGTATTGAAGCGTTCGAACAAGAGAGGGAGATTTTTCGGGTTCATCTCCTTCTCGACGTACATTGAGGCTTCTCGGGCTCTCTTGGGTTTAAATGGACTCAAATTGAAGGGGCATATACTTCTCGTTGCTTTGGCTCATCCTGGAACTCACCATCGTGAAATCAGAGCTTTCGAAGCTCGGTTCCATCGTGTAGACCCTCGTGGTGTGGTGCAGGTTGAACAGATTCAAGGTTCTGGTACGAGTGGGTCCGCTCATTCGTGTTCCGGCGTTGGTCCGACCTCTAATTTGAATTTAGAAAGTCCTGCAAAAACGCGATCTAATCCGGGTTAAGTTAATGGCGGAGAAGATCACGGGGTGAGTCATCCTATTCACGAGGTTTCTGATTCGTTTGCAGATGCTTTGGCTGTGAGACGGGCTGAGTCACAAGCCTCTGAAGGTGCTGGTCAGACTATGCAGGCCACAGAGACTTCGAAACAGGCCCAAGGGATTGGCCACGACCCTGAGGTGGCGGATCAAAGAAGCCCTTGGAAGGACGCTTTGACTAAATCCCCGAATTCTGAGGCTTTACATCAACCAAAGAATGGACGTGGTCGTCCAAAAAAGGGACAGCCAAAGAGAAGTGTTCCTCCAGTTGTTTTTTTATTAGTCAAGAGCCAAGACATCTGCTGATAAAGGAGACAATTTGGGAAGTTTCACTGTTGATATTGCTAAAAAAGATAGCTTGAGTGCTTGGAGTTTTAGCAAGAAAGTTGGAAAAAAGCCGGTCGACCTTGTTTCTGTGGCCCTCGAACGTAGAGTCCCGCCGGATAAAAACACCGAGGTTAGTAAGGACGAGGTTTACCCTGATCCGATTACAGAAGAAGCTCTTATTCCGGTTTCGGTGTCTAATCGGTTTCTCTGTTTGAACTCGCGTAGGAAGTAGATGATTGTTTTAGTTTGCTTTCCTGCTTGGGTGTTTTTTGTTGCTCTTTGTAGCTGCTTTAGTATGGGAAAATGGTCCTTTTTATGGATCATTTTCTGGCTTTGTTTTACTTTCTTGCAGAACATTTGCTTAATTAAATTTTTGGCTTATCAAAAAAAAACTTGTTTAATGTGGGGCTGTTTTGGAAATAGTGAAAGTGCAAACAACTACCTCATTAGCCTACTAGTTTTTTAACATTGTAGATGTAGTTGTATAAGGTAGTTGTTTGGAGGAGAGATAAACTCAAACAACTACACAGGCTAATACCATTATAGATGCTCTAAGCAACTAAGCCAACAAGGACGAGAAAAACAAACCCAACCATGTATACTTTTCATTTATTTGCAAAGGATGACGATTTTCATTAATTTTTAAAAAATCCCATTAATTTGGACGGAAAATTTCAATTAATTTCCAAAAATACCTAAACTACCATCCTCATACCTTGAACCCTATGTTTTGATTAATTTTTTTTTATCAGTAAAGCAAATTTGAATTAAACCTCTTTTGAGGTGAAAGAGTTACAATGAATCTTACACAGAAGAGAACCACAACCCAAAGACTACCCTTAGGGAACACAAAAAAAAAACACCTTAAGAAAGGGAAACCTTGACCTACAAGAAAAAACAAAGATGAAGGAAACTTGTCCCACAAGCAACCATTATGAACGTGTCCCAGAAGCAATTTGACTCGCTCCTAATACCAGAAGACCACATCTGCAACAATAGAATTGGACGGGAACTGCCTCACATCTACAACAACAACCATGACAGAAATGTTGAGGAAAAGTAATGATATGATCCTACAAGATCGTGAATAGGAGAATATCCTTTAGCACCAAACAATGACCTCAACCCATAAGTATTGCTATATGAACTGACTTTTGAAGAGCCTTTAGCTACAACAAATCAACTAAGAATTCCTTACCACCGAACACACATAAAATTCATTTCAGTCTCAAACTTGATCAAAATAAAGAAGAAGGGATAAGCTGAGAAATTATGAAGAAAGAGAGATCAATAGTTGTACCAAAATACAATATGCACCAAACAGAGACTAGAAAGAGCCACATGCCAAGACCTAAAAAAGACCTACCCACACACAAGATGAACAAGAAGATAGAACTAAGAACTCATACTCAAGCCAAGAGAACTCTTGCCAGATCACAAGAAGAAAGACTCAAACCGAAGAAGATGACACAATAAGACCCTCACAAATTCTTACTAAACCCCTCAACCAAACCACCCAAATCCTAAACACCGAGGACCAAGAAGACAAGGCATCCCTTGAGCTGAATAGGTATCAACAACAAAAAGAAAAGAAAGACTCCCAACAATTGGAACTGGAACCAAAAGGAAGATCCACCCAGTCATTTAACTTTTTTCCACAAACAATATTCTTTTGGGGAAGACATACATGAATTGAAGGAGAAAGAGTAACCAAAACGATTGAATTTTGCCCACTCCCAACCATATGATTGATTTACAATTTTCTGAAAAATCTCCTTTGAAGATAAGAACTGATCTTTGAAGATAATAACATTTCTGGAAAGACAAATTTGCCAGCAAGCTATAAGAACAAGGTTTCTCCAACTTCTTTTGTACTTGTGGTTTCCTAGTGATAGCCATGAGGACCATCCTTTAAATTCCAATTATACCCAACACAAATGATACCTTGCAAAGGAAGATTTAAGCCTCTAGCATCTAAGAAGCATTTTGTAGTAATGGCTTCCAGACAAGCCAGCCATCCAAAGGCTGTAAGTTTAGGAGGGATTTCAAGAATCCATTTTTTTTTTGTCTAAGAAGCATTAACAGACTAAGTAGCACCTTGATTGTGCAAGAGAGTATAGTTTTGTCACTGTAAATCCTTCTGAATCCTAAACCCAAACTAGAGAATCTTCTTGATCTTTTAGGTGCATACTAGTAAGAATGATACTTAAAGAAATCCATTCATGTCCCGCCTTTCCTCTAGGTGAAGTGAATGTACCAATTGTCCAAAGACCAAGCCTCTACCACTCTTAGCTGTTTGGATTGGGAAAGCATAAATAATCAGGGGAATAGTATTTTGAATGAGACTTCACCCCACCATATATCAAACTAGAAGTAGACTCTCTCACCATCTCCCACATTCCAACTTAAGCCTTTTATTCCAAACAAGTCAAGAAATCTAGGATCATTACTAAGGGATAGAATGTGAGCTCTGAAACTAGAATTTTCAATTTCAGAAAATGAGGATAGGTCCTAATCAGCTTCTTTCCAACCATATTTATTACATATAACAATCTTCTACAGAGATGTCTTTTCAAGAGCAAACCTCCACCACCATTTTGCAAGGAGGGCTATATTCATCAGTGAGAGATTTTTAATACCTAGACCTCCTTCTAACCTTGATTTACAGCCAATGTTTCAATTTACCTTGCAAAAAGATCTTGTACATGCACTGTCATGACAAAGGAACCTCCTTTGCCAAGAAGATCTTGTAGATGCACTGTCATGACAAAGGAACCTCCTTTGCCAAGAATTCATGGCTTTTATCAAACTTTTTGGGGATCTGATTATAGAGAAGAAATAAAGAGGAAGAGCATTTAGAGTTGATTTGATGAGGGTGATCCTTCCTCCAAATGATATGAGCTTGGCTTACCAAAGGCCAAGAGCTGATTTGAATCTTTCTACTATTGAATCCCAAGTGATGATTCTTTTAGGATTAGCTCCTAGAGGGAAGCGAAGATAATTGAAGGGAAGGCTCCCTGATGAGCACTCCAGATTGTTAAGCAATTGTATTTCCTCAACCTCATTAAGATTAATAGGAATGACCACTGATTTTGCAAAATTCACAAATAAACCAAAAGCTAGCTTGAACATTAATATAGCATACTTAAGTCACAAGTAACTGCTTTGACAAGCTTGACTGAAGAAAATTGTATCATCTGTAAATTGGAGGTGAGAGATTACAGGCCACATAGAATTTAGTTGAATTCCTTTAATCATACCATTTTGAACACGTGTTTATATTATCTAATTGAGCCCCTCTAATACAATCACAAAAAAGAATAAGAGAGAGAGCACATCCTTTCCTTAAACCTCTACTCATTTGGAAATCAAGGCTAGGAGATCCACAATATGAGACATAGGCTTTGAAGCATGAGATCATCCATAATTTCCACAATGATCCAAAACCCATTTTTGTTAGGATTTGCATGACAAAACTCCAATTGACTTTATCAAAGGCTTTCTCAAAATCTGCCTTGAAGATGATGGCTTTTTGGTTTAAATTTTTGAGGGATTGCACAACCTCGGAAGCCACCAGGATACTGTTTTGAACGTAAAATACATCTATTTGAGATGTTTTTAGCCCACATTCTTGAGATTTTCAGTCCTAGGATGATTGATGGGTATTTCTCTTTTCTGTGCAGTTGATCGATCTCCAAAGGAATCGGGAAATTTGGGACGGAAACGAAGTAAAAAGAGGCAAAAGGGCATGATTTTCTAAGGCGCACGACGTGCAAAATAGATAGAGAGCAATGAAATTTCTGCACTTTTGTCGACACACGACGTGCGTGCGACGTGCACGGGCGCGATTATGTCAGTTTTGTCGTGTAATTTTCCTTTTTCTGCCTTAGTTTGAAGAGAGTGTAATGAGGAATTAGGTCATAATTCTTTGGGGATCACGAAATTGAGAAGAGAAACACACTTGGGAGGAGCTTTTGGATATTTTGGGGAGATAGATCGAAGATCAAACAAGAGTTCTAACACTATTTTTGAAGGTTCTTCGTAGTTTTAATTCAACCTTTTCATTTGTAATACTTTATTGATTAATATGAATTTCATTGGTTTTATCATTTCTTTGTATTCATATTTCATTAGTATGATCTAAACTTTCATGATCTAGGACTAGGGGAACGATGTGATGAATTGATTGAGCATATTTCGGTTATACATTTCCAAACTAGTACTAGGAAAGTGTTTATTCAATTATGTTCGTAATGCTACAATTCCTTGATCACATACATGTATGATTCAATCTTGTTAGCCAACAATTGAGAAATGAGGTTAAAAAGAGGAAAAAGAATTGGATATCTCTGTAATAACCACTTCTGGTCAACGTCAGTCAAACCTGCGAAAAACAGGAAAATTTAAAAATTTTAAGACAGACACTTAACTTAACTTAAATTGACCCCGAGGGTCATGCCGGACTTAAGTTGACCCCGTTATCGACTAAAATGAGTTACGGGGGACTCAGGGCAACTTCCTGGTCATTTTGGGAAAGATTGATTTTTCGCTGGAAAAGTCACCCGAGCGACGTTTTGGTCCATTCGAGGACCGTTTTGGACCCGAAAAGCTTAGCCGTCGTCGTAGCGGTCTTAGTTGGGCCGTTTCCTTGAAGCCCGTCCAGTTTAAAATATTTTTGGGAAAAGTGCCCGTTCGGGGCCCGAAACGTCCGTTTTTCGCGAATCTGATTGGAAAATATCAACTAGATATTTTCCAAAAGGTATGGGACCCACCTTGACACTTGTCAAGTAGATGGTGGTGTATTTTTTGGAGGGAAAATGGGTGGATGTGGTGAGTTGGCCGAGTATAGGGTAAAAGGGAAAGGAGTTGGAGTTAGTTGTTATTTGTTTTAAAAATTAGAAAGAGGAAGAGAGGTTTTAGAGAGAGAAGGAGAAGGAGAAGAAGAGAGAAGAAGGAAGGTTGAGCTAGGGTTGGTGATCGAGCCCTTGGATCGAGTCAAAGCAAAGAGCAATCCCGTTCCCCTCATTCTCCTCTACGGTAATACCCGAACCGATTCTCGTTTCGATTATTTTCAAGAGCTAGGGTTTGGTTATAAAATTTGGTTTAGGGTTGTGTAGAGATTAGAGAGGTGTTGGAGACGTTTTAGAGGTGTTTGGGAGAGAAATTTCACGTTTTCCGGTGACCGGAGGCTCGGGAGGAGCTCCGGCCACCGTGGGCGGTGGCCGGCCGGCCATGTGGTGGCTGGCCGGAGGTGGCAGCAGCCACCACTTGGTGGCCGAGCCCCTCCCTCAAACCCTAGGGTCTCGGCCAAGCCTCTTGGGTGGGGCCCACGTGCTCGGTTGCTCGGGTTTTAATGTTCGGGTGGTTTAAAACGTCCCCCGGACCACTTTTTCCTAATCGAATCGAAATTTGGAATTAATTTGGAGAAGTTGTAATTAACGGGTTTTGGGAAACTTTAAACGTTAATTAATTGACTTAGAAGTCGGAATTCAATTCCGTCAAGTGCGTTGGGTTCCTTGAAATATTCTAAGACCGTAGAAACGAAAACGGGGACTTTTGGAGCCCCGGAAGGCAATTAACCAAAACCGGGCAGATTCGCCATGTCGGGCGAATCTGGCCCTTACGGGTCCTTTTTCGGCAATATCGAATAATTGGGAAGTTTGGGAGTGATCGGCTTTGTCGGGGTTACGTTTGGGCGTTAAGTTTATTAATTTTCGGTTTATTCGTACTAGTTTAAAAGTACTTTGAATTTGTGTTCTTTTAGATCGTGCTACGGACCGAGGCAAGGGAAAGCTCGGCGAGTGACTAGGTCCACTTCGGGTTTTGTTGGAGCGCTTTTGGATCTATATACGAGGTAGGGAAAAGTAGCCGGATCTCGGCCCTGATTAGGGAAAGTTAATAGTAGAATTGCATGTGACACCGGGGTGTCGTGGGTTGAGTAGATTTATTTAATTATTAGAAAAGCATGATACGGGATTGTAGCGTTTAAGAGAAAGGCATGTGACACTTAGTAGTGTCGTAGGAACAGAGAACTTAGCGATAATTGAATTACTGGAGGCATATGACCATGCCCGGAGGTTGTTTGTGAAACTAGCGATTTTAGGACTGTTGGAGGCATCGAGTATGCCGGAGGTTGTCGTGCGCGTTATTTAATTGTTGAGTTTGGGTGGCCTTGAGAGCCCGTATTTAATTGTTGAGTTTGGGTGGCCTTGAGAGCCCGTATTTAATTGTTGAGTCGGGGTGGCCATGAGAGCCGTGTATTTAATTTGGTGTCTTGAGTGGCAGCGAGTGCCCGTGGGGTTGTTGAACCCGAGTCTTGACTGTTGAGGTGTCTTGAGTGGCCTTGAGTGCCTGTGTGATTGAACTTGCCTGTGATTGTGATTGTGGTTACCTGGGGTGGTGAGTTCTAAAGGTCGACAGCCTGATCCGACTTAGTGTCGATGAATTGCGAGTTTTAAAGGTCGACAGCCTGATCCGACTTAGTGTCGAGGAATTGCGAGTTTGAAAGGTCGACAGCCTGATCCGACTTCGTGTCGAGGAATTGCGATAGGTCGAACCCTGACCTGATTGAGATTGGTTACTGAGCAGCTGGTGTGCGATCCTTTGTGATCTTGTTTGGTGTTGCGTCGTTTCGTTCGAGTCCTTGAGGAGGTCGTCGATAGTTGTGTCGGGTCTACACTGTTTTTATCGAGTGTCGAGCCTGTTGAGGAAGGTGACGGGTTGTGGGTCAGTTGGGTATCTGAGTTGGGGACTGTAGTCCCGGTGTCGGGTTTGGTTTTAGTGTTACTGGCTTCTTCTGCTAATTATGCCATAGTCAGTCTGTTATCCGTGGAGGTGAGCGAACGCTCACCCCTAGCTGCTTTTCCTACAGGTACTGATCACCGGACGGACTAGGTGAGCTCTTGAAGTTCACGGAGCTTGGAGCGGAGTCTGGTCTTTACTTTTGTTGAGTCTAGTGACGGATGTTGTACCTTGTCCACTTGTTGGGACGTTTTTGTATTGTAAATGCTATTATTTTGAGAAGTAAATGGAAATGTCAAAACTTTTATTGAAAACAGGTTTCAAGTGTTCATGTTTTAAATGTTCGCGTCCCGAGTTCGGTTCGCTGAAATTTGGGGCGTGACAGCTTGGTATCAGAGCTCGAGGTTTCAAACCTCGGACTGTCCGTCACTTAGGGGGGAGAGTCGAGTCAGTGTAGACCCGTCATGTCTTGAGACTTCTTTTTGTTTGTGCGTATGTTACAGTATTTTGTTGCTGGCATACTGATTGTGTGTGATTGCGTGAACTGTTTTTTTTACTGTCGCGGGTCGACTCAGGAGCGCTCCTGTAGTCGAACGTGACGGTGTTGATGTCAAGTCGGTACAACGTGGTTCGGGGACGCCTGAACTGGGTTGTAACTACGTGATGTCAAGGAACGAAGTTTTAAAATGAAAGGGTGAAGGTTTTAAAATTATTGGCCCTGTTGGCATGTCTTGAACTTGATTGGCCCTATGGGCATATGTTTGATTTTTGATTGGCCCGGTGAACGGGGGTCGTCGTGTTGTGTGGGTTGGTTTGCCGTCGCTTGCTTGGTGCACGTCGGTGCGGTCTCGTTGTGGTCTCGTTTACTAATGCTAGTATATAAAGTACGTTTAGCTTGAGCGGTGTAGCGCTTTAGTGATAAGCACGTTAGTGTAAGCTTAAGAGGGTGGACGTTAGTGCGTTTGTACTGTCGTTTTTATTTAAGTTCGCAAACTGAACGTTTGCGTGTATCCGTGCAGAGGATACTGTTTATGGCTCGCGGTAAGCGGGGACGACCATCAGAACGCGGGGCCAGGCACCCACGCGAGGCCGGCGGGGACGGTCAGCAGGGGCACCAGGGAGGGTGCCGACCGTCGAGCCCGCCGACTATGCGGAGGCACAGGGTACTCCTGTCGGAGAAGACAGGAGGAGTGATGCGGGGCCGTCTGCAGGCACCCCCAGTGTTCCGCCAGTCGCGGACCCTCCAGTGATGACTGCCCTGGATGAGCTTACCAGGACCGTTCAGAGTTTGGTGGCGATCATCGCCAGCCGAGAGTCGGCTTCGCCAGCACCAGAGGCAGCCGCAGTCCCGGTGAGGGCCGCTCAGACAGAGGATCTTACCTCCCGAGCGCTACTAGATTTCCTGAAGCTCGGGATACCTGTTTTTGTCGGGGAGCCGAATCCCGACCTGGCTGAGCGATGGATAGAGCAGGTCACACGAGACTTGGACACATCGGGTGTCGAGGATGGCCGTCGGAGAGTGTCCTTCGCGGCCCATCAGCTGAGAGACAGCGCCTACCACTGGTGGGGGCGGGTGAAGGACACGGTCGGATACGACTACAGCGTATTCCAGGAGGTATTCATGGCACAGTACTTCCCCGAGTCGGCTCGGCTGGAGCGACATCGGCAGTTCTTAGACCTGGAGCAAGGGGGGATGACGGTAGGAGAGTACGAAGCCAGGTTCACAGCCTTGGCCAGATTCGCGCCTGAGATGGTGACGAGCGAGGCGAACCGTTGCCTGCGGTTCCAGGACGGACTGAGGCTGGGCATCCGGAACCAGGTTCTCGCCTTGAGGATACGGAAGTATACCGACCTCGTGGACACCGCAGCTACAGTAGAGCAGGGCGCCAGGGATGCAGTCAGGAGCCGTGAGGTCCGACCTCGGCCGATCAGTTGGGCAGGGCCGTCAGACTCACGAGACTCGCGGAGGCAGAGGACCGCGGGATCCTTCCGACCACCGCCTCATCAGAGTGGATCGAGACAGCAGGGGTCAGTGGCATCAGTGGGGCCAGTCGCCTCAGAGAGGAGGCCGTCATGCTATCACTGCGGGCAACCAGACCACTTACAGCGAGACTGTCCGACGAGGGGAGGAACCGCGGCAGTACCAGCTACTAGCCGGACAGGCCAGGGCTCGGGGTCGAGGGCTGACGAGATCAGCTGTTACCGATGCGGCCGGGCCGGTCACACTATGGCATGGTGCCGAGAGCAGTTGGGGGAGACATCAGTGCAGCGACCGCAGCAGTCGCGGACAGTACAGTCGCCCAGAGGTCGCCCTCGACAGGGTCAGCAGCCGAGATCATCACGGCCGTCTACGAGCGCACCAATTCCGAGACAGCAGCAGAGTCACGGGTATCCAGCAGCCAGTGCGCAGGGTCAGAGGCAGCAGGCCTCGCAGGGGAGAGTATATGCAGTCACCGACTCTAGAGCCCCAGGACCTAGCACGTACCGTGAGACCATCCAGGGTACGTGTTTGTTGTATCATTTATGGGCTTTGTTCTTGTTTGATACCGGGGCATCGCACTCTTTTATTTCGTCGGGTTGTGCTGAGAGGTTGGGGTTGAGCTTAGAGCCGTTGAGTCCACCCCTATGCCTGGACACCCCAGTTGGGGGTGGTGTATCGTTGACTAGAGTATGTCGTGCCTGCGAGATTAGAGTCGCAGACTGTCCTTGCCCTGGTGACCTTCTCGTGTTGGGGATGACTACCTTTGATGTGATTTTGGGTATGGATTGGTTGTCGAGGTACCGAGCCAACATCGATTGCTACAGACGACGAGTGACAGTGACAGTGGGCGGTACGAAGGTGACGTGCGTGCTGGGGAGTAAGAGTGGGGTCCTCCTGTCGGCGTTGTCTGCAGAGGAGGAAGTACCGGCTGTGCAGAGCCGAGAGTTACCGAGAGTGGTATGCGAGTTCCCCGAGGTCTTTCCTGAGGAGTTGAGCGGGCTGCCACCGATTCGTGAGGTGGAGTTCGGGATTGACCTAGTGCCGGGAACGGCGGCGATATCGATGGCGCCTTACAGGTTTGCGCCGGCAGAGTTGACTGAGCTGAAGCGTCAACTGGAGGAGCTTCAGCAGAAGGGGTTTATCCGTCCGAGTGCATCGCCGTGGGGAGCACCAGCACTCTTCGTGAAGAAGAAGAGTGGAGAGCTACGGATGTGTATAGATTACCGGAAGCTGAACCGGGTTACGGTGAAGAACCGGTACCCGATGCCGAGGATCGATGACTTGTTTGACCAGTTGAGAGGGGCGACTCACTTCTCGAAGATCGATCTGCGATCCGGTTATTATCAGTTGCGAGTCCGTGAGGGGGACGTCGCAAAGACTGCATTCCGGACACGCTATGGGCATTACGAGTTCCTGGTGATGCCATTCGGACTGACGAACGCGCCAGCAGCGTTCATGGACCTGATGAACAGCATCTTCCGGCCGTACCTGGATTAGTTTGTGGTGGTGTTCGTGGACGATATCCTAATATATTCGCAGAACGAGGCGGCGCATGAGGCACATCTGAGGGTTGTTCTGACCCTACTGCGCGAGCACCAGCTATATGCCAACCGGGAGAAGTGCGAGTTCTGGCTCTCTGAGGTGAGATTCCTCGGCCACATCGTATCCCGTGACGGTATCCTGGTCGATCCGTCGAAGATCGACGCGGTCTCGAAGTGGGCACGGCCCACGAGTGTTTTCGAGATCCGCAGCTTTCTGGGATTGGCAGGCTACTATAGGCGATTTGTCCAGGATTTTGCACGACTAGCCGCACCGATGACTCTGTTAACGCGCAAGGGTGTTGGGTTCGTGTGGACAGATGACTGTGAGCGTGCGTTCGCGGAATTGAAGACTCGACTGACTACAGCTCCAGTGTTAGTGGTGCCCGAGCGAGGGATTGGCTATGATGTTTACTGCGATGCATCCGGAGAGGGACTGGGTTGCGTGCTGATGCAGTCGGGCAGAGTTGTGGCTTATGGCTCCTGGCAGTTGAAGGTACACGAGCGCAACTATCCTACCCACGACTTGGAGCTAGCAGCAGTCGTGTTTGCGCTAAAGAGCTGGCGATATTACCTGTACGGCGAGGGGTTTCAGGTGTTCTCGGATCACAAGAGCCTCAAGTACATATTTTCCCAGCGAGACCTGAACATGCGTCAGCGACGGTGGATGGAACTACTCGAGGAGTACGACTTCGAGCTACACTACCACCCAGGCAAGGCGAACGTTGTCGCCGACGCCTTGAGTAGGAAGTCGGCTCCGAGCCTCGCCAGCATATCTGTCCGAGAGTGGGACATGATGGGGGAGCTGAGCACATTCGGGCTCGAGCTAGAGGAAGTTACTGGCGGTGTTGCCATGTGCTCCCTAGTGGCTCAGCCCTCACTGCTTGCCCAAGTGTTGGAGGCGCAGAGGGAGGACGTCGAAGCATCAGAGATCCGCGAGAGAGTCGTCAGGGGTGACGAGGTGGTGGGCTGGCAGGACAGTACTGATTGGGGACTACGGTACCGCGGGGGGCTGTTCGTACCAGTTAACTATAGAGATGCCGTGTTACGAGAGGCACACCATTCGCGTCTCGCAGTGCATCCGGGGGGCACCAAGATGTACCGTGACCTCAGGAGGCACTACTGGTGGCGCGGCATGAGGAGAGCAGTCGCAGAGTTTGTGTCGAGATGCCTTGTCTGTCAGCAGGTGAAGGCAGAGCATCAGCGTCCCGCGGGATTGTTACAGCCACTACCGATTGCTCAGTGGAAGTGGGAGCACATTACGATGGATTTCGTGTGTGGACTACCGAGATCGCCCAAGGGAAACGACGCCGCGTGGGTGGTAGTCGACCGGTTGACCAAGTCGGCCCATTTTCTGGCTATGAGGATGACAGACCCGGTCGACAAGTTGAGCAGTCTGTATATCCAGGAGATAGTGCGCCTCCACGGGGTCCCGGTGTCGATAGTGTCTGACAGGGATCCCCGCTTCACGTCCAGGTTCTGGCCGAGTCTGCAGAAGGCACTGGGGACAGAGGTCCTACTCAGCACAGCACATCATCCTCAGACAGACGGTCAGTCTGAGCGTACCATTCAGATCTTGGAGGACATGCTGCGAGCATGTGTGCTGGATTTCAGGGGATCTTGGGAGACCTACCTGCCATTGGCCGAGTTCGCCTACAACAACAGCTTCCAGGCCAGTATCGGGATGGCACCGTTCGAAGCGTTGTATGGTAGGCCGTGTCGGTCACCAGTATGCTGGGCAGAGGTGGGGGACAAGAGTCTGCTGGGGCCAGATCTTGTCAGAGAGACGACGGAGAAGGTCACATTGATCCGCGATCGGTTGAGGACCGCGCAGAGCCGGCAGAAGAGTTATGCAGACAGGCGACGTCGACCTCTTGAGTTTGCAGTCGGGGATCACGTGTTCCTGAAGGTGAGCCCGAGGAAGGGGCTGGTGCGGTTCAGGCGCAGCGGGGGAAAGTTGGCTCCGAGGTACATAGGCCCGTTCCAGATCTTAGACAGAGTGGGAGTCGTGGCTTATCGTCTAGCGTTGCCACCGCAGCTTGGGAGAGTACATAACGTCTTCCACGTATCCCAGTTGCGGCAGTACAACGCAGACCCCTCCCACGTCATCGAGTGGACTGATATCGAGGTGGCTGATGATGTCTCCTATGAGGAGCAGCCGGTTCGGATCATGGACACACGGCAGCAGATTCTGCGGGGAGGCAAGATTATCCGCTTGGTCCGAGTGCAGTGGAAACATCACGGAGCTGAGTCGACGTGGGAACGCGAGGACGAGGTTCGCGCGAAGTATCCCGGCCTGTTCGACTCCCGAGGTACGTCTGTTTTAAATTTCGCGGACGAAATTTCTTTAAGGGGGGTAGACTGTAATAACCACTTCTGGTCAACGTCAGTCAAACCTGCGAAAAACAGGAAAATTTAAAAATTTTAAGACAGACACTTAACTTAACTTAAATTGACCCCGAGGGTCATGCCGGACTTAAGTTGACCCCGTTATCGACTAAAATGAGTTACGGGGGACTCAGGGCAACTTCCTGGTCATTTTGGGAAAGATTGATTTTTCGCTGGAAAAGTCACCCGAGCGACGTTTTGGTCCATTCGAGGACCGTTTTGGACCCGAAAAGCTTAGCCGTCGTCGTAGCGGTCTTAGTTGGGCCGTTTCCTTGAAGCCCGTCCAGTTTAAAATATTTTTGGGAAAAGTGCCCGTTCGGGGCCCGAAACGTCCGTTTTTCGCGAATCTGATTGGAAAATATCAACTAGATATTTTCCAAAAGGTATGGGACCCACCTTGACACTTGTCAAGTAGATGGTGGTGTATTTTTTGGAGGGAAAATGGGTGGATGTGGTGAGTTGGCCGAGTATAGGGTAAAAGGGAAAGGAGTTGGAGTTAGTTGTTATTTGTTTTAAAAATTAGAAAGAGGAAGAGAGGTTTTAGAGAGAGAAGGAGAAGGAGAAGAAGAGAGAAGAAGGAAGGTTGAGCTAGGGTTGGTGATCGAGCCCTTGGATCGAGTCAAAGCAAAGAGCAATCCCGTTCCCCTCATTCTCCTCTACGGTAATACCCGAACCGATTCTCGTTTCGATTATTTTCAAGAGCTAGGGTTTGGTTATAAAATTTGGTTTAGGGTTGTGTAGAGATTAGAGAGGTGTTGGAGACGTTTTAGAGGTGTTTGGGAGAGAAATTTCACGTTTTCCGGTGACCGGAGGCTCGGGAGGAGCTCCGGCCACCGTGGGCGGTGGCCGGCCGGCCATGTGGTGGCTGGCCGGAGGTGGCAGCAGCCACCACTTGGTGGCCGAGCCCCTCCCTCAAACCCTAGGGTCTCGGCCAAGCCTCTTGGGTGGGGCCCACGTGCTCGGTTGCTCGGGTTTTAATGTTCGGGTGGTTTAAAACGTCCCCCGGACCACTTTTTCCTAATCGAATCGAAATTTGGAATTAATTTGGAGAAGTTGTAATTAACGGGTTTTGGGAAACTTTAAACGTTAATTAATTGACTTAGAAGTCGGAATTCAATTCCGTCAAGTGCGTTGGGTTCCTTGAAATATTCTAAGACCGTAGAAACGAAAACGGGGACTTTTGGAGCCCCGGAAGGCAATTAACCAAAACCGGGCAGATTCGCCATGTCGGGCGAATCTGGCCCTTACGGGTCCTTTTTCGGCAATATCGAATAATTGGGAAGTTTGGGAGTGATCGGCTTTGTCGGGGTTACGTTTGGGCGTTAAGTTTATTAATTTTCGGTTTATTCGTACTAGTTTAAAAGTACTTTGAATTTGTGTTCTTTTAGATCGTGCTACGGACCGAGGCAAGGGAAAGCTCGGCGAGTGACTAGGTCCACTTCGGGTTTTGTTGGAGCGCTTTTGGATCTATATACGAGGTAGGGAAAAGTAGCCGGATCTCGGCCCTGATTAGGGAAAGTTAATAGTAGAATTGCATGTGACACCGGGGTGTCGTGGGTTGAGTAGATTTATTTAATTATTAGAAAAGCATGATACGGGATTGTAGCGTTTAAGAGAAAGGCATGTGACACTTAGTAGTGTCGTAGGAACAGAGAACTTAGCGATAATTGAATTACTGGAGGCATATGACCATGCCCGGAGGTTGTTTGTGAAACTAGCGATTTTAGGACTGTTGGAGGCATCGAGTATGCCGGAGGTTGTCGTGCGCGTTATTTAATTGTTGAGTTTGGGTGGCCTTGAGAGCCCGTATTTAATTGTTGAGTTTGGGTGGCCTTGAGAGCCCGTATTTAATTGTTGAGTCGGGGTGGCCATGAGAGCCGTGTATTTAATTTGGTGTCTTGAGTGGCAGCGAGTGCCCGTGGGGTTGTTGAACCCGAGTCTTGACTGTTGAGGTGTCTTGAGTGGCCTTGAGTGCCTGTGTGATTGAACTTGCCTGTGATTGTGATTGTGGTTACCTGGGGTGGTGAGTTCTAAAGGTCGACAGCCTGATCCGACTTAGTGTCGATGAATTGCGAGTTTTAAAGGTCGACAGCCTGATCCGACTTAGTGTCGAGGAATTGCGAGTTTGAAAGGTCGACAGCCTGATCCGACTTCGTGTCGAGGAATTGCGATAGGTCGAACCCTGACCTGATTGAGATTGGTTACTGAGCAGCTGGTGTGCGATCCTTTGTGATCTTGTTTGGTGTTGCGTCGTTTCGTTCGAGTCCTTGAGGAGGTCGTCGATAGTTGTGTCGGGTCTACACTGTTTTTATCGAGTGTCGAGCCTGTTGAGGAAGGTGACGGGTTGTGGGTCAGTTGGGTATCTGAGTTGGGGACTGTAGTCCCGGTGTCGGGTTTGGTTTTAGTGTTACTGGCTTCTTCTGCTAATTATGCCATAGTCAGTCTGTTATCCGTGGAGGTGAGCGAACGCTCACCCCTAGCTGCTTTTCCTACAGGTACTGATCACCGGACGGACTAGGTGAGCTCTTGAAGTTCACGGAGCTTGGAGCGGAGTCTGGTCTTTACTTTTGTTGAGTCTAGTGACGGATGTTGTACCTTGTCCACTTGTTGGGACGTTTTTGTATTGTAAATGCTATTATTTTGAGAAGTAAATGGAAATGTCAAAACTTTTATTGAAAACAGGTTTCAAGTGTTCATGTTTTAAATGTTCGCGTCCCGAGTTCGGTTCGCTGAAATTTGGGGCGTGACAATCTCGGGTTTCAATCTATACTAGAATATGGTTAGACTGAAACAAGTGCAATAGCTATGGGTGTAAAACACGAAAGTTAGAGGAATTCATAAATTGTAATGCTTTATACCATTCTACATCTAGATTAGAGATAATTAGGTGAACGGAGTATATTAGGGTCCTAATATGATCGAGAGATGGTTAGGACTGCATTAAGAGAATTCTCGTTTCCCTTAGAATAGTATTAGTTGCAAATGTATACCGAATCTTGTTAAGTTGTTCATCACGTTTGAACCCCGCTAACGTCCTAGATCGCCTTTAAACCATGCTTTACCACCCACATGTGATTTTGTGCTTTATTCTCAGATCATTCATATTGCTTCTTACTTGTATGAATTTATTATTTTCTGAAACAAACCAAACATCGTTATAGGAATAGCTTGACCAGCGAAGTAATTAATTAAAGGGCTTGCTTAATTTCTCCATTGGGTACGATAATTCAGACTAAACCCCGATTACTACTTGACGATAGGTATACTTGTCGTTCCATTCTGATAGTTAGTTCTCGGAGTGTCAGATACCATCTATAATTTGTATTCCTGATATGAATCATGATAGTTCATCTTCTATTAGACTACTGATCACTTCCTTAAGCCTTGTTGAAAGTATCTTGGACAGAATTTTATAAGGTCCTCCTATCAGACTTATTGGCCTAAAATCATCAAAGGTAAGAAGAGAGGCAGAGTTTTTTTGGAATTAATGTTATAAAGGAAGAATTTAATTCTTTTTCTAGTTGACCAGTACAATAGAACTCCTATGTAAAACTCATGAAGTCATGGTTAATAATAGGCCAGCATATTTGAAAAAATTTAAGAGTATATCCATTTGGCCCTGAGGCCCTAAGGCACAAGCTATGACTGCCGAGTAGACTTCCTCTTCCACGAAAGGCTTCTCCAACCACTAAGCTTGCTCCAGAGATAGTGATGCAAATGGAAGATCAAACAGATCAACATATGAGGGGAGGTTACTGTGAACCTGCTAGCAAAATAATGGGTTGAAGCCACCTTAATTTCAGTAGGAGAAGAGAGTAACACATCCTTGTCCAAAATGTGAGAAATTTTCTTCTTAGACCCTTTAAAATTTTCCACTTTGTGAAACAATTTGGGGAAACCCTGTATCCTAACCCCATTTCACCTTTGTTTTTCGCTTCCAAACCTAGGTTTACTTTTCTTGACATTTCCCAACTGCCACCTTTCAAATTTTTACACAAACTAACGTTTGGCGTCAGACTTAACAGATCCGTCCATGTTTTCGTCACGTGCCGCTCATGTGACCGAAAATAAGGCTATTAATGGCAGAATTGCCCTCGGTTTTTGGGCTTTCAAACGCGTCTAAGACCTCATTTCATGTGTCTGATTGTAGTGTTGAAGTCAAAAGAAGGTGAGGACAGAGAAACCCAAAGCTCTGAATGAAGAAGAAGAAGAAGAAGAAGAAGAAGAAGAAGAAGAAGAAGAAGAAGAAGAAGAAGAAGAAGAAGAAGAAGAAGAAGAAGAAGAAGAAGAAGAAGAAGGAGGATGGCGTCAGTAGCGTCGCGAATAGACAAGAAGGTACATATTCATCCTTTATTTGAAATTCAATTTGCTGTAGTTTGAAATGATGAATAGATTGATTTTGAAAAAAACAATGGGTGTAGTTGGTTCATCTCCATAAAGTGTGGTTATGGTTAGATTTGTGAACAGATAATGTGTTTGAGATTTGTATAGTCTCGGTTAGGGTTTGGGAACCTCACAAAGGATTGGTATTTGTAAAATTGTAGAAATGAATATATAGGGTTAGGGTCAGGTAATAATGAATTGTTGTATACAATTTAGGGGTTAGGGTTACTATGAAATATGTAGGGGAAAAGTAAAGGGGATCCTCACAATGAATTGTGTTAGGGCTATAAAATTTGATAATTTGTACAATTAGCAAATGTGTGTAATTTATGTTGGTTAAATATGAAGTGTTGAAATTATATACATAGGTTTGTTGATGAGAATATGTAAATAAATGGTAGTTTATGTATGTTGTTTGTAAAAGGGTGATAGGATGGGGAAGGCAAGAATTGTGAATTGTTATTGTGGTGTTAGAGCTTTGATGCGTACCTCGTACTCCACAGAAAATCCGAGTAGACGGTTTCTTGGATGTGGAAAATTCACGGTAAGTATTGTTGATTTTTGGAAGTTAAGCATATTTGAACCAATTAACAATCATAGTTGGATGTTAGTTTATGTGTGTATGTTTCTTATTTTTATAGGTTGTGCACATGTGCAAATTTTTTGAGTGGGTTGATGAAGATGTATGCCCTCGTGGGAGGGGATTGGTTCCTCAACTAGTAATTAAGATTAAAACTTTGGAGGAGGAGTTAAGGATGGAGCAGAACAAGAAGAACATGCAAGGTGGTATGAAGACAATTAACCTAATCTGCTATATCGTTAGTGGGTATTTTGTAATGGTTAAATTGTTCATGTAGTAGACATATGGTACTTGTTGTGAACCTTCAATGTAAGTGATTTTGTATTACTCTTGTTATGAAGCTATGGAGATTGTCCTGTTATGTTACTAATGTGAGAATCTTTGCATTGATATTCAGTTATGGTCAAGTTGATGCAACATTGCACAACACAGTACATTTCATAAACTAAAACCAAGCAGCTAGATAATAATTGGAGCTGATGATTAGTAGACATGGAAAAGTGTGTTCATAAATTAAACCATAAAGCATGGAAATAAGAACCCATCTGACGAGACTTAAGCATTGTTGTCATTGTCCTCCTCTTCATCCTCCGTGTCTGGGAAAACTGCGTTCCATGCCGAGGATGCCTCATCACCACTCGATTCTTGTTCGGTGTCACCGGCATAGCCATGGGGTGCACTATATTCCTTGTCCTTGTTGTCAGCATGTGGAGGAAATTGTTCAACCGGGGCATCCTTTTTTGAACGATCATCAAGAGGCCCTTTCACCCGAACTTCTTGAGGTGGGGGGTTGTTTTCGTCTGAGAACTCTTTGGCCGGTGAGGGAATGGGGAATGGGTATAAATTTTTTGGATCAGAAGAAGGTGGTGGGTTGGGAATGGCTGGGTGCTCATACTTGTACCATGTATCGCTTCCGCCCGAGGATGATGAGTATGAGTAATTGAAGTATTCATCAACAAAGCTATCACCATTATCATTGCCGGACATGGTTGCTGTGAAGAAGGAAATGTGGTGACTGAAACTAAAACATAATGCTTATATAGAATGTGATAGTGGCTGATGGTGTAAATATTGATATGCATTTTCAACCACATTCATAATTGAAAAAAAAAGTGCACCAGTCATGCTCAATTACACATCAAATAGTGCAGACCCAAGTGTTCCCATTGACACAATCACACACAAAAGGTCACAGATCCCCAATAAGTCATGAGAGCTGTGGAGGGAATCGTATTCCCTTTGAAAACCACAAAAGGGCAAAAGGACCAGCAGATGGTCTGCAGCCCACATGTGACCCCTACAAAATAAAAGCATCTACATGCTTTAATACCACCATAAAGTCATCCACCCACCACAAAATAAGTTTTTAACTACACAGACCACATGACACCACAACAACTACTCCAATAATTTAGGTTTCCTGCTTCAGATACTCCTCCTAAGCACAACAACCTCTGGTTCTTTCTTTTCTTCCTCATCCTTCTTCTTCCTTTTCTCCTTCCTTGGAGCAACTGGAGGCTTGGCTGCTTTAGCATGTTTAGTTGGAGCAATTGGAGGCTTGGCTGGTTGAGCATTTATAGTTGGAGCAACTCGAGGCTTGGCTGCTTTAGTTGCTTTAGCAATTGTAGTTGGAGCAAGTGGAGGCTTGGCTGGTTGAGCATGCTTCAGATACTCCTCCTAAGCACAACAACCTCTGGTTCTTTCTTTTCTTCCTCATCCTTCTTCTTCCTTTTCTCCTTCCTTGGAGCAACTGGAGGCTTGGCTGCTTTAGCATGTTTAGTTGGAGCAATTGGAGGCTTGGCTGGTTGAGCATTTATAGTTGGAGCAACTCGAGGCTTGGCTGCTTTAGTTGCTTTAGCAATTGTAGTCGGAGCAACTGGAGCCCTGTCACGCAAATCGTTCCTGAGCTTCTTCAGCATGCTTGAAATAGCAGCTCCATCCTGGACAGTCATAATACATTCGAAGGTGAAAGTTTAGTTTTTCTGAAAGTTTTTTATGTATGACCATAGAATCTGCATCTAGTATGAAAACACAAAACTATGTTCTACATGTTAATGATAAGAGTACTATCAAAATTTGACTAATTAGGACTGTAATAACCACTTCCGGTCAACGCCAGTCAAACCTGCGAAAAATAGGAAAATTTAAATTTTTTAAGACAGACACTTAATTTAACCTAAATTGACCCTGAGGGTCATACCGGACTTAATTTGACCCCGTTCTCGACCAAAATGAGTTCCGGGAGACTCAGGGCAACTTTCTGATAAATTTGGGAAATGTTGACTTTTCGCTGGAAAAGTCAACCGAGCGACGTTTTGGTCCATTCGAGGACCGTTTTGGATCCAAAAAGCTTAGTCGTCGTCGCAGCGGCCTTAGTTGAGCCGTTTCCTTGTAGCCCGTCAAGTTTCGTAATTTCTTGGGAAAAGTGCCCGTTCGGGGCCCGAAACGTCCGTTTTTCGCGAATCTGAGTGGAAAATATCAAGCAGATATTTTCCAACAAGTGTGGGGCCCACCTTGCCACTTGTCCAACAATTGGTGGTGTTAGTTTTTTTTTTGGGGGGGGGGGGGAATGAGTGGTGAGGGAGGGTGGCCGGCCACACTTAGTTAAAAAGAAAAAAAAAAAGAGAAGAAGAGAGTTAGTTGTTTGAAATAGAAAGAGAAGAAGAGAGTTAGAGAGAGAAGGAGAAGGAGAAGGAGAAGAAGAGAGAAGGATAAAAGCTAGGGTTTTGGAGTTTATCCAACCCTTGGATCGTCTCAAGGCAAGAAGAAAACGTCTTCCCCTCGTCTTCCTCTACGATTTGTACTAAACCGATCGTCGTTTCGTTTATTTTCAAAAGCTAGGGTTTCGTTAAAATGATTGGGTTAGGGTTGTATTGAGGTTGGGGAGGTGTTGGAGACATTTTAGAGGTGTTTGGAGGTGTGGTTGCACGTTTTCCGGTGACCGGAAGCTCGGGAGGAGCTCCGGCCACCGTGGGTGGTGGCCGGCCGGCCATGGGGTGGCTGGCCGGAGCTGGGACCAGCCACCACCATGGTGGCCGAGCCCCCCCTTGAACCCTAGGGCTCACGGCCAAGTGGGCCGGGTGGGGCCCACGTGCTCGGTGTTGTGTCTCGAGGTAGGGTTGGAGATGAACCAACTCGCAGCGGAAAATCAATGAAAACCAAGAGACGATTAAAACCATGAAACAACTAACAAAGAATGGATTCACAAGAGAAAAATTCAGCACTAGTTCTTACCAAAACAAGAACACCGGTTAACGAATGATTGGCTTGAGTCTCCAAGACGCCTACGTATCCACATGGGAATCAAAGCCACGTAGTTCTTCTCTTTGAGGACTCAAGAACACAAACATGGAGGTGGAAACTAGCCAAACCCGAAATGGCCATGGAAGAGGGAGAGAAAATGTGTTTCCTATTCTTGTCTTGTATTTTTTATGTTGAAAAAAGATGACTTAAACATAACAAAACCCATACTTGTCCAACTAAAGGCATGGGACAAGTATGGTGTCAAGTAAGGTGTAAATAGGACAAAGTATGGCAAGACAAGATTGGGTTAGGTGGTGAATCACCAACACCTTAATCCTTGTCTTGCTTACTTAGTACTAATTAATCAAGACTTGATTAATTAGTTCCATGGGCCTTGGTTGCATGGGCCTTTCATGGGCCTCTTGGAACATGGCCCGTGGCCATTTCCAACGAGGTCCCGTGATTCGCTCATCGCCTCCATGCCTTCCATACCGGAAATGTCCAACATTATCCGACGCGATCAATCCCAAGACTCCAAGTCTTGTCTCGATCTGTGAAGTCCTATTCACTTACGGGCACATGACCCAAAACCCAGTTTTGGTCATGTCCCGAGACAACTCCCTTTTGGCCATTCTCCATAAATATGTCAATGAGTTTCATCCTCCGGTCTGACCCTTAGGTTTATGCATGTCAATAGATCAACGTAAAATCCCATTTTACTTGATCCTATTTAAGTGGCAACTAACGAGACTTTAGTATTGCCTGACACTACATAACGAATCGACCCTGTCGATTCTAACCTTTCCGTCGTCCCTGTCATTATCCTTTTATCTCCGATATCCTAATTGAGATAAGGCATAGAGCCGTCATCCTTATTATTCTCAATCACCGTTCCTTGATATGTGAGATGACTGAAGATATGATACCCAGTATCATGTGCATGGCCATGCTATTCTTCCAGTCACTCTCGATCAAGTGGCCGAGAACCGATATCTTTCCCATACCTTAGTATGAGGGATAAATCCCTTAGCCGTCTTTCGTGTCACTCATGTAGCCCGTCCCCAAGCCAATCCTGGCCGTTATGGAAGCCCTGTTACGGACAACGTTAGGCTCAGGTCAAACTCAGTTGTTGACTACATAGCGATCACAAAGACTCCTTGGTCTAAGGATACATGACAAGCTACAACACTGAATATGTTCATGACTTAATCTATGGCACATATTCAGGGCGGGTCGTCCAATATCATGTCCCACATGATATCTATGATCAGACTTCGGAATCCCATTCCAATGACTAACAGAACGTAAGCCATAAAGAGCCATCTTTCATACTAGTCGCTTCTAGTGAAGCTTTGTTGACTAGGGACCCATCGAGTGTGATCTATCTCGATCTATGGTTCTATTCGCATGGTGGGCATAGATCAGAGCACACATCGATATATTACTCCAACACATAAGTAATATAAAGCCGCTTTAATTTTATTGCTAACGATGATATATACATTTGGACATTTAGGATTGAACTACGGGCACTAAGACTAACGGTGATCGGGTTTAGTGTTCGGGAGGTTTAAAACGTCCCCCGGACCATTTATCCTTAACCGAATCGAAAATTGGATTTAATTTGGAGAAGTTGTAATTAACGGGTTTTAGAAACTTTAAACGTTAATTAATCGACTCGGAAGTCGGAACTCAATTCTGTCAAGTACATTGGGATCCTTGAACTATTCTAAGACCGTAGAAACGAAAACGGGAATTTTTGGAGCCCCGGAAGGGTATTTACAAAACCCGGGCAGATTCGCCATGTCGGGCGAATCGGGCCTTTACGGGTCCTTTATCGACAATGTCGAGTAATTGGGAAGTTTGGGAGTGATCGACATTGTCGGGGTTACGTTTGGGCGTTAAGTTTATTGAATTTTTGTTTATTCGTACTAGTTTAAAAGTGCCTTAAATTTGTGTTCTTTTAGATCGTGCTGCGGACCGAGGCAAAGGAAAGCTCGGCGAGTGACTGGGATCACATAGAGACTTAATGGAGCACTTTTGGAGTTTTATACGAGGTAGGGAAAAGTAGCCGGATCTCGGCCCTGATTAGGGAAAGTTAACAGTAGAATTGCATGTGACACCGGGGTGTCGTGGGTTGAGTAGGTTTATATAAATATTAGAAAAGCATGATACGGGATTGTAGCGTTTATGAGAAAAGCATGTGACACTTAGTAGTGTCGTAGGAGCAGAGAACTTAGCGTTATTAGAATTACTGGAGGCATATGACCATGCCCGGAGGTTGACTGTTTAATTTATGTCTTGGTTGGCCATGAGAGCCGTGTTATTTAAATTGGTGCCTTGGTTGGCCACGAGAGCCCGTGTTATTTAATTGGTGTCTTGGGTGGCCACGAGAGCCCGTGTTATTTAATTGGTGTCTTGGGTGGCCATGAGAGCCCGTGTTATTTAATTGGTGTCTTGGGTGGCCATGAGAGCCCGTGTTTTACTGTTGGTGTTTTGAGTGGCCGTGAGTGCCCGTGAGGTTTTTGAACCCGAGCCTTGACCGTTGGTGTGTCTTGAGTGGCCGGGAGTGCCGGTGGGGTTGTTGAACCCGAGTCTTGACCATTGGTGTGTCTTGAGTGGCCGTGAGTGCCCGTGGGGTTGTTGAACCCGAGTCTTGACTGTTGAGGTGTCTTGAGTGGCCTTGAGTGCCTGTGTGTTGAACTTGCCTGTGATTGTGATTGTGGTTACCTGAAGTTGTGAGTGCGAAAGGTCGACAGCCTGATCCGACTTGGTGTCGATGAATTGCGATAGGTCGACAGCCTGATCCGACTTAGTGTCGATGAATTGCGATAGGTCGACAGCCTGATCCGATTTGGTGTCGATGAATTGCGATAGGTCGACAGCCTAATCCGACTTCGTGTTGAGGAAATGCGATAGGTCGATCCTTGACCTGATTGAGATTGGTTACTGAGCAGCTGGTGTGCGATCCTTTGTGATCTTGTTTGGCGTTGTGTAGTCTTTCTGTCGTGTCCTTGGAGGAGGTCGTCGATAGTTGTGTCGGGTCTACATTACTTTATCGAGTGTTGAGTCTGTTAAGGAAAGTAACGGGTTGTGGGTCAGTTGAGTACTTGAGTTGGGGACTGTAGTCCCGGTGTTGGGTTTGGTTTTGGGTGTTACTGGCTTTATCTACTAATTATGCCATAGTCAGTCTGTTATCCGTGGTGGTGAGCGAACGCTCACCCCTAGCTGCTTTTCCTACAGGTACTGATCACCGGACGGACTAGGTGAGCTCTTAAACCTTGTGGAGCTAGGAGCGGAGTCTGGTCTTTATGTTGTTGAGTCTAGTGACGGATACTTGTACCTTGTCCTTTTGTTGGGACGTTTTTGTATTGTAAATATTATTTTTGATAACTAAATGGTAATTTCAAAGTATTTATTCAAACAGGTTTCAAGTGTTTTTATGATTTTAAAATGTTCGCGTCCCGAGTTCGGTTTACTGAAATTGGGGCGTGACAGCTTGGTATCAGAGCTCGAGGTTTCACACCTCGGACTGTCCGTCAATTAGGTGGGAGAGTCGAGTCAGTGTAGACCCTTCACGTCTTGAGTCTTGTTTTGTTTGTGCGTATGTTGCAGTATTTCGTTGCTGGCATACTGATTGTGTGTGGTTGCGTGAACTATTTTTAAACTGTCGCGGGTCGACTCAAGAGCGCTCCTGTAGTCGGACGTGACGGTGTTGATGTCAAGTCGGTACAACGTAGTTCGGGGACGCCTGGACCGGGTTGTAACTACATGATGTCAAGAAATGAGGTTTTAAGCTGAAAATGTGAAAGTTTTAAAAAAAAAATTGTTGACCCTGTTGGCGTGTGTTAAACTTGATTGGCCTTATGGGCGTATGTTTTGATTTTGTTTGGCCCGGTGGGCAAGGTTCGACTTTGGTTGGCCCGGTGAGCGGGGGTCGTGTGGTTGTGTTGTTGTTGGCCATGTTGGCTTATGATTGAGGTCGGTCTTTAGTTGCCCTACTGTGTTATGTGTTTGGTGGTCGTTTGTCTGCGACGTACTAGTGAACGGGTCGTGTACCGGCCTGGTCCAGTGAGCTGCTTTCAAACTATGGGTTGTTTTTGTTTCGTTGTGTGTTTGGGTTGGTCATCGCGCGTTTTGGTGCACGTTGGTGCGGTCTCTTTGAGGTTTCTTTTACTAATACTAATAGTTAAAGTATTATAGCGTGAGCGGTGTGACATGTTAGTGTTAAGCACGCTAGAGTAAGCATAGACCGGGTGAACGTTAGTGTTTTTGAACTTGTTGTTTTTATTTGAGTTCGCAAACTGAACGTTTGCGTGTATCCGTGCAGAGGATACTGACTTATAGCTCGCGGTAGACGCGGACGAGCAGCGGGAACACGGGGTCGGGCGCCCACGCGAGGCCGGTGGGGACGGTCAGCGGGGACACCGGGAAGGGTGCCAACCGTTGAGCCCGCCGAGTACGTGGAGGCGCAGGGCACTCCTATCGGAGAAGACAGGAGAAGCGACGCGGGACCGTCTACAGGCACACCCAGTGTTCCGCCGGTCGCGGACCCTCCCGTTATGACTGCCCTGGATGAGCTGACCAGGACAGTCCAGAGTTTGGTGGCGGTCATCGCCAACCGAGAGTCGGCTTCACCAGCTCCAGAGGCAGTCGCGGTCCCAGTGAGGCCCGGTCAGACATAGGATCACACATCCTGGGCACTGCTAGACTTCCTGAAGCTCGGGATACCTACATTTGTCGGGGAGCCGAACCCCGACCTAGCCGAGAGGTGGCTAGAGCAGGTCACGCGAGACCTGGATACATCAGGTATCGAGGCTGGCCGTCGCAGAGTGTCCTTTGCGGCCCATCAGCTGAGAGACAGCGCCTACCACTGGTGGGGGCGTGTGAAGGACATAGTCGGATACGACTACCTCATCTTCCAGGAGGTGTTTCTGGCATAGTACTTTCCCGAGTCGGCTCGGCTGGAGCGACATCGGCAGTTTCTAGACCTGGAGCAAGGAGGGTTGACAGTGGCGGAATACGAGGCCAGATTCACGGCCTTGACCAGATTCGCGCCGGAGATGGTGACTACCGAGCAGAACCGTTGCCTACGGTTCCAGGGGGGACTGAGACCGATGATTCGGGACAAGGTCCTCGCCTTGAGATTGCGGAAGTATACAGATCTCGTGGACACCGCAGCGACGGTGGAGTAGGATATTCGCGATGCGGCCAGGACCCGCGAGGTTCGACAGCGGCCGACCAGCTTTACAGGGCCGTCCGACTCACGAGAACCGCGGAGACAGAGGACCACGGGGTTCTTCCGACCACTGCCTCATCAGGGTGGATCGAGACAGCAGGGGGCAGTAGCATCAGTGGGGCCAGTCGCCTCAGAGAGGAGGCCGACATGCTATTACTGGGGGCAGCCAGTGTTAGTCTTAGTGCCCGTAGTTCAATCCTAAATGTCCAAATGTACATATCATCGTTAGCAATAAAATTAAAGCGGATTTATATTACTTATGTGTTGGAGTAATATATCGACGTGTGCTCTGATCTATGCCCACCATGCGAATAGAACCATAGATCGAGATAGATCACACTCGATGGGTCCCTAGTCAACAAAGCTTCACTAGAAGCGACTAGTATGAAAGATGGCTCTTTATGGCTTACGTTCTGTTAGTCATTGGAATGGGATTCCGGAGTCTGATCATAGATATCATGTGGGACATGATATTGGACGACCCGCCCTGAATATGTGCCATAGATTAAGTCATGAACATATTTAGTGTTGTAGCTTGTCATGTATCCTTAGACCAAGGAGTCTTTGTGATCGCTATGTAGTCAACAACTGAGTTTGACCTGAGCCTAACGTTGTCCGTAACAAGGCTTCCGTAACGGCCATGATTGGCTTGGGGACGGGCTACATGAGTGACACGAAAGGCGGCTAAGGGATTTATCCCTCATACTGAGGTATGGGAAAGATATCGGTTCTCGGCCGCTTGATCGAGAGTGACTGAAAGAATAGCATGGCCATGCACATGATACTGGGTATCATATCTTCAGTCATCTCACATATCAAGGAACGGTGATTGAGAATAATAAGGATGACGGCTCTATGCCTTATCTCAATCAGGATATCGGAGATAAAAGGATAATGACAGGGACGACGGAAAGGTTAGAATCGACAGGGTCGATTCGTTATGTAGTGTCAGGAAATACTAAAGTCTCGTTAGTTTCCATTTAAATAGGATCAAGTAAAATGGGATTTTACGTTGATCTATTGACATGCATAAACCTAAGGGTCACACTGGAGGATGAAACTCATTGACACATTTATGGAGAATGGCCAAAAGGGAGTTGTCTCGGGACATGACCAAAACTGGGTTTTGGGTCATGTGCCCGTAAGTGAATAGGACTTTACGGATCGAGACAAGGCTTGAAGCCTTGGGATTGATCGCGTCGGATAATGTTGGACATTTCTGGTATGGAAGGCATGGAGGCGATGAGCGAATCACAGGACCTCGTTGGAAATGGCCACGGGCCATGTTCCAAGAGGCCCATGAAAGGCCCATGGAACTAATTAATCAAGTCTTGATTAATTAGTACTAAGTAAGCAAGACAAGGATTAAGGTGTTGGTGATTCACCACCTAACCCAATCTTGTCTTGCCATACTTTGTCCTATTTACACCTTACTTGACACCATACTTGTCCCATGCCTTTAGTTGGAGAAGTATGGGTTTTGTTATGTTTAAGTCATCTTTTTTCAACATAACAAACACAAGACAAGAATAGGAAACACATTTTCTCTCCCTCTTCCATGGCCATTTCGGGTTTGGCTAGTTTCCACCTCTATTTTTGTGTTCTTGAGTCCTCAAAGAGAAGAATTACGTGGCTTTGATTCCCATGTGGATACGTAGGCATCTTGGAGACTCAAGCCAATCATTCGTTAACCGGTGTTCTTGTTTTGGTAAGAGATAGTGCTGAATTTTTCTCTTGTGAATCCATTCTTTGTTAGTTGTTTCATGGTTTTAATCGTCTCTTGGTTTTTATTGATTTTCCGCTGCGAGTTGGTTCATCTCCAACCCTACGTCGAGACCCAACAATGGCATCAGAGCCGTGCCACCTTCGGGATTCACAAGACGGTGTTCAAAGTTTCGGTTTTGCTTGAAAGTTTCGTTTTTTGGCATGTTGTTTTGCTAAATTGTTTGATAACATGTTTTAAATTCTTGTTCATGGATTTAATGCATGTAAAATGAATTTTTGAAAATTATTTCAAATCTGGAGATTTTGAAAAAACATTTGATTTTTCGGGTCTCGGGAGCGGGACTCTCGGGGAGCCGAAACCGGGACCGAACGGGGCTCTGTTGGACGGAGCTAGGCCAAGCATGACCATTGGATGGTTGATATGCCAAGGCTAAACCGTTTTGTTAGTTATGACGAGTTTGGAACCGTCATGACGAACTCGAAGATCAAATGTTCAAAAATTTCATTTTTGAACGGTTTCGATAAACCGAGCATCAAATTTTTTTTTCAAAACTTGGCTATTAAATAAAACCGGAAAATCACATGATGTTTGATAACATGCTTGTTTGATAACACGATGTGTGATGTGATGTTGGCATGGTGTACATAATAGCCCCGAGCTCGATTTAATTATTTATCGCTTTTCACGGCCTGCGAGCCGTTAGAGTTACCGTGTAATTATTCTTTCAAGGTGTGGTCGTCGAACCACTTGTTTGTAATATTTATTTATTCTCGACCTGCGAGACGTGTATTAAATTGTAATTTTTTACTCAAGACGAAGAAAAGGCGAAAAGGTCTTTTGGTGGCTTTTCGGGTGTTGGCATCGGCTTGGAGTCGGTGGAGCTCAAGAAGCTAGTAGGAGAGTTAGTTTAGGGGGCTATTATGTGCACATTTATCGCTTTATGCTTGGTTTATTTTATGCATGACTAATTCTATGTGTTTTAGAATTGCATGCTTAACTTTATTTACCGAGCATATCACCTCACATGCAAAGATTAAATTGGAATTTTAATCCTTGTGTGTGAACCCTTAGAACCGTCATTGCATTGGATGTAGTTGACGGGTTCAAAGGAAGAATTTCATTGGATGTAATTTGAGGCATCATTGCATTTGGAATGTAGTTGATGTGCTCATCGCATCTAGGATGTGCCAAAGTTTTAAACACAACCGGACAAGTGAAAACGGGTCATGTCCGATACCACCCAATTCTCAACACCTTACTACCTCCCCGTCCTATGGGTGTCGTGCGCCTTAGCGGAGCATCCATGGGAAAGCGGGGTAGTAGGTTTGGACGACATATGTGGGTGTCGTGCGCCTTAGCGGAGCACCTACATAGTGGCGGGTCATAGTTGAAAATTGGTGGACCCGACTACGATTCTCAGCTAGGGTTGAGCTAGGGTATCAGATAGGGTAAGCCGTGTACTTAAGTACATACCCTAGCCAAGAGTCACATTGGATGTGATTGGACGGGGTCCTACCTACATAGCTCGATTGAGTGGTGAGCCTTCGTTCAGCTTGATGGAGTGAATCAAGGATCTTGGTTTTAGATTCTAAAGGTATAGAATCGATTGTTGGTGTTTAAGCTTGATCTTCATAAAATTTATTCAGTTTACTGATTGAATTTTATCTGTTGTAGATCAAATGGAAAATTCAGCGAACATTAATAGTTTGTCATTAAAAACCATTCTTGACAGGGTCAAGCTAAATGGGACAAACTATTTGGACTGGTACAGAATTTTAAGGATAGTCCTCAAGTCTGAACGCAAAGAATATGTCCTTGACAAGGCTGTCTCTAAGACCATATCAGAGTTACATGAAGTGTCATTAATTGCTGAGAAGAATATATCAGGGATCTGGGATCCAAGGATATTCTGATGGTCAACAAGGGAATTGGAAGTGGCAAGGGCGGGGCCCATGCGCACTTGGCAGGAAAGATGAGACACATGAGAATGTCTACTTCTACTGCCAATAGCCTGGTCATTGGAACCGGGATTACAGGAAGTTCACGGCTGATTTGAAGAAGGGCAGTGGGACTGCGCCTTCATCAAATAGCGTGGATGATCTGAAGAAGGGCAGTAGGACTGCGCCTTCATCAGGAAACCTGGATGATCTAAGGAAGGGCGGTGGGACCGTGCCTTCATCCGGTATTAACTCTATAGAGCTACATCTCTCTACTTCCAAAGATTCATGGGTATTAGATACCAGGACCGAATCTCACACATGCACTTATATATGGTGGCTGAAAGTAGGAGAGGTTTGGAAAGCACGAAGTGGACCTCAGAGTTGTGGCAACTGCTGTAGGATCCATGAGTCTTGCTTTTCCAAGAGGCCTTGTCTTAGTACTGTATAATGTATATTGCATACCTACTTTTAGTAAGAATATTATATTTGTATCCTTGTTTGACAAGGAAAGATATAATCTTAATATTGGAAATGGAGTTTTCAATGTTCTATGCAATGATATGTTTTATACCAGTACTGACTTGGTTGGAGGATTGTACATATTAGATATGGGTAACAATGCCTCAAGTTCTATATATTCCGTTAATACCAAGAGGTCTAAATCCAACGATTTAAACCTAACTCTGTTATGGCACTGTCATTTATGTCGCATAAACAAGAAGCACCTATCAGCACTTCAGAAGTGCGGACTTTCAGGTTCATTCGAATTCCATTCGATCGATAGGTGCAAGGTTTGTTTGATGGGCAAAATGACTAAAGTGCCCTTTTATCGATCGCGATGAAAGAGCGGGTGAATTATTGGGGTTGATACACTCGAATGTGTGTAGACCAATAACTTCACTTGCCAGGAGGGGTTTTAGCTACTTTATCACATTTACTGATGATTACAGTAAATATGGTTATGTCTATTCGCTGAGACATAAGTTTGAAGCTTTTGATAAATTCAAAGAGTTTAAAACTAAAGTAGAAAACCATCTCGACAAAGGAATTAAGGCACTTCGATTGTATCGAGGTGGAAAATACTTGACCACAGAGTTATTAGATCATCTAAAAGAGAATGGGATCCTTTTGGAATGGACTCCTCTTGGGACACTGTATATGAAAAGTGTAGCCAAACGGAGAAATCGGACATTGTTAGACAATGGTCCGTTCCATTATTAGTTAGACTGATCTCCCAATCTCTTTCTGGGATTATGCTCTAGAGACGACTGCATTCATAGTGAATCGGGCTTCGACGAAGGGTGTGGAAGGGACACCATTTTAAAATGATATGGGATGATGCCCGCTTTGTCCTTCCTAAAGATTTGTGGTTGCGAGGCTTATGTGAAACATTTGGTTTCGACTAAGCTCGAACCAAGATCTGAGATATGCACCTTCGTGTGGTATCCCAAAGCAACAAGGGGATACTACTTCTTCAATCCCAGTGAGAACATGGTGTTCGTCGCATGGGGTGGGGTCTTTATGGAAAAGGAGTTTTGTTTCCAAAGACGTCATTGGGAGGACTGTGCATCTCGAAGAAATTCAGGATGGTACAGATCTGTCTAAACCAATTGGCAACCCAGTAGAAAGGAGCCAGAGATTGTCGTAGAGTAAGAACCAATTCCTGTTACAATTCCGGAAGGTCCAAGGCGATTTGAAAGGATCAATCTTCCACCTCCAAGATATGGTATCCGGAGGTGACAATGAAGTCATGGTGGATCACGATGATCCAGACACCTTTCAGGAAGTCGTGGATGGGCCCAACTCCGAGTTATGGCTGGGAGCCATGAGGGAGGAAATGCAATCCATGTCGGACAACCGAGTCTGGGAACCGGTTGATCCCATCAATGGTGTGAGGACCATCGGATGCAAATGGATCTTCAAGGTGAAGATGGACATGGACAGCAACCCTCTGACCTACAAAGCTCAACTGGTGGCGAAAGGTTATAGGCATGGATTGACTATGAGGAAACCTTCTCCTTAGTGGCTATGGTCAAAATCGAACCAAATTCTTCTTGACATAACTGCGTATTATAATTACGAGATATGGAAAGTGGATGTCAAAACCGCTTTCCTAAATGGAAATTTGGCTGAGTACGTTTGTATGTCTCGGCCCAAATGTTTTGACGATCCGAAGAATAAAGGAAAAATTTATAAGTTGTTGAAATCCATTTATGGATTGAAACGAACTTCTCGGAGTTGGATCCTTCGTTTTGATGAAGCTGTAATTGGATTTGGCTTAATCAAGAACGAGGATGAATCTTGCGTTTATAAGAAGGCTAGTGGGAGCAAGATTACCTTTCTGGTTCTCATTGAAAACGACATCCCAACCTTGCACGAGACTAAAGCTTGGTTGAGGAAGTGTTTTTCAATAAAGGACTTAGGCGATGCTTTTTATATCTTAAGGATTAAGATATGTAGAGATCGCACCAAGAGGGTCTTGGATTTAAGTCAGGGAACCTATGTGAACAAGGCATTGAGTAGGTTCTTAATGCTCGATTCAAAGAAAGGACTCTTACCCACTAGTCATGGCATTCATCTCAGCAAGACTTAGTGTCCTAAGACACCTGATGAGCTGAAAAGGATGATGAGAATCCTATGCGCCTGGGGGTAGGATCGATCATATATGCCATGACATGTATGAGACCAGACGTCTCGTAAGCCTTATGTTGTACCAGTAGACATCATTCTAACCCGGGGGAAAGATGATGTTGAACTAGTCGTCGAAGGATGAGTAGACGCTAGTTTTCCAAGACAAATCCAGATGACTTTAGAAGTCAATCAGGATATGTGTTTACGCTGAATGGTAGAGCTTTAGCTGGGAGAGCGTAAAGCAAGATATCATTGCCGAATCTACGACAGAGGCCAAGTACATGGATGCTGCAGAGGCAACTAAGGAGGCTATGTGGATTTGGAAATTCATGGCAGGGCTGGGTGTAATTAAAAACCCATCCAGCCCGGTGAATCCATCTTGCGACAACACAAGGGCCATTGCGCAAGCTAAAAGCCTAGATCGTATAACAAATCCAAACATGTACTGCGGCGTATCCACCTCATCACATAAATACTGAACTGAGGTGAAGTGAAGATAACTGATATTGCAACAGATGATAACATAGTCAACCCTTTGACTAAGGCAGTGTCACTGCCTGAACATGTTAGACATGTAAAGTCGATGGGGACATATTGGAGTTTAGATTGGAACTAGGGCAAGTGGGAGATTGTTAGTCTTAGTGCCCGTAGTTCAATCCTAAATGTCCAAATGTACATATCATCGTTAGCAATAAAATTAAAGCGGATTTATATTACTTATGTGTTGGAGTAATATATCGACGTGTGCTCTGATCTATGCCCACCATGCGAATAGAACCATAGATCGAGATAGATCACACTCGATGGGTCCCTAGTCAACAAAGCTTCACTAGAAGCGACTAGTATGAAAGATGGCTCTTTATGGCTTACGTTCTGTTAGTCATTGGAATGAGATTCCGGAGTCTGATCATAGATATCATGTGGGACATGATATTGGACAACCCGCCCTGAATATGTGCCATAGATTAAGTCATGAACATATTTAGTGTTGTAGCTTGTCATGTATCCTTAGACCAAGGAGTCTTTGTGATCGCTATGTAGTCAACAACTGAGTTTGACCTGAGCCTAACGTTGTCCATAACAAGGCTTCCGTAACGGCCAGGATTGGCTTGGGGACGGGCTACATGAGTGACACGAAAGGCGGCTAAGGGATTTATCCCTCATACTGAGGTATGGAAAAGATATCGGTTCTCGGCCGCTTGATCGAGAGTGACTGAAAGAATAGCATGGCCATGCACATGATACTGGGTATCATATCTTCAGTCATCTCACATATCAAGGAACGGTGATTGAGAATAATAAGGATGACGGCTCTATGCCTTATCTCAATCAGGATATCGGAGATAAAAGGATAATGACAGGGACGACGGAAAGGTTAGAATCGACAGGGTCGATTCGTTATTTAGTGTCAGGAAATACTAAAGTCTCGTTAGTTGCCATTTAAATAGGATCAAGTAAAATGGGATTTTACGTTGATCTATTGACATGCATAAACCTAAGGGTCACACCGGAGGATGAAACTCATTGACACATTTATGGAGAATGGCCAAAAGGGAGTTGTCTCGGGACATGACCAAAACTGGGTTTTGGGTCATGTGCCCGTAAGTGAATAGGACTTTACGGATCGAGACAAGGTTTGGAGCCTTGGGATTGATCGCGTCGGATAATGTTGGACATTTCTGGTATGGAAGGCATGGAGGCGATGAGCGAATCATGGGACCTCGTTGGAAATGGCCACGGGCCATGTTCCAAGAGGCCCATGAAAGGCCCATGCAACCAAGGCCCATGGAACTAATTAATCAAGTCTTGATTAATTAGTACTAAGTAAGCAAGACAAGGATTAAGGTGTTGGTGATTCACCACCTAACCCAATCTTGTCTTGCCATACTTTGTCCTATTTACACCTTACTTGACACCATACTTGTCCCATGCCTTTAGTTGGACAAGTATGGGTTTTGTTATGTTTAAGTCATCTTTTTTCAACATAACAAACACAAGACAAGAATAGGAAACACATTTTCTCTCCCTCTTCCATGGCCATTTCGGGTTTGGCTAGTTTCCACCTCTATTTTTGTGTTCTTGAGTCCTCAAAGAGAAGAACTACGTGGCTTTGATTCCCATGTGGATACGTAGGCGTCTTGGAGACTCAAGCCAATCATTCGTTAACCGGTGTTCTTGTTTTGGTAAGAGATAGTGCTGAATTTTTCTCTTGTGAATCCATTCTTTGTTAGTTGTTTCATGGTTTTAATCGTCTCTTGGTTTTTATTGATTTTCCGCTGCGAGTTGGTTCATCTCCAACCCTACCTCGAGACCCAACAGCCAGGCCACTTACAGCGAGACTGTCCGGCGAAGGGAGGGCGCGCGGTACTACCAACGACTAGCCGGACAGGCCAGGGCTCGGGGTCGAGAGCCGACGAGACCAGTTGTTTCCGGTGCGGCCGGGTTGGACACACTATGGCATGGTGCCGTGAGCCGTTGGGAGCGGCATCAGCGCAGAGACCGCAGCAGTCGCGGACAGTACAGTCGCCCAGGGGTCGCCCTCGACAGAGTCAGCAGCCGAGGTCGTCACAGCCTTCTACGAGCGCACCGATTCCGAGACAGCAGTAGAGTCACGGGTATTCAGCAGCCAGTGCGCCGGGTCAGAGGCAGCAGGCCTCGCAGGGGAGAGTGTATGCAGTCACCGACTCCAGAGCCCCAGGATCTAGCACGTACCGCGAGACCATCCAGGGTACGTGTTTATTATATCATTTATGGGCGTTATTCTTATTTGATACCGGGGCGTCGCACTCTTTTATTTCGTCGGGTTGTGCTGAGAGGTTGGGGTTGAGCTTAGAGCCGTTGAGTCCACCCCTATGCCTGGACACCCCATTTGGGGGTGGTGTATCGTTGACTAGGGTAAGTCGTGCCTGCGAGATTAGAGTCGCAGACTGTCCTTGCCCTGGTGATCTTCTCGTGCTGGGAATAACGACCTTTGATGTGATCTTGGGAATGGATTGGTTGTCGAGGTACCGAGCCAATATCGATTGCTACAGGCGACGAGTGACAATGTCAGTGGGCAGTACGAAGGTAACGTGTGTTATGGGTAGTAAGAGTGGGGTCCTCCTGTCGGCGTTGTCCGCAGAGGATGAAGTACCGGCTGTGCAGAGCCGAGAGTTACCGAGAGTGGTATGCGAGTTCCCCGAGGTCTTTCTTGAGGAGTTGAGCGGGTTGCCACCGGTTCGTGAGGTGGAGTTCGGGATTGACCTAGTGTCGGGAATGGCGGCGATATCGATGGCGCCTTACAGGTTTGCGCCGGCAGAGTTGACTGAGCTGAAGCGTCAGCTAGAGGAGCTTCAGCAGAAGGGGTTTATCCGTCCGAGTGTATCACCGTGGGGAGCACCAGCACTCTTCGTGAAGAAGAAGAGTGGAGAGCTACGGATGTGTACAGAATACCGGAAGCTGAACCGGGTTACGGTGAAGAACCGATACCCGATGCCGAGGATCGATGACTTGTTCGACCAGTTGAGAGGGGCGACCTACTTCTCGAAGATCGATCTGCGATCCAGTTATTCTCAGTTGCGAGTCCGTGAGGGGGACGTCGCAAAGACTGCATTCCGGACACGCTATGGGCACTACGAGTTCCTGGTGATGCCATTCGGACTGACGAACGCACCTGCAGCGTTCATGGACCTGATGAACAGCATCTTCCGTCCGTACCTAGATCAGTTTGTGGTGGTATTCGTGGACGACATCCTGATATATTCGCAGAATGAGGCGGCGCATAAGTCACATCTGAGGGCTGTTCTGACACTACTGCGCGAGCATCAGCTATAACCAACCGGAAGAAGTGCGAGTTCTGGCTCTCTGAGGTGAAATTCCTCGACCACATCGTGTCCCGTGACGGTATCCTGGTCGATCCGTCGAAGATCGACGCGGTCTCGAAGTGGGCACGGCCCACGAGTGTCTTCGAGATCCGCAGCTTTCTGGGGTTGGCAGGCAACTATCAGCGATTCATACAGGATTTTGCACGACTAGCCGCGCCGATGACTCTGCTGACGCGCAAGGGAACCGGATTTGTGTGGACGGAGGACTGTGAACGGGCATTCACGGAGTTGAAGACTCGGCTGACTACCGCTCCAGTATTAGTGGTGCCCGAGCGAGGGGTCGGTTATGATGTCTATTGTGATGCGTCCGGAGAGGGACTGGGTTGCGTACTGATGCAGTTGGACAGAGTTGTGGCTTATGGCTCCAGACAGTTGAAGACGCACGAGCGCAACTATCCCACCCACGACTTGGAGCTAGCAGCAGTCGTGTTTGCGCTAAAGAGATGGCGATATTATCTGTATGGCGAGGGGTTTCAGGTGTTCTCGGATCACAAGAGCCTCAAGTACATATTTTCCCAACGAGACCTGAACATGCGTCAGCGACGGTGGATGGAACTACTCGAGGAGTACGACTTCGAGCTACACTACCATCCGGGCAAGGCGAACGTGGTCGCCGACGCCTTGAGTAGGAAGTCGGTTCCGAGCCTCGCCAGCATATCAGTCCGAGAGTGGGGCATGATGGGGGAGCTGAGCACGTTCGGGCTCGAGCTAGAGGAGATTACTGGCGATATGGCCATGTGCTCTTTAGTGGCTCAGCCCTCACTGCTCGCCCAAGTATTGGAGGCGCAGACGGAGGACGTTGAGACGACACATATCCGAGAGAGGGTCGTCAACGGCGACGAGGTAGTAGGTTGGGAGATCAGTACAGATTGGGGACTACAGTACCGAGGAGGGCTGTTCGTGTCGGTTAACTGTAGAGACGACGTGTTGCGAGAGGCACATCACTCGCGTCTTACAGTGCACCCGGGGGGCACCAAGATGTACCGTGACCTCAGGCGGCATTTCTTGTGGCGCGGGATGCGGAGAGCGGTAGTAGAGTTTGTGTCGAGATGCCTCGTCTGTCAGCAGGTGAAGGCCGAGCATCAGCGTCCAGCGGGATTGTTACAGCCACTACCGATTGCTCAGTGGAAGTGAGAGCACATTACGATGGACTTCGTGTGTGGACTACCGAGATCGCCGAAGGGAAACGACGCCGTGTGGGTGGTAGTCGACCGGTTGACCAAGTCGGCCCACTTCCTGGCTATGAGGATGACTAACCCGGTCGACAAGTTGAGCAGCTTGTATGTTCAGGAGATAGTGCGTCTCCACAGGGTCCCAGTGTCGGTTTTGGCCGAGTCTGCAGAAGGCATTGGGGACCGAGGTTCTACTCAGTACGGCACATCATCCCCAGACAAACGGTCAGTCCGAGCGCACTATTCAGATATTGGAGGACATGCTGTGGGCATGTGTGCTGGATTTCAGGGGATCATGGGAGACCCACCTGGCGTTGGCCGAGTTCGCCTACAACAATAACTTCCAGGCCAGTATCGGGATGGCACCGTTCGAAGCGTTGTATGGGGGGCCGTGTCGATTGCCAGTGTGTTGGGCAGAGGTGGGGGAAAAGAGTCTGTTGGGGCCAGATCTTGTCAGAGAGACGACGGAGAAGGTCGCGCTGATACGCGATCGGTTGAGGACCGCGCAGAGTCGGCAGAAGAGTTATGCCGACAAGCGACGTCGACCTCTTGAGTTCGCAGTCAAGGATCACGTGTTCCTGAAGGTGAGCCCGAGGAAGGGGCTGGTGCGGTTCAGACGCAGCGGGGGCAAGTTGGCCCCGAGGTACATTGGCCCGTTCGAGATCTTGGGCAGAGTGGGAGCAGTGGCTTATCGTCTGGCGTTGCCACCACAGCTTGGGAGAGTCCATAAAGTCTTCCACGTATCCCAGTTGCGGCAGTACAACGCAGACCCCTCCCACGTCATTGAGTGGACCGATATCGAGGTGGCTGACGATGTCTCCTATGAGGAGCAGCCGGTTCGGATCATGAACACACGGGAGCAGGTCCTACGAGGAGGCAAGATTATCCGCTTGGTACGAGTGCAGTGGAAACATCACGGGGCTGAGTCGACGTGGGAACGCGAGGACGAGGTTAGCGCGAAGTATCCCGGCCTGTTAGCCTCTCGAGGTACGTCTGTTTTAAATTTCGCGGACGAAATTCCTTTAAGGGGGGTAGACTGTAATAACCACTTCCGGTCAACGCCAGTCAAACCTGCGAAAAACAGGAAAACTTAAATTTTTTAAGACAGACACTTAATTTAACCTAAATTGACCCCGAGGGTCATACCGGATTTAAGTTGACCCCGTTCTCGACCAAAATGAGTTCTGGGAGACTCAGGGAAACTTTATGATAAATTTGGGAAATGTTGACTTTTCGCTGGAAAAGTCAACCGAGCGATGTTTTGGTCCATTCGAGGACCGTTTTGGATCCAAAAAGCTTAGACGTCGTCGCAGCGGCCTTAGTTGAGCCGTTTCCTTGTAGCCCGTCAAGTTTCGTAATTTCCTGGGAAAAGTGCCCGTTCGGGGCCCGAAACGTCCGTTTTTTACGAATCTAATTGGAAAATATCAAGTAGATATTTTCCAAAAGGTGTGGGGCCCACCTTGCCACTTGTCCAACAATTGGTGGTGTTAGTTTTGGGGGGGTGGGGGAATGAGTGGTGAGGGAGGGTGGCCGGCCACACTTAGTTAAAAAGAAAAAGAAAAAAAAAGAGAGTTAGTTGTTTGAAATAGAAACTTTAAATTTGGAGAAGTTGTAATTAACGGGTTTTAGAAACTTTAAACGTTAATTAATCGACTCGGAAGTCGGAACTCGATTCCGTCAAGTACATTGGGATCCTTGAATTATTCTAAGACCGTAGAAACGAAAACGGGAATTTTTGGAGCCCCGGAAGGGCATTTACAAAACCCGGGCAGATTCGCCATGTCGGGCGAATCGGGCCTTTACGGGTCCTTTATCGACAATGTCGAGTAATTGGGAAGTTTGGGAGTGATCGACATTGTCGGGGTTACGTTTGGGCGTTAAGTTTATTGAATTTCGGTTTATTCGTACTAGTTTAAAAGTGCCTTAAATTTGTGTTCTTTTAGATCGTGCTGCGGACCGAGGCAAAGGAAAGCTCGGCGAGTGACTGGCATCACATAGAGACTTAATGGAGCACTTTTGGAGTTTTATACGAGGTAGGGAAAAGTAGCCGGATCTCGGCCCTGATTAGGGAAAGTTAACAGTAGAATTGCATGTGACACCGGGGTGTCGTGGGTTGAGTAGGTTTATATAAATATTAGAAAAGCATGATACGGGATTGTAGCGTTTATGAGAAAAGCATGTGACACTTAGTAGTGTCGTAGGAGCAGAGAACTTAGCGTTATTAGAATTACTGGAGGCATATGACCATGCCCGGAGGTTGACTGTTTAATTTATGTCTTGGTTGGCCATGAGAGCCGTGTTATTTAAATTGGTGCCTTGGTTGGCCACGAGAGCCCGTGTTATTTAATTGGTGTCTTGGGTGGCCACGAGAGCCCGTGTTATTTAATTGGTGTCTTGGGTGGCCATGAGAGCCCGTGTTATTTAATTGGTGTCTTGGGTGGCCATGAGAGCCCGTGTTTTACTGTTGGTGTTTTGAGTGGCCGTGAGTGCCCGTGAGGTTGTTGAACCCGAGCCTTGACCGTTGGTGTGTCTTGAGTGGCCGGGAGTGCCGGTGGGGTTGTTGAACCCGAGTCTTGACCGTTGGTGTGTCTTGAGTGGCCGTGAGTGCCCGTGGGGTTGTTGAACCCGAGTCTTGACTGTTGAGGTGTCTTGAGTGGCCTTGAGTGCCTGTGTGTTGAACTTGCCTGTGATTGTGATTGTGGTTACCTGAAGTTGTGAGTGCGAAAGGTCGACAGCCTGATCCGACTTGGTGTCGATGAATTGCGATAGGTCGACAGCCTGATCCGACTTAGTGTCGATGAATTGCGATAGGTCGACAGCCTGATCCGATTTGGTGTCGATGAATTGCAATAGGTCGACAGCCTGATCCGACTTAGTGTCGATGAATTGCGATAGGTCGACAGCTTGATCCGACTTAGTGTCGATGAATTGCGATAGGTCGACAGCCTGATCCGATTTGGTCTCGATGAATTGCGATAGGTCGACAGCCTGATTAGGGAAAGTTAACAGTAGAATTGCATGTGACACCGGGGTGTCGTGGGTTGAGTAGGTTTATATAAATATTAGAAAAGCATGATACGGGATTGTAGCGTTTATGAGAAAATCATGTGACACTTAGTAGTGTCGTAGGAGCAGAGAACTTTGCGTTATTAGAATTACTGGAGGCATATGACCATGCCCGGAGGTTGACTGTTTAATTTATGTCTTGGTTGGCCATGAGAGCCGTGTTATTTAAATTGGTGTCTTGAGTGGCCATGAGAGCCCATGTTATTTAATTGGTGTCTTGGGTGGCCACGAGAGCCCGTGTTATTTAATTGGTGTCTTGGGTGGCCATGAGAGCCTGTGTTATTTAATTGGTGTCTTGGGTGGCCGTGAGAGCCCGTGTTTTAATGTTGGTGTTTTGAGTGGCCGTGAGTGCCCGTGGGGTTTTTGAACCCGAGTCTTGACCGTTGGTGTGTCTTGAGTGGCCGGGAGTGCCGGTGGGTTGCAATAGGTCGATCCGACTTCGTGTTGAGGAATTGCGATAGGTCGATCCTTGACCTGATTGAGATTGGTTACTGAGCAGCTAGTGTGCGATCCTTTGTGATTTTGTTTGGCGTTGTGTAGTCTTTCTGTCGTGTCCTTGGAGGAGGTCGTCGATAGTTGTGTCGGGTCTACATTACTTTATCGAGTGTTGAGTCTGTTGAGGAAAGTAACGGGTTGTGGGCCAGTTGAGTACTTGAGTTGGGGACTGTAGTCCCGGTGTTGGGTTTGGTTTTGGGTGTTACTGGCTTTATCTACTAATTATGCCATAGTCAGTCTGTTATCCGTGGTGGTGAGCGAACGCTCACCCCTAGCTGCTTTTCCTAAAGGTACTGATCACCGGACGGACTAGGTGAGCTCTTGAAGCTTGTGGAGCTAGGAGCGGAGTCTGGTCTTTATGTTGTTGAGTCTAGTGACGGATACTTGTACCTTGTCCTTTTGTTGGGACGTTTTTGTATTGTAAATATTATTTTTGATAACTAAATGGTAATTTCAAAGTATTTATTCAAACAGGTTTCAAGTGTTTTTATGATTTTAAAATGTTCGCGTCCCGAGTTCGGTTTACTGAAATTGGGGCGTGACAAGGACACTAAAATGATAAGACTACTAATTTTTTTTGACTAATTAGGACACTAAAAAGATAAGAGGACTATTAAAAGTTGACTAATTAGGACACTAAAATGATAAGACTACTATTACAAGTTGACTAATTAGGACACTAAAATGATAAGAGTACTATGGTATAGATGTTAAGGATAAGACTATGATAAACATGTTAATGATAACACTGGTATACAAATTTTCTTGAGCTATACATGTTAATGATAATTTTTGTTACCATGTTGTTTGTCCATGAGCCATCACCAAATAGAAGCGCCCTTTCAATAGCTTCATTCTGAGCCGACACCTCGTCTATGAGATGGTCCAGTTGCTGCTCAATAGAAGGGGGTGGAGTTTGGGAGGGAGTCGACTTCCAGAAGTCTTGACTGAGGACCTCTTCCATTGTTATTTCGGTTGGACCTTCATTTAGGGCAGCAACTGTAGTTGTAGGAATGTCATTAACAGCTTCATTCACTGGTTGTTCAGCAACAGCAGGGCCTAGAGGTTCAATTACAGTTACGTAATTAATACTAACTTTATTATAGGCATTTAACCATTTCAATAAGTTTAAATCTTTACCCTCTTCAATTGGGATGATAAAATCATCATTGTTGTCTCCAATATCAACATAGGAATCAGTGTAGTCATCAACCTCATGCCACTCTTCCAACGAACAATCCTCTCGGCCGAAGTCATCGATATCTTGCAAGTCCTCTTCCAATGTCTTACCCTCTCGCCCGAAGTCATCGATATCTTGCAAGTCATCTTCCAATGTCTTACCCTCTCGCTCGAAATCATCGATATCTTGCAAGTCCTCTTCCAATGTCTTACCCTCTCGATTTGGGGTACCTGCAAGGGTATGTAATTAATGATTACATTGTTATATTCATCACGGTTAAGACAAAAGAAAACATGTGTAGTAATGAATACCTTCACCCGCTGTGTTTGATGATTGACCATTCCGTGCAGCTTCTCTTGGGTGGCCATGAGTGCCCGTGAGTTACTGTTGGTGTGTCTTGGGAGGTCGTGAGTGCCCGTGGGGATGTTGAGCCCGTGAGTTATTGTCGGTGTGTCTTGGGTGGCCATGAGTGCCCGTGGGGTTGTTGAGCCCGTGAGTTACTGTTGGTGTGTCTTAGGTGGCCATGAGTGCCTGTGAAGTGTTAGACCGGTCTTGTTGTTGTTTGTTGAACTTTGCTTGTGATTGTGATTGTGGTTACCTGAGGTTGGGGGCCCGCTTCATAATAACGGGGGTCAAGTGATCGCACGCGTCTGCATGTTCAGATGGGTAGGGGGCCCGCCCGTGAGGAAAGGGGTCCTGGCCGCGCGTGCGTGGGTGGTGACAGGTCGACAGCCTGATCCGACTTTGTGTCCGGAAAAGTGCAACAGGTCGACCGCCTGGCCTGACAGGGATCGGCAAAGGGGCGACAGGTCGACTGCCTGGCCTAACAGGGATCGGTAAAGGGCGTGAGGGGGTTATTGAGCAGCTGGAGTGCGATCCTTTGTGATCTTGTTTGGTGTGCGATCCTTAGTGATCTTGGGTGTTGCGTTGTTATCTGTCGTGTCTTTGGAGGAAGTCGTCAATCGTTGTGTCGGGTCTACATTACGAGTCCGAGTGTTGAGTCGGTTGAGGAAAGTAACGGTTTGTGTGTCAGTCGGGTTACTCGAGTCTGGGGATAGTAGTCCCCGGTGTTTGGTTGTTGTTGGTGTTACCGGCATTGTCCGCTAAGTATGCCGTAGTCAGTCTGTTATCCGTGGTGGTGAGCGAACGCTCACCCCTAGCTGCTTTTCCTACAGGTACTGGTCGCGGGATGGACTAGGTGAGCTTCCGAAGCTTGAGGAGCTAGGAGCGGGAGTCCGGGTTTACTTTTGAGTCTAGCGACGTATACCTTGTATTTTGTCCGCTTTTTGGGACGTACTTTGAGTTGTAAATTATTATTTTGTTAAACAAATTGATGGTTTTAAAATGATTTATTCAAAAGGTTTGAAAAGGTTTTATTAAATTAAACGTTTGCGTTCCGGGTTCGGTTATACTGAATTTGGGGCGTGACAGCTTGGTATTAAAGCTCGAGGTTTCACACCTCGAACTGTACGTCAATTAGGTGGGGAGAGTCGAGTCGGTGAAAGTCCCGTCGTGCGTGGTTGCGCAAGTCGGAAACCGTGTGTAGACCCGTGGTGTCTTGAGTCCTGTTTGTGCTTATGTGTATGTGCAGTACGGTTCTTACTGGCATACTGTTTGTGTGTTGCTGCGTGAAACGTTTTTAAAGCTGTCGCGACTCGACTCAGGGGCGCCCCTGTAGTCGAGCGTGACGGTGCTGATGTCAAGTGGGTACAATGTAGTTCGGGGACGCCTGGACCGGGTTGTAACTACCTGACGTCAAGAAATGAGTTTTTATGATGAAGGGGAGAAAAGTTTTAAAATTGGTTGGCCCTGTGGGCGTGTTTTAAAATTGATTGGCCCTGGGGGGCGTGTGTTTCGACTTTTGTTGGCCCGGTGGGCGTGTGCTGTTGTTGTTTGGCCTTGTCGGCTTGTGATTGAGGTTGAGTGACTTGATTTGGTCTGTGAGTCATGGTGCGTGTGTTTGTTAAAAGGGGGTAAAAATGGAGTCTGAAACGAATTTGGGTTTAGGGTTCCTGTCTTGTTCCACCATCTTATGTGTGCAGTTTGAGTGTCGGTTTTGTGTGGCCGTGTAAACGATTGTGTTGGTTGTAAAGGCCGTAAGTTCGGTGTTAAAGGGTGAGGTCTTGGGTTCGAGACTCATCAATAACCTACGGTAGTGATACAGCGCCTCGGTGTGAGAGTCTCACCACGGAGAGGGGTTAAGGCTGATGCGCTGCGGCGCCATACGAACTAGGTTTCCCCTAGGTGAACGGGTGTTCGAGATTTCCCTCGCGTGAACGGGTGGTTTGAGGTTTCCTTCACGTGAGTGGGTTTATTTGAGGTTCCCTACATGATCGAGTAACTAGGGTATCGGGGTTGTGAGCAATAGTGGTTTGCTTAGTTGAGAACGTGATCCCCGACTTGAGGTTTCCCTTATGTGATCGGGTAATTGGGGTATTGGTATTGTGAGATACAGTATTGGCTTAGTTGAGAATAGGATCCCCGTTTGAGGTTTCCCTACATGATTGGGTAATTGGGGTATTGAGGTTGTGAGCAATAGTGGTTTGCTTAGCTGAGAAGGTGATCCCCGTCTTGAGGTTTCCCTTATGTGATCGGGTAATTGGGGTATTGGTATTGTGAGCAACAGTGTTGGCTTAGTTGAGAATAGGATCCCCGTTTGAGGTTTCCCTACGTGATTGGGTAATTGGGGTATTAAGGTTGTGAGAAATAGTGGGTTGCTGAATTGAGAACATAATCCCCGTTTCGAGGTTTATCTTACGTAAGCGAGTACTTGAGGTGTTGATAGCTTGAGCAGTGTGACGTTTTGGTATCAGGGTTTGAGGTTGTAGTCTGCCCTGGTTAGATCGGTAAGTCGTTAGTGCTTTACTAGTATGCCATAATCGAACGGGTGCCCATGGAGGTGAGCAGAACGCTCATCCCCTTTACTACTTTTCCTGCAAGGGACGAGTAGCGAACACTGGTTTGGTTGCGGAAAGTTATAAGTAAACGCATAGAGGACCGTGTGAGGGTTGCACTAGACCTTACCGGAGTGACTAATGGAGTGGTTGTTCGGTCTCTGATTTGGGCGTCAGTTTTATTGGATACCGGGGTATCACACTCATTTGTTTCGTCGAGTTGTGCTGAGAGGTTGGGGCTGAGTTTAGAGCCGTTGAGTCCACCCCTGCGTCTGAATACGCCGGTTGGGGGTGGTGTGGTGTTGACTAGGGTCTGTCGTGCCTGCGGAGTTTGAGAAGCGAACCGATACAGGAGGCTTGAGAGAGGGCTCAAGAGTCCTGATGCTGGATCGAGTCCTCACCCCGAGGATTCGGGTATGTTCGGAGTTGGTAGGCACGACGACGGTAGTAGAGCGAGGTATTAGAGAGACCGCGAGGGTCCGTGAGTTTTGGCAGCGACTGAGCTTGTGCGTGTATCCGTGGGAAGGATACTTACGAAATGACCGCCTTGACGTGATCCTGGGAATGGATTGGCGGGCGAAGTACCAAGTCAATATCGACTGTTACAGGCGACGAGTGACGGTGTCAGCAGGCAACACGAAGGTGGCGTGTGTTATGGGTAGTAAGAGCGAGGTTCTCCTGTCGGCATTGTCCGCAGTGAAGGAGGTATCGGCTGTGCAGAGCCGCGAGTTACCGCAAGTGGTGTGCGAGTTCCCCGAGGTCCTTCCAGAGGAATTGAGCGGGTTGCCACCAGTTCGTGAGGTGGAGTTCAGGTTTGACCTGGTGCCGGGAACGGCAGCGATATCGATGGCGCCTTACAGGTTCGCGCCAGTCGAGTTGACCGAGCTGAAGCGTCAGATCGAGGAGCTTCAGGAGAAGGGATTTATCCGTCCGAGCGTATCGTCGTGGGGAGCACCAGCACTCTTCGTTAAGAAGAAGAGTGAAGAGCTCCGAATGTGTGTAGATTACCGGAAGCTGAACCGGGTTACGGTGAAGAACCGATACCCGATTCCGAGGATTGACGACTTGTTCGACCAGTTGAGAGGGTCGACCTGGATATTACCAGTTGCGAGTCCGAGAGGAGGACGTCGCAAAGACTGCATTCCGGACACGCTATGGGCATTACGAGTTCTTGGTGATGCCGTTTGGACTGACGAACGCACCTGCAGCGTTCATGGATCTGATGAACATTATATTCCGACCGTTCTTAGATCAATTTGTGGTGGTAGTTGTGGACGATATCTTGATCTTCTCGCAGAACGAGGCGGCGCATGAGGAACATCTGAGGGGTGTTCTGACCCTGTTGCGCACACATCAATTATACGCCAAACTGGAGAAGTGCGAGTTTTGACTCGCTGAGGTGGGATTCATCGGTCACGTTATGTCCCGTGACGGTATATTGGTCGATCCGGCGAAGATCGACGCGGGTTTGAAGTGGGCGCGGCCCACGAGTGTCTTCGAGATCCACACCTTCTTGGGGCTGGCAGGACGTTTATCGGCGGTTTGTCCAAGACTTTGCGCGACTAGCCGCGCCTATGACTATTTTGACATGCAAGGGAGTCGGGTTTGTGTGGACTGATTTTTGTGAACGTGCATTCACGGAGCTGAAGGCTCGTCTGATTACCGCTCCAGTGTGATAGTGCCAGAGTGCGGGTTCGAGTTTGAGGTCTGTTGTGATGCGTCTGGGGAAGGTTGTTGCTAGTGGCTCCAGGCGGCGGAAGACGCACGAGCGCAACTATCCTACCCGTGACCCGGAATTAGCAGCAGTAGTGTTCGTGTGGAAAGGCTTGAGGTATTATCTGTATGGCGAGCGATTTCAGGTGTTCTCGGATCATAAGAGCCTTAAGTACATCTCTTCCCAACAAGACCTGAATACGCGCCAGCGGCGATGGATGGAACTACTCGAGGAGTACGACTTTGAGCTACACTACCATCCGGGTAAGGCGAACATGGTTGCCGACACCCTGAGTAGGAAGTCGGTACCGAGTCTTGCTAGCATATCAGTCCGAGAGTGGGACATGATATGGGAACTGGGCACGCTCGGGTTGGAGCTAGAAGAGGTTATTGGCGGCGTGGCCATGTACTTCTTGGTGACTCAGCCCACCCGGCTTGGCCGGGGAATAGAGGCGCAGTCGGTGGATGTCGAGACGACAGAAATCTGGGAGAGAGTTGCCGACGGTGTTGACGCCGAGGGTTGGGATCGTCGTGCTAATTGGGAGTTACGGTATCGCGAAGGTTCATTCATACTGTGTAACGGTGGAGGCGACGAGCTGCGAGAGTCGCTGTATTCGCGTCTGATAGTGCACGTGGGTAGCACTAAGAGGAGCGCGACATCTGGTGGCTTGTCTAGTGGAGCGGGATGCGGAGAGCGGTCGCGGAGTTAGTATCGCGGTGCCTCACTCGTCGGCAGGTGAGAGCCGAACAACAGCGTCCCGCTAGATTATTGCAACCACTGCGGGTTGCACAGTGGAAATGGGGCACGTCACGATGGACTTTGTGAGCGGTTAGCCGGTTTCGCCTACAACAACAGCTTTCAGGCCAGTATCAGGATGACATCGCTCGGAGCATTGTATGGTAGGCCGTGTCGGTCGCCCGTGTGTGGGGCGGAAGTGAGGAATGAGGGTTCACTGGGTCTAGAACTGGACCGAGAGACAGCTGAGTCGGTCGTGTCGAAGCGTGAGTTGTTGAAGGCCGCGCAGAGTCAGCAAAAGCTATGCTGACAGACGGCGCCGACATCTCGAGTCAGCAGTTGGTGATCATGTATCCCTGGAGGTGAGTCCGAAAGGTGGACTAATGCGTTTCAACCGCAGCGCAGGCGGGTTAGCCCCGCGGTGTATCAAGCCTTTCGAGGTTTGAGTAGAGGGGGAGCAGTTGCATACCGACCTGCACTGCCGCCGCAGCATGAGAATATCCACGTTTCCCAGTTGCAGAAGTATGTGCGGACCTCTCGCACGTCATTGAATGGGCAGATGTCGAGGTAGCTGATGATGTCTCGTATGAGGAGGAACTGGTTTGGGAAATGGATCCGCGGGAGCAGGTCCTGCGCCGAAAGGTTATCCGCTTAGAATGAGTGCAGTGGCGGCACCACAAGGTTGAGTCGACTCGGGAGCGCGAGGACAAGGTTCGCGCGAAGTACCCCGATCTGTTCGACTCCTGAAGTGCGTTGTTTTAAATTTCGCGGACGAAATTCCCTTAAGGGGGGTAGATGGTAAGAACCGCTCCCGGTCAACGCCAGTAAAATCGGCGAAAAACAGGAAAATTTAAAAAATTTGGACAAACACTTAAATGAACCTAAATTTGACCCCGAGGGTCATACCGGACTTAAGTTGACCCCGATATCGACCAAAGTGAGTTCCGAGGGACTCAGGGCAACTTTCTGACCAATTTGGGAAATGTTGACTTTTCGCTGGAAAAGTCAACCGAGCGACGTTTTGGTCCGTTCGAGGTCCGTTTTGGATCCAAAAAGCTTAGCCATCGTCGCAACAGTCTTAGTTGAGCCGTTTCCTTGTAGCCCGTGATGTTTCGTAATTTCTTGGAAAAAGTGCCCCTTCGGGGCTCGAAACGGCCGAATTTCGCGAATCTGATTGGAAAATATCTAGAAGATATTTTCCAAAAAGTATTGGGACCCACTTTCCACATGAGACCAATGTGGTGGTGTTAGGTTTATTGGACAAGACAAGAGAAGACTACAAAGTGTTAGTTTGGTAATTAAGTATTAGATTTGATTTTTGAAACAAAACAAAAAGGGAAGACATTGATAGTCTCGGCCACTTAGCAAAAAAAGGGAGAGTTTGATGAGAGAGAAAAGGAAATAGAAAGAGAAGGAGAAAATGGAGAAAAAGAGAAGAAATGTTTGGAGCTTTTTGATTTCCCTGCGATCCAACCGACGGATCGTCTCAACGATCGAAGAATCGAGTTCCCGTCATCATTCCCTATGGTGAGCACCTAATCGATTTCGTTTTGTTACGTTTGAAAGTTAGGGTTTGGGTTTAAATGGGTTAAATTGGGATGAGTCGAGGTGTTGGGTTCGTTGGGAACGTTTTGGAGCGAAAAGGATCGGTTTCCGGTGACCGGAGGCTCGGGGGAGCTCCGGCCACCGTGTGTGGTGGCTGCCAGAGTTGGGAGGTGGCTGGCCGGAGCTAGGGCCGGCCACCATGGTGGTGAACCCGCCCAAAACTGGCCCAACCACCCTCGGGTCTTAAGGGCCGGGTTGGGACCACATGTTCGGGTATCGGGTTTTCGTGTTCGGGTGGTTTAGAACGTTCCCCAAGTGATTAATCCACACCCGGATCGAAATTTGAAATTAAATTGTGAAAGTTATAATTGACGGGTTTGGAAACTTTAAACACAAATTAAATGACTCGGAAGTAGGAAATTGATTCAGTCGAGTGCATAGGAACCCTTGAATTATTCTAAGACCGTAGAAACGAAAACGGGAATTTTCGGAGCCCCGGAAGGGCGTTTTCAAAACCCGGGCAGATTCGCCATGTCGGGCGAATCGGGCTTTTCCGGGTCCATTATCGACAATGTCGAGTAATTGGGAAGTTTGGGAGTGATCGACATTGTCGGGGTTACTTTTGGGCGTCAAGTTTATAAAAATTCAGTTTATGCCTGCAAGCTTAAAAGTGTTTAAAATTGTGTTCTTATTAGATCGTGCCACTGATAGAGGGAAGGGAAAGCTAGGCGAGTGATCGAGATCACGCCGGAGCTAGTTTGTGCGCTTTTGGAGAAAGCATACGAGGTCGGGAAAAGTAGCCGGATCTCGGCCCTGACTAGGGAAAGTTAACAGTAGAAATGCATGTGACACTGGGGTGCCGTGGGTTAAGTAAGTTTATCGAATATTAGAAAGGCAGGCGACACCGGGTGGTGTCGTATGATACGGGAACGTATCGAACAATAGAAATGCATGTGACACTTAGTAGTGTCGTAGGAGCAGTGAACTTTCGATATTAGAACTACTGGAGGCATTTGGTTATGCCCGGAGGTTGATTGTGAGCCTGTTGATATTAGAACTGCTGGAGGCATTGGTTATACCCGGAGGTTGACTGTGTAGTTGTGTCTTGGGTGGCCATGAGAGCCTGTACTTTACTGTTGTGTCTTGGGTGGCCGTGAGAGCCCGTGTTTTACTGTTGGTGTCTTGGGTGGCCATGAGAGCCCGTGTTTTACTGTTGGTGTCTTGGGTGGCCATGAGTGCCCGTGGGGTTGTTGATCCCGTGATTTATTGTCGGCGTGTCTTGGTTGGCCATGAGTGCCCGTGGGGTTGTTGAGCCCGTGAGTTATTGTCGGTGTGTCTTGGGTGGCCATGAGTGCCCGTGAGTTACTGTTGGTGTGTCTTGGGAGGCCGTGAGTGCCCGTGGGGTTGTTAAGCCTGTGAGTTATTGTCGGTGTGTCTTGGGTGGCCATGAGTGCCCGTAGGGTTGTTGAGCCCGTGAGTTACTGTTGGTGTGTCTTGGGTTGCAATGAGTGCCTGTGAAGTGTTAGACCGGTCTTGTTGCTGTTTGTTGAACTTTGCTTGTGATTGTGATTGTGGTTACCTGAGGTTGGGGGCCCGCTTCATAATAACGGGGGTCCTGTGATCGCACGCGTCTGCATGTTCAGACGGGGTAGGGGGCCCGCCCGTGAGGAAAGGGGTCCTTGCTGCGCGTGCGTGGGTGGTGACAGGTCGATAGCCTGATCCGACTTTGTGTCGGGAAAAGTGCAACAGGTCGACCGCCTGGCCTGACAGGGATCGGCAAAGGGGCGACAGGTCGACCGCCTGGCCTGACAGGGATCGGTAAAGGGCGTGAGGGAGTTACTGAGCATCTGGAGTGCGATCCTTTGTGATCTTGTTTGGTGTGCGATCCTTAGTGATATTGGGTGTTGCATGGTTATCTGTCCTGTCTTGGGAGGAAGTCGTCAATCGTTGTGTCGGGTCTACATTACGAGTCCGAGTGTTGAGTCGGTTGAGGAAAGTAACGGTTTGTGTATTAGTCGGGTTACTCGAGTCTGGGGATAGTAGTCCCCGGTGTTCGGTTGTTGTCGGTGTTACCGCCATTGTCCGCTAAGTATGACGTAGCAGTCTGTTATCCGTGGTGGTGAGCGAACGCTCACCCCTAGCTGCTTTTCCTACAGTTACTGGTCGCGAGATGGATTAGGTGAGCTTCCGAAGCTTGAGGAGCTAGGAGCGGGAGTCCGAGTTTACTTTTAAGTCTAGCGACGTATACCTTGTATTTTGTCCGCTTGTTGGGTCGTACTTTGAGTTGTAAATTATTATTTTGTTAAACAAATTGATGGTTTTAAAGCGATTTATTCAAAAGGTTTGAAAAGGTTTTATTAAATTAAATGTTCGCGTTTTGGGTTCGGTTTTACTGAATTTGAGGCGTGACACTAGAAATTGAGAAATTTGAAAGGTCTGGGGCTCTAATCCACCATATTATCATAAAGAATCAAGGGCGTGTGATCATATATATATATATCTTGGAAGACATCATTGAGTAAGAGATTGAAATAGTATTAAGAAGTCTTGGATGATCAAGAATCTATCAATTCTACATGCTCTACATTATGGACCAAACCAAGTATATCTACCCCTTTTAAAGGGAGATAAATGAGTCCAAGTTTATTAATGAAATTTTGGAGGAGAATCATATCAGATCCACCTCTTCTTTAAATTTATCTTTCATTAATTGCAACTACAACGTTAAAGTCACCTCTCAGAAGAATTAAAACATTTGAACTTAAGGTTTGGATTTCTTGATCAATTTCTGACGGGAGCACTTGTCTCCCAAGCCTAGAATTAGGATCATAAACATTAATAATACAATAAGGCCTGTTAAAGTTGACTATAGATGCAATGCAGAGCAGTGCCCTCTTTAAAACTTTAGACTTTGAGAATATAAACTCCTTACGCTTTTAAAATGAGATTATTCTACCTGAGTTCCATTCTGCATCAATATGAGAGAAGTTTCAACTCCTATAGTCCTATGAAGTTTGCAAGATTTTGTTTGATTAATTAATTTATGTTAATTTGTCTTTCATCACTAACACATTCATTTATGTGGAATGATTTTCATGAATCCAATCTGCACATGTTCTATCAACCTCCAATTTATATAATCCTTGTCATAGTCTTGTTCTCTTGAGAGTCAAACTATGGTGACCCACGTGTTTGTTTTTCTGTGCTAGTGAGGTTTACGTATCACGATTTTGGTATCTATAGAAACCATAAAGATACATAAAAGTTTGTAAGCCAAAATGATCCTTATCTGTGCACGATTTCTACATTTGTAATATAAATAAATGTCAGTTATTAGATTAAGTTTGTAAGCCACTATGGTCTTTTTCTGTATCCAGTTTTTTTTTCTTCCAGAAACGACTTATATCTTGTAGCATGTACATCCTAGGGATTTTTAAAGGTTCAAAATCATTAAAATTATATTGCAATCTATGCTGATGAATCAATTCAGTAATTTATTAAAAAAAACCACTGATTTTCACGTTGTGGGTTTTTAGGTAGATTTTTTTTAGGAATTCTTGTATGTTGATTAGATAATTAATATTTTTTTGCTGAATTTATTTAATACTAAAATAAAACAAAAATATAATTAATAAAACCAATATATGATACTGACTGTTTACTAATAAAATAATTAATAAAGAAACCATAAAAATGATTGAATAAAATTAGTAAAATAATTAAATTAAATTAATAAAATAATTAATTAAAAGTGAATAAAAAATAAAGAAAATATATTAAAAAGAAATAATAAAAAAAATTATATTTATTAAATAAGTAAAAATAATTAGTTGAAATTGAAGGAAAAATATTTTTTTAATAATTGGAAAATAGAATAATAAAAATAAATGTTAAAAGAAAATAGAATTAATGTTAAAATAAAATAAAAAAAATTAAAGAAGGAGCCATGTGGCACGTTATCATTAAGCGATCAGGGGTTCTGATTCACTATAGTGAATTGAACCCCTCGATTCAACTTCACGATTCACTAATTAGTAAACTTGAACCCAAAAAACAAGAACTCCTATCGTCCATTTTCGATTCACGGTTCACTAATTAGTGAACAAGACCCCAATTGATACATGATAATGATATGCATGCTCTTAGTTATGCAAAACCTTAAAATTGTGTAAAACCAAAGGGAAAAGGACATGCGTCATTTCTTTGAAATTGTGATTATTATCAAAGAGTGTATTAGTCTTTTAATATAATTTTTGAAAATTATCCGAAATTGTTACATTTTGATAACAAACAAAAGGTATAAATACATTACTAAAAGAAAAAATAAAGTTGAACTCGACATGTTTACGTTAAAAAAGTTGTTCGGGGCATATTATTGTAGTTTTCCCATAATGAATATATAAATTTTTAAGACGACTTTTATATCAATTTACAATTATGACAAATATTGTAAATGATAATCCTATAAAATTACAAATATAATTTGTATAAGAGAATCAACAGTGGGTCGTGGCATCGCAATCCTTGTAGGCGATGCAACGCCTCCTACCACGATGTCTCGCCGCAACTTCCGTTGCAAGCGGACGCCATAGGGTGTCTCATGGCTAGATCCCGTAACGAATGCTACAGCACCAGCCAGATGCTTTGACCCCAACGACTAGTCGCCGACCCAATGTCGCATTGACACGTGGTTGTAGATTAAAATAATATGTGTCCCCAATTTTCTATAATAATCCAATCCTCATTCACTATTTGAAACATATCTTCTCCACAATACCACCTATACCATATCTTCTTCCAATCTTCTTCTAATTTTAATTTTTTTCCCGATAAATCTACTTCCAACATTGGATGAGTTGGGTGAAATGACTCCCTGATAATTGAAAGTAGTTGGGGAGACCATGACACGAACAATGAGCCATTGAATTGCGGCAAGGATCCATCAAGTGGTATATGATAGGGAGGTTGGGGGGTCAAAATTGTTGGCGAAACCCTTAGAGGAAATGAATAGATCGAAAGCAAGATGGAAAAAAAGAACGGTTGATAGTTGACTCTTTCGTTCCAAATCATGTGTACAACTAACGTCAATTACATCATTGTTTTCAGATTTCGAACACTACACAAGAAACATTCATTACCGGCCCAACTCCAATGAGTCGGTAATGAAGTTTCAATACCGATTAAAAAACACTTAATTGGTAATGAAACTTTTATACCGACTCAATTACCATTCAGTTTGTACTGAAACTTTCATTACCGACTCAATTTCATATTAGTCCTAATGAAAATTTTCATTCTGACTCAATACTATATCAGTTGGTAATGAAAACTTTCATTAACACTTAGCAATTATTTGGTTGATAATGAAATATTCATTACCAACTGACATAAAATTGAGCCAGTGATGAAAGTTTTATTACCAACTGAGTGTTTTTCAGTCGGTAATGAAACTTTCATTACCGACGGAATAAATAATTGGATCGGCTAAGTTTTGTCAGACTCATTAAATCACCATCAATTCTCTCCTACCTACAACTGCCCCTAAAACCATGTTTCTTCTTATTCTTTTCCTACCTCCGATTTATGCACCAGTTTCTTCCCAAAAAGCATCATCTTTTCAACAAAATTCAATTTTCTCTCCTAAAGATTTTATTTATTCTTTGGTGTTAACAAGTTGTACTCCAACATCTGAAAATGGTAAGTTTTCTACTAATAGTTGATTTTGTTAGTTAATAAAGATGATAACTTATTGATTATATTTTGTTAGATTAATTAATTTGTTGATTATTTTTTTAGATTTATGAATTTATATATATATATTGAATATGTTTTGTTATAATTGTTGATTATATTTTGTTGGATTTGATGATTATTTTTTTAGATATTTTTTGATTATTGTGTTAGACTATTAATTAGTTGATTATTTTTTAGATTAATGATTTTGTGTATACAATGATTATATTTTGTTAAATTTGTTGTTATTTAATTAATACATTTTTTTATAAATTTGTACTTAGTATGATAGGAGTTGGATGAGTGGTTATGATCATGTATTGCATTCTTATTTTAATTGCTTGAATAAAGGAGGTCCAGACTTCTTCTATCAAGGTGAACCTCGGGGTTTAAGCGGTACATATCATACTGTTTTCTTAGTTGTAATTTTATGGAGGTGAGAAAAGTATAATTGTGGGTTGTTGATGTGGACATAAAGTGCATAGTTTGAGATCGTTTTAGCCCACATTCCTAAGCTATTCTGTTCCAGATTAATATGATTTGATGTATTTTTGCTTTTATTTGTGCAATTGGTCTCTCTTCAATAGTATTTAGGAATTCAGAGTAAAAAACGAAGCAAAATCACAAAATTGATGACAACAAGAGTCCATACCCTAGGATTCACGCCCCGAATTCGGTAGAACCGAGCACGGAACGCGAATGATGAAACAATAAAACAATTTTCAAACATTTTTAATAAGCCGCTTAAAATCACCACTTTGAGTTAAACAAAATAATAGTTTACAACTGAAAACACGTCCAAAACAAGCGGACAAAACCAAAGCGTACGTCGCTAAACTCCCAAAAACCCGGACTCCCGCTCCCAGCTCTTCAAGCTTCGAGAGTTCCCCCAGTCCGTCTCGCGACCAGTACCTGTAGGAAAAGCAGCTAGGGGTGAGCGTTCGCTCACCACCACGGATACCAGACTGACTACGTCATACTAGCAGAAATGCCGGAAACACCAACAACAAACAAAACACCGGGGACTATTATCCCCAAACTCAAATAACCTGACTGTCACACGAAAACTGTTACTTTCCCCAACCAAACTAAACACCCGTACACGTAATGTAGACCGGACACCGTAATGACGACCTCAAAGAACACAACATAGAAGTGATCAAAGTCACGCAAACCACAACCACAAGCCTCAGCACTTTACCGATCACGCGTCGGAAGGTGCTACTCACCTGATGGGGACACAGCCCTCTGCTCTTCACCGACCGCGCACCGGAGGGTACGACACACCCCTCAGGCATAACTCCAGACTCAGCACTTTACCAATCACGCGCCGGAAGGTGCTACTCACCTACGGGGAACACATCCCTCTACTCTTTACCGACCACACATTGGAGAGTACGACACCCTCCTCGGGCACAACTCTAACCTTAGCACTTTACCGATCACGCGCCGGAGGGTGCTACTCACCTACGGGGAACAAATCCCTCTGCTCTTTACCGACCGCGCACCGGAGAGTACGACACGCCCCTCGGGCACAACTCTAACCTTAGCACTTTACCGATCATGCGCCGGAAGGTGCTACTCACCTACGGGGAACACATCCCTCTACTCTTTACCGACCGCGCACCGGAGAGTACGACACACCCCTCGGGCATAGCTCAACAGTACCACCAGAACAATCACAGTCACAACCAAATGACACACAATCCTGACAAAGGAAAGGAAAAGAATACGACAACATGACTAACTACCACTCAGCACGTCAGTCAACCAAATACGGTCTCAACTCCCCACGGGCACTCATGGCCACCCACAACCACAAACAAACAGTAACATACGGGTCCAACACCCCAAAGGCACACATGGCCACCCACGACACACAAACAGTAAAATACGGGTTCAACGCCCCAAAGGCACACATGGCCACCCACGACACACAAACAGTAAAATACGGGTCCAACACCCCAAAAGCACTCATGGCCGCCCAAGACACACAAACGGTAAAATACGGGTTCAACTCCCCACAGGCACTCATGGCCACCCAAGGCACACAAACGGTAAAATACAGGTTCAACTTCCCACAGACACTCATGGCCACCCAAGACACATAAACGGTAAAATACGGGTTCAACTCCCCACAGGCACTCATGGCCACCCAAGACACACAAAAAAATTCAATCAACCTCAGGGCACAACCAAATGCCACCAGTATTTCTATTGTTCGATATGTTCACTTATCCTACGACACTCCTAAGTGTCACATGCATTTCTATTGTTCGACACGTTCACGTATCATACGACACCACTAAGTGTCGCCTGCATTTCTAGTGTTCGACAAACTTACTTATCCTACGACACCACTAGGTGTCACATGCATTTCTACTGTTAACTTTCCCTAGTCAAGGCCGAGATCCGGCTACTTTTCCCTACCAGATAACGCTTTCCCAAAAGTCCACGCCCAAGCTCCGGCTATGCTCACGATCACCCGCTTAGTCTCCTCTTTCCACGGTCGGTGGCACGATCTAACATGATCAAAATAACACACTTTTTAAATATGCAGGCAAAACCCGAATTTAATGAACTTAACGCTCGAACGCAACCCCCACAATGCCGATCACTCCCAAACTTCCCAATTACTCGACATTGTCAATAATGGGCCCGGAAAGGCCCGATTTGCCCGGCTCGGCGAATCTGCCCGGGATTGGAAAACGCTCTTCCGGGGCTCCAAAAATTCCCGTTTTCGTTTCTACGATCTTAGAATAATTCAAGGGTTCCAATGCAATTGACATAATCAATTTATGACTTCCGAGCGATTTAGTTCGCGTTTAAAGTTTCTAAACCCGAAATTTCCAACTTTCACAATTTAATTCCATAATTCGTTCCGGGTGTGAAATATCGATTCGGGGATCGTCCAAAACCACCCGAACACGAAAAACCCGAGGCCCGGGTAAGTGGGCCCCACACGACCACAATGGAAAAAATTCATTTTCGCCCCAAAACGTTCCTAACGAACCCCAAACCTCAATCATTCATCTTTAAACCAATCTTAAACAAAACCCAACCTTAATCAAACCGTTTAAACTCAAACCCTAAAATTCAAACGTACCAAAACGAGAAAATATTGGGTTCTCACTGTAGGGAATGACGAGGGGATCACGAATACGCAAGAATTGAGACGATCCGTCGGTCGGATCGTCGGAAAAACACACCTCTTCCTCTCTTTTTCCTTCTTCTTCTTCTTCTTCTTCCCTCCACTTTCTCTCTCTTCCCTCTCTTTTTTTCTGAAATTGCCGTGTACCTCTCTTTCCTTTCCTTTTATTTTGTTCAAAAATACCAACCATACCTCTTAATTACAAACTACCCATCACTTCTTTTTCTATACTTTAAAACTATCAACCACCAAAAGTGTGACAAATGTCAAATGGGTCCCACACTTTAGAAAAATATGTTGGTAGATATTTTTCAGTTCGATTCGCGAAATTCGGCTGTCTCGGGCCCCGAACGGGCCCATTTTCCAAGAAATTATGAAATTTCACGGGCTACAAGGAAACGTCTCAACTAAGACCGTTGTAACGACGGCTAATCTTTTTGGATCCAAAATGGGCCTCGAACGGACCAAAACGTCGCTCGGTTGACTTTTCCGGCAAAAAGTCAACATTTCCCAAATTGGTCAAAAAGTTGCCCTGAGTCCCCCAGAGCTCACATTGGTCGATATCGGGGTCAACTTAAGTCTGATATGACCCTCGGGGTCAAATTTAGGTTCATTATGTTGCTTGTCCCAAAATTTTAAATTTTCCTGTTTTTCGTCGATTTGACTGGCGTTGACCGGGAACGGTTCTTAAAATGTACAGTGTATGGAGAGCATATGCTCCATATGTAGCCATACATCGTACGGTGATCGTACAAATGATACAGAGAGCACAAAAAATTGTACCCCAACGTCATATGGTGGTCATGCAGCATATGAGAAAGCGTACATGCCATACCCCAAGACATACGTATGAGGAGTGTACAAGACATACTCACAGGACATACAACGTATGAGGGAGACTACATGTCATGCCTCAGGGAATACGACATACGTATAATGTACATGTCATACCTTTCGGTGTATGGCGTATGTCGGGGGTATGCACGCATAGAGTCATTAATTTTTTAAAGAATGTCCTGTTTTAACCATATGTTTTGAGAAAGTATATATATAATTTCGAGTGTAATAACTATCACGACTTTGTGAGAGAAAAACACTAAGCTTGTGAGTTAGAGCTTGAAGATGAGGAGAGAGAAATGTATGAGATCAATCATTGAAAGTATATAAAGTTTTCGTCTCTAAACTGGTATTTGGATCACTTTATCATTGAATATGTTTATCTCTGAATTCTATTTCATTATTGTGAATTAAACTCCATTGATCTAGGACATAAGTAAAGTAATATGAACGAGTAGATTAATGAGATTTGATTTCATACTTGTAAACTTATATTTAGGTTAGTGCTTACTTGATTTAGTTTCAGTGATTTATCAATTCGATCACCTGATGTATGAATAGGTTCTAGCACTCAACAATTGAGAAATGGGAATATTGGAAGGACTATGAATCATGCATTGGAGTTTAATTCTATTCGGTAATACAAATAGGTTAACACGAGTGTAATAGTCATAGAATTATAACCTTGAAAATTAACAGAGTTCACAAATTTTAGTGCATTGTAACCTTTTTTTTATCAATAAGGCAATATATAAATAAAACCTCTTAAGAAGAAGAAACGGAGTACAAAGAAAAAGGCCATGCTAAAGACCAACAAAACCTCCAATAGGAATGAGGAGTTCAGTACATGTTGAAGGAAAAGAAACATCCCAAAAAAAAGGGAAAGAAACTGCAACAAAATAGATGACTTAAGGAGAGCTTAAAACTACATAAAGAGGTCTAGGTGAGAGCTGACTAAGAACAAGATTAGGACCGGGGTTATTTGACAAGAGTCTTATTAAATATGGGGTTCGCAGATAGGTGGGTGAAACTCATTATGCATTGTGTGAGTTCATCGCAGTTGTGGGTGATAGCGGATGGTCGCAGGCTTGGCCCCATATATCCAGAAAGGGGACTCAGGCAAGGAGATCATTTATCCCCCTACTTATTTATGGTTTGTGCAGAAGGGATTTCCCGTCTAATTTCATATTATGAAAGACGGGGTCTCATTCATGGTTCTAGAGTTTCGAGGGGTGCTCCTTCGATTACTCACTTGTTTTTTTTTTGCAGACGATACCTTCTTTTTTGACCAGGCAACTGGAGAAGAGGCAGGGAGGTGGAAGGAGTTGCTAGAGAGATATGAAACTGTGTCTGGGTAGAAGATTAATGGTCAGAAGTCGACCGTTTCTTTTAGTCCGAACACGTCTAGCATGGTAAACGCCGAGGTGGGGACGATCCTTCAGATGAATTGTGTGGAGGAGGTCGGAACATACTTGGGGTTGTCGGCGACTATAGGACGGAGTAGGTACAAGGCTTTCAGGTATATAAAGGACATGGTGCTAAACAGACTGAGTAGTTGGGATGAAGCCATGCTCAGTAAAGCAGGAAAAGAGGTATTGTTAAAATCAGTAATTCAAGCTTTACCTGCTTATACAATGAGTATTCATATGCTGCCTATGAAGTTGTTGCGAGAACTTGAGATTGCTATGAACAAGTTTTGGTGGGCCCACGATAATAAGACAAGGAAGGGTATTAAGTGGAGAAGTTGGGATGCTCTGTGTGACCACAAACATCAGGGTGGTATGAGTTTTAAACATTTATATGATTTCAACATCGCTATTTTGGGGAAACAAGGATGGAGGTTGATCACCCAGCCGGAAAACTTAGTAAGTCAAGTCTTGCAAGCTAAGTACTACCCATTTGGGGATTTTATTAATGCACATAAATCTTTAAATACGAGTCTCATTTGGAATAGCTTACTAAAAGCTCAGGATGTGGTTCGGGAGGGTCTACGAAGGCGTATTGGGTCCGAAGAGCAGACACTCATATCAGGACAGCCTTGGGTGGATTCTGAGTCGGGTTATCTAAATAATGTACCGACCAGAATCGTTTCTTAGTCGGTTAGCAGGTTGTTGAAGACGGGTAGAAGAGAATGGGATATGGAACTGATTGGAAGGCATTTTGATGTGGAGGATGCTGAAGCTATCTGTCGAGTTTCGTTGAGTGAGGGGCGGATGAGAGATTCTTGGTATTGGAAGGATAGTCGTAATGGGCAATACTCTGTGCGAGGGGTTTACACGGAGATTTAAGCCAAAACGGGACGTTGGGACCCGGCCTCTACGGACGTATTCTGGAAGCAGGTTTTGATGTTGGAGGTTCCGCCAAAGGTTATGCATATGCTTTGGCGAGCTGCTTCAAATTTTCTACCGACTAGAACTCAGTTATGGAATCGGTGGGTTGATGTTTCGGTAGAGTGCGATGTATGTCGGGAGCAGGAGAATGTAGAGCACGTACTGGTTGGTTGTCCTACAGCTCTAGGAGTTTGGTCTAGAATAGAGTGTGTTCCTTTACTTGAGGGGAGATCCTTTTGCGAATGGTTGGAGGCGGGATGAGAGGTATGTGCGAAGGAGGTGGTAGTGTTAATTGGGGTCGTTTGTTGGGAGCTCTGGAAAGCTCGGAATGGTAGGCTTTGGAGAGGGAGGGTGACCCCGAGCGAGGCTATTTTTCACGCAGCCTCTGCGCACTATAAGGATTGGAAGGAAGCTCAGGTTAGAGATAAGGGTCCTGGTCTTGAAAGTTTGAATGCTACTAGAAGTTGGATGAGGCCGGTGGAGGGTCGGTTAAAAATTAATTCCGACGGTGCTGTGGTTAAGGGGTTTGGGGGAGCTGGAGGGCTGATATGTCGTGACTCTCAGGGTCAGGTAAGGGGGATTCGTTGTATTATCCTTCAGGCTTATCGTGATCCGGATTTAATTGAGGCCCTATGTGTGAGGGAAACGCTGAAGTGGATACTAGAGATGGGGTGGACATAGGTGGATGTGGAGACAGATAGCTTGGGAGTGGCTCTGGCCATCTCTAGTCCTGATAGTCTACTCATCTCACTGGGCGGAATTGTTGAAGACTGCAAGGATCTCAAGAGAAGGATACAGGGTGTTCGAGTGTCTCATACTCGTAGAGAAGCCAATATAGTAGCTCATGAGCTAGCTCGAAATAGCTACAATTGGATCTCAATTGTATGGAATGTTTCTTGTTTAATAGAGCCCATCCTGGATCTTCTGGCTGTCAACGTTGAGTAATGAAATCCAATTTTTCCTCAAAAAAATAATCAAGACTACTCCTTAATAAGAGTATGAAGAGAGCCCTAGAGCAGGTCCCTGTTAGTCTTAGTGCCCATAGTTCAATCCTAAATGTCCAAATGTATATATCATCATTAGCAATAAAATTAAAGCGTCTTTATATTACTTATGTGTTGGAGTAATATATCAATGTGTTCTGATCTATTCCCATCATGCGAATAGAACCATAGATCGAGATAGATCAAACTCGATGGGTCCATAGTCAACAAAGCTTCACTATAAGCGACTAGTATGATAGATTGTTCTTTATGGCTTACGTTCTGTTAGTTATTGGAATGGGATTCCGGAGTCTGATCATAGATATCATATGGGACATGATATTTGACGACCCGCCCTGAATATGTGCCATAGATGAAGTCATGAACATATTCAGTGTCGTATCTTGTCATGTATCCTTAGACCAAGGAGCCTTTATGATCGCTATGCAATCAACAATTGAGTTTGTCTTGAGCCTAACGTTGTCTGTAATAGGGCTGCATGAGTGACACGAAAGACGGCTAAGGGATTTATCCTTCATAACATGGCCAGGTATGAGAAATATATCGGTTCTCGGCCTCTTGATCGAGAATGACTGAAATAATAACATGGCCATGTACATGATACTGGGTATCATATATTCAGTCATCTCACATATCAAGGAACATTGATTGATAATAATAAGGATGACGGCTCTATGTCTTATCTCAATCAGGATATCAGAGATAAAATGATAGTGACATAGACGACGGAAATGTTGTGTAAGGCAATACTAAAGTCACGTTAGTTACCACTTATATAAGATCAAGTAAAATGAGATTTTACGTTGATCTATTGACATGCATAAACCTAAGGGTCACACTAGATGATGAAACTCATTAACACGTTTATGGAGAATGGCCAAAAAGGAATTGTCTCGGGACATGACGAAAACTGGTTTTTGGGCCATGTGTCTGAAAGGGAATAGGACTTTACGGATCGAGACAAGGCTTGTAGTCTTTGGATTGATCACATTGGATAATGTTGGACATTTCCGGTATGGAAGGCTTGGAGGCGATGAGCACGTCACGGGACCTCGTTGGGAATGGCCACGGCCATGTTCCAAAAGGCCCATGAAACCAAGTCCCATGGAACTAATTAATCAAGTCTTGATTAATTAACACTAAGTATACAAGACATGGATTAAGGTGTTGGTGATTCACGACCTAACTCCATCATGTCTACCCATACTTACCACCATACTTGTCCTATTTACACCTTGCTTTTGTACGTCATAGTTGTCCTATATTGTTGTTTATTATATTGATGGTATAATGAAGTCATCTTATTCAATATAACAAAAACACAAGACATGGATGGAGAGCACAACTTCTCCTTCTTCTGTCTACAAGGTTTCTCTATATTTTTGGTGTTCTTGAGTTCTCTTCACAAGAACTACGTGGCTTTGATTCCTAAGAGGATACATAGGCATCTTGGAGACTCAATCCGATCATCTTTTCTTGGTGTTCTTGAACAAATAGAGAAGAAAAAGGTGCAGAATTTCTGCACTATTTCTGTTCCGACCAACCACCTTCAAGACCCCGATCGGAGGTTCATACGAGGTCAGATGAAGCCGATGTTTGGAGTGCGTACTCTCCACATATTGGTCTTCAAATTAAGCGGTGGAATTTTGATTTCAACGGTTTGTTATTCAGATACACGAGCTGAAAGTGGAGCCACTTCATTTATTTCATTTTGTTTTGTGAATCTAATCGTGGTAGTTTTTTCTTGCATGGTCTTGGGTTTATTTTTTTCCGCTGCGAGTTAGTTCATCTCCAACTCTACCTCGAGACCCAACAGTGGTATCAGAGCCGTGCTACCTTCGGCATTCACAAGACGGTGTTGAAAGTTTTGTTTTATCATATTGTTTTGCTAAATTGTTTGATAACATGTTTTAAATTCTTGCTGATGGGTTTAATGCATGAAAAATGAATTTTTGAAAATTATATCAAATCTGGAATTTTTGAAAAAAAAATTTATTTTCGGGTCTCGGGAGCGGGACTCTCGGGGAGCCGAAACCAGGACCGAACGGGGCTCCGTTGGACGGAGCTAGTCCAAGCATGACCATTGGATGGTTGATATGCCAGGCCAAAACTTTTTTTTATTCATGACGAGTTTGGAACCGTCTTGACAAACTCAAAAATCAAATGTTCAAAAGTTTCAATTTTGATCGGTTTCGATAAACCGAACATCAAAAAATTTCGAAACTAGGCTTTTAATAAAAACCGTAAAATCACATGATGTTTGATAACATGCTTGTTTGATAAAACTATGTGTGATGTGAAGTTGGCATGATGTACATAATATCCCCGAGCTCGATTTAATTATTTATCGCTTTTCACGGCATGCGAGCCGTTAAAGTTAGCGTGTAATTATTTTTTTTCGAGGTGTGGTCGTCGAGCCACTTATTTGTAATAGTTATTTATTATCTATCTGCGAGTCGTGCATTAAATTGTAATATTTTGCTCAAGACGAAGAAATGGAAAAAAGGTCTTTTGGTAGATTCTCGGGTATTGACATCGGCTTGGAGTCGGTGGAGCTCAAGAAGCTAGTGGGAGTTAGATTAGGGGGCTATTATGTTCACATTTATCGCTTTATTCTTGTTTTAGTTTTTTCATGACTAATTCTACTTGTTTTAGAATTGCATGCTTAACTTAATTTACCGAGCATATCACCTCACATGCAAAGATAAGTTTTAAATAATCATCCTTGTTTGTGAGCCCTAAGAATTTTTATTACATTAGATGTAGTTGACGGTTTCAAAGGAAGAATTACATTGGATGTAATTGGAGGCATCATTACTTTTGGAATGTAGTTGATGTGCTCATTGCATCTAGGATGTGCCAAAAGTTTTAAACACAACCGGACAAGTAAAAACGGGTCATGTCCGATACCTCCCAATTATCAACACCTTACTACCTCCCCGTCCTATGGGTGTCGTGCGCATGAGCGGAGCATCCATGGGAAATTGGGGTAGTAGGTTTGGACGACATATGTTGGTGTCGTGCGTATTAGCAGAGCACCTATATAGTGACGGGACATAGTTGAAAATTGGTGGACCCGACTACGATTCTCAGCCTGAGGTTGAGATAGGGTATCAGATATGGTATAAGCCGTGTACATGAGTACATAACCTAGCCAAGAGTCACATTGGATGTGATTGGATGGAGTCCTACCTACATAGCTCGATTAAGTGTTGAGCATTGGTTCAGCTTAATCGGGTGAATCAAGAATCTTGGTTCTAGATTCTAAAGGTTTAGAATCGATTGGTTGGTGTTTAAACTTGATCTCCATAAAATTTATTCAGTTTACTGATTAAATTTTATTTGTCGTATAGATCAGATGGCAAAAGTAAAAAGTAGTTTGTCATTGGAAATCATGATTGACGGGGTCAAGCTAAATGGGACAAACTATTTGGACTGGTATAGAAATTTGAGGATGGTCCTCACATATAAATGCAAAGAAAATGACCTTGACAAGGAAATAACCTTGTGTCCAGAAAATGAAGGGGCATCCCGAACATCTTAATGGACTGGGTCTTAAGATAGAATCAGAGATGGCAGCAGATAGGTTTTTGCGCTCCCTTCCTCGTGCGTATGTTGAGTTCATCATGAACTATCACATGCACAACATGGACAAGACCATATCAGAGTTACATGGCACGTTTGTAACTGCTGAGAAGAATATCAAGGATTTGGAATCCAAGATATTCTGATGGTCAGAAAGGGATCAAGTTTTAATAAGGAAACTGGTAGTGGCAAGGGCAAGACCCCTGCGCAGTTGGCATGAAAGATGAGACACTTGATCGCTCCTAACCCTCCTAGGATCGGGGGTCCTTAAGGAAGGCTAAGGAGGATAAGACTGTCTACTTCTACTGCCAAAAGATCCTGGTCAACGGAAAAAGGATTGCAGGAAAAATCAAGATGATCTGAAGAAGGGCAGTGGGATTGTGCCTTCATCAGGTATTAACTTTATAGAGCTACATCTCTCTACTTCCAAGATTCATGGTATTGGATACCAGGGCTGAATTTCACATATGCACTAACGTGTAATGGCTAAAAAGTAGGAGAAGCTTGAAAAGCATGAACTGGACCTCAGAGTTGTGGCAACTATTGTAGGATCCATAAGTCTTGCTTTGTCAAGAAGCCTAGTTTTATGCTACATAATGTAGACTTACTATCTAATGAAAACTACTACCTTTAATACAAACTAAGGACCAATTATAGCCATTAGATCACTTAAAATCAAGGGACCAGATTCAAATGGCAATCAGCTGTAATTACTGAGAAAGTTAAAAAAATAATGGTAATTTTACACTCTTAAAGGTTAAATTTGTAATTTTGTATCATGTATTATCTAACCTAATTCATAGCTTAATTTCTTTATACCCTCTCTCGTAAATCATAATCGCAGAAACAAGAAAACACCGTCGATTTGGTCTTAATCCCTGATGTGGATGAAAAATGCATCGTTTTCGATGTTTTTAAGCCCACATCTTAAACTTTTCGTTCCCGGGATTAGGTTGTTTAACGCATTTCTCCCTCCTTTCCTGCAGTAAGCCCTGATTTTAGAGGTTTCAAGTATTTGGAGCAAAACAAGGGCATTTATCAGAATTTATGAGCCAAGGCTGCAGGACAGAAACCCAAGCCAAGAAGGAACTTTTCTGCTCAAACCCTCAAAGAAGAATGTTCCGTGCGACCAACCGGGCCGGAACAAGGCACGTTCCGTGCGACCAATCGGGCCGGCACAAGGACCGTTTTGTCACGCCCCAAATTCAGTAGAACCGAACCTGGAACGCGAACGTTTAAGACAATAAAACATTTTCAAACCTTTTAAATAAATCGCTTTAAAACCACCAGTTAGTTAATCAAAATAATAATTTACAACTCAAAAGTACGTCCCAACAAGCGGACAAAATACAAGGCGTACGTCGCTAGACTCAAAAGGAAACCCAGACTCCCGCTCCCAGCCCTTCAAGCTTCGAGAGCTCATCTAGTCCGTCCCGCAACCGGAACCTGTAGGAAAAGCAGCTAGGGTTGAGCGTTCGCTCACCACCACGGATACCAGACTGACTACGACATACTTAGCAGAACATGCCGGAAACAACAACAACAACCCCAACACCGGGGACTACTATCCCCAAACTCAAGTAACCCGACTGACACACGACTATTACTTTCCTCAACCGACTCAACACTCGGACACGTAATGTAGACCCGACACAACGATTACGAGTTCCTCCAAGGAAATGAAAGATAACCACGCAACACCCAAGATCACAAAGGATCGCACACCAAACAAGAACGCAAAGGATCACACTCCAGCTGCTCAGTACACACGCCCTTTTCCCAACATGACGGTTGGATCAGGCGGCCGACCTGTCGTACTTTTCCCAACACGACGGTTGGATCAGGCTGTCGACCTGTCGCACTTTTCCCGACACCCAATCGGATCAGGCTGTCGACCTGTCGCAGTTTTCCCAACACGACGGTTGGATCAGGCGGTCGACCTGTCGCACTTTTCCCGACACGAAGTCGGATCAAGCTGTCGACCTGTCACACCCCATCCCCAGGTAACCACAATCACAATCACAAGCAAAGTCCAACAACAGCAACAACACCGGTTTAACACTCCACAGGCACTCATGGCCACCCAAGACACCAACAGTAAAACACGGGTTCAACAACCCCACGGACATTCATGACCACCCAAGACACCAACAGTAAAACACGGGTTCAACAACCCCACAGGCACTCATGGCCACCCAAGACACACCAACAGTAAAGTATGGGTTCAACAACCCCACGGGCACTCATGGCCACCCAAGACACACCAACAGTAAAGTACGGGCTCTCATGGCCACCCAAGACACAAACTAAACAATCAACCTCTGGGCATAAACAGATGCCTCCAGTAATTCTAATATCGATAAGTTCACTTATCCTAGGACACTACTAAGTGTCACATGCATTTCTATTGTTCGATACGTTCATGTATCATACGACACCACTAAGTGTCGCCTGCATTTCTAGTGTTCGATGAACTTACTTATCATACGACACCATTAGGTGTCACATGCATTTCTACTGTTAACTTTCCCTAGTCAGGGCCGAGATCCGGCTACTTTTCCCTACCTCGTATGCTTTCCCCAAAAGCTCACAATCAAGCTCCGGCGTGATCTCGATCACTCGCCAGCTTTCCCTTTCCTCTGTCGGTGGCACGATCGTAGAGAATGTCGATGGGAGTTCGATTCCTTGATCGTTGAGACGATCTACCGGTTTGATCGTCGGGAAAAGTCACAAAAACCCTAACACCCCTTCTCTTTTCTCTCCTTTTCTCCTTCTCCTTCTCTCTCTAAAACTCACCTTCTTTCCTCTCTTTTTTTGAACCATGGCCGAACCCCCTCACCCATGTAGTCTTCTTGTTTTGTCCCAAAAACCTAACACCACCACTTGTTTGACAAGTGGCAAGTGGGTCCCAAACCTTTTGGAAAATATCTTCTAGATATTTTTCAGTCAGATTCGCGTAATTCGGTGGTTTCGGGCCCCGAACGGGAACTTTTTCCAAGAAATTACGAAACTTCACGGGCTACAAGGAAACGGCTCAACTAAGACCGCTGTGATGACGGCTAAGCTTTTTGGATCCGAAACGGACCTCGAACGGACCAAAACGTCGCTCGGTTGACTTTTCCAACAAAAAGTCAACATTTCCCAAATTGGTCAGAAAGTTGCCCTGAGTCCTCCGGAACTCACTTTGGTCGATATCGGGGTCAACTTAAGTCCGGTATGACCCTCGGGGTCAAATTTAGGTTCAATTAAGTGTCTGTCTAAAAATTTTAAATTTTCCTGTTTTTCGCCGACTTGACTGGCGTTGACCGGGAGTGGTTCTTACACGTTGCAGCCCATTTCGGGCGCCTAGGAGGAGAAAAGCCTAGAGCTCTCTAATTTGATCCAGTTTGAGGCCCGTTCCGTGCCGCTTAGAGGGTCGGTTTGTGGCCCGTTCCGGGCCGCTTAGAGGGCCGGTCTGTGGCTCGTTCCGTCCTCGCCTTGTGTCGTGCGTGCTCCAGACCTACGATTTTAAGAGCCCTATATAAGGGAATTAGACATATTTTAGAGATACGAATTTTGAAAGCAAAAAGAGGAGACTCGAGGCTAGGGCTTGGAGCTTGAAGGAAGAGGAGTGTGTTTGAGAGCAAGATTGAAGTTTGGATTTACATTTTGGTCATTTGGGTATTGTGTATCAACTCATTACAATCATGTTTATCCATATTTCTTTTTCATCTCTTTGCTTGTTCTTATTCTCCATCATAAGCTAAGTTTCTATTGATTTAGGGCTAGGCGAAGCTGTCACGCCCCAATTTCAGTAAAACCGAACTCGGAACGCGAACGTTTAAAACAATAAAACCTTTCATACATTCTAAATAAAACACTTTAAAATCACCATTTAGTTACACAAAATAGTTATTTACAACTCAAAAGTATGTCCCACAAGCATACAAAATACAAGTGTACGTCGCTAGACTCAAAAGTAAACCCGGACTCCCGCTCCTAGCTCTTCAAGCTTCGGAAGCTCACCTAGTCCATCCTTCGACCAGTACCTGTAGGAAAAGCAGCTAGGGGTGAGCGTTCGCTCACCAACACGGATAACAGACAGACTACGACATACTTAGCAGACATTGCCGGTAACACCAACAACAAACTCAACACCGGGGATCACTGTCCCTAACTCAAGTACTCCGACTGACACACACCCACTGTTACTTTCCTCAACCGACTCAACACTCGAACATGTAATGTAGACCCGACACAATGATTGACGACCTCCTCCAAAGAAACGACAGACAACCACGCAACACTTAAGATCACAAAGGATCGCACCCCAAACAAGATCACAAAGGATCGCACTCCAACTGCTCAGTAACACCCTCTCTCACCGCCCTTTACCGATCCCTGTCAGGTCAGGCGGTCGACCTGTTGCGCAACTTCTCCCGATCTCAGCCGGGAGGCTAGCCCACAACCTCTCCCCTACCCCCGAACCCTGTCAAGAGGCTAGCCACACCCACGCGCACCTTCTCCGGGTCCTTGTTGGGAGGCTAGCCCACAACCTCGCCACTTCCCCCGATCCCTGTCAGGAGGCTAGCCACACCACACAACTTCCCCGACACAAAGTCGGGTTTCCAACCTCAGGTAACCACAATCACAATCACAAGTAAAGTTCAACAATCAGCAACAACACAGGTTCAACACTCCATATGCACTCATGGCCACCCAAGACACCAACAGTAAAACACGGACTCAACAACCACACGGGCACTCACGGCCTCCCAAGACACACCAACAGTAACTCACGGGCTCAACAACCCCACGGGTACTCACGGCCTCCCAAGACACACCAACAGTAACTCACGGGCTCAACAACCCCACGACATGGTCATATGCCTCCAGTAATTCTAATAACGATAAGTTCACTGCTCCTACTACACTACTAAGTGTCACATGAATTTCTAATGTTCGATACGTTCCCGTATCATACGACACCATCCGGTGTCGCCTGCCTTTCTAAAATTCGATAAACTTACTTAACCCACGACACCCCAGTGTCACATGCATTTCTACTGTTAACTTTCCCTAGTCAGGGCCGAGATCCGGCTACTTTTCCCTACCTCGTATTCTTTCTCCAAAAGCGCACAAATAAGCTCCGGCGTGATCTCGGTCACTCGCCCAGCTTTCCCTTGCCTCTGTCTGCGGCACGATCTAATGAGAACACAATTTAAATACCTTTAAGTTCGCAGACATAAATCGGAATTTAATAAACTTGACGCCCAAAAGTAACCTTGACAATGTCGATCACTCCCAAACTCCCCAATTACTCGACATTGTCGATATTGGACCCTGAAACGCCCGATTCGCCCGACATGACGAATCTGCCCGGGTTTTGGAAACGCCCTTCCGTGTCTCCGAAAATTCCCGTTTTCGTTTCTACGGTCTTAGAATAATTCAAGGGTTCCTAGTCACTCGACGGAATCGAATTCCGACTTCCGAGCCATTTAATTAGCGTTTAAAGTTTCTAAACCCGTCAATTACAACTTTCACAATTTAATTCCAAATTTCGATCCGGTTGTAGATTAATGATTCGGGGAACATCCTAAACCACCCGAACACTAAACCCGAGAACCCGAGCACGTGTGCCCCACCTGGCCAACCTTGGCCGTGGGTGGCTAGGTCTAAAATGGGTCGGTCCACCATGGTGGTGGCTGGTCCTAGCTCCGGCCAGCCACCCAACTCCGGCCAGCCACCTCACACGGCCGGTCGGCCACCCTACAATAGTGGCCAGAGCTCCCACGAGCTCCCGGTCACCGGAAAACGTTCCAAACTCGCTCCAAAACGTCTCCAACGAACCCCAATCCTCAACACCACCATGAACTAATCGATTCATATCAAACCCTAACTTCCAAACATAACAAAATGAAATTTGGTTAGATGCTCACCGTAGAGAACGTCGAGGTGAGTTCGATTCTTCTAGCTTTGAGATGATCCAAGGGTTAGATGTTCGTGGTGAGGCAAAACCCTAACCCAAACCTTCTCTTTTCTTCTCTCCTTTTCTCTCTTCTTCTAGGTCACACTCTCTCTAGAAAGTCCAAAAAAACCAACTATGGCCGAACCCCCTTGTCCTCTCATCTTTGTTCTTTTCAAAAATACCTAACACCACCACTTGTTTGACAAGTGGAAAGGTGGGTCCCACACCTTTTTGGTAAAATATCTCCTAGATATTTTCCAATAAGATTCGCGAAATTCGGACGTTTCGGGCCCCGAACAGGCACTTTTTCCAAGAAATTACGAAACTTGACGGGCTACAAGGAAACGGCTCAACTAAGATCACTGCGACGACGGCTAAGCTTTTTGGATCCAAAACGGTCCCCGAATGGACCAAAACGTCGCTCGGTTGACTTTTCCAACGAAAAGTCAACATTTCCCAAATTGGTCAGAAAGTTGCCCTGAGTCCCCCGGAACTCAGTTTGGTCAATATCGAGGTCAACTTAAGTCCGGTATGACCCTCGGGGTCAATCTTAGGTTTAATTAAGTGTCTGCTTAAAAATTTTAAATTTTCCTGTTTTTCGCAGATTTGATTGGCATTGACCGGGAGAGGTTCTTACAATCTACGCCCCTTAAGGGAATTTCGTCCGCGAAATTTAAGACAACGCACCTCAGCGGTCAAACAGATCGGGGTACTTCGCCCGCCAATCCATTCCCAAGATCATGTCAAAGGTCATCATTTCCAGCACGGGAAGGTCACGAGTGCAAGGACAGTCTGCGACTCTAATTTCGCAGGCACGACAGACCCTAGTCAACAACACATCACCCCCAACTGGGGTGTCCAGGCACAGGGGTGGACTCAACGACTCTAAACCCAGTCCCAACCTCTCAGCACAACTCAGTGAAATAAACTAGTGCGACACCCCGGTATCAAACAAGAATCATGCCCATAATTGATACAATAAACATGTACCCTGAAAGGTCTCGCGGTAGGTAGTGGAGCCTGGGGCCCGGGAGTCGGTAACTGCGTACACTGCCTCTGACCTGGCGCACGGACTGCTGGATACCCAGATCCCTGCTGCTGTCTCGGAGTTGGCACGCTCGTGGACGGCTGTGAGAACCTCGACTGTTGACTCTGACGCGGGCGACCTCTGGGCGACTGCACGGTATACGACTGCTACGGCCGTTGCGCTGACGTTGCCCCCAACGGCTCACGGCACCATGCAATAGTGTGTCCGACCCGGCCGCACCGGAAACAGTTGGTCTCGTCGGCTCTCAACTCCGTGCCCTGGCCTGCCCGGCTGGTCGCTGGTAGCGCCGCGGGCCCTACTCCCATCGGACATTCTCGATGAAAGTGGCCTCGCTGCCTGCAGGTAAAACATGTCGGCCCCATCTCTGAGGCGACTGGCCCCACTGACGCCACAGACACCACATGTGTCGCTCCGCCCTGCTGAGCCTGTGGCCTGAAGAACCCCGTGGTCCTCTGTATCCTCGGATCTCGGAACTCGGACGGCTCTGCAACACTGGTCGGCCGATGTCGAACCTCGCGGGTCTTGGCCGCATCCCGGAGACCCTGCTCCACTGTCGCTGCCGTGTCCACGAGCTCTGAGTACTTCCGCAACCTCAAGGCGAGGACTCGATCCTGAATCACCGGCCTCAGTCCCCCCTCGTACCGCAGGCAACGGTTCTGCTCTGTCGCCACCATTTCTAGTGCGAATCTGGTCAGGGCCGTGAATCTGGCCTCGTATTCTGCCACTGACATCCCCTCCTGCTGCAGTTCCAGAAAGACCGTTTGGAAGACATCGTAGTCGTGTCCGACTTTGTCCCTCACACGCCCCCACCAGTGGTAGGCGTTGTCCCTCAGTTGATGGGCTGCAAAGGACACTCTTCTGCGACCATCCTCGATACCTGAGGTGTCCAGGTTCCGCGTGACCTGCTCTAGCCATCTCTCAGCTAGGTCTGGGTTCGGCTCCCCAACAAAGGTGGGTATGCCTAGCTTTAGGAAGTCCAGCAGTGTCCGGGCCGTATGGTCCTCAGCCTGAACGGGCCTCATTGGGACCGCTGTTGCCTCCGGAACTGGCGATGCCGACTCTCGACTGGCGATGATCGCCATCAAACTCTGTACTGTCCTGGTCAGCTCGTCCAGGGCGGTCGTAGTGGGAGGGTCTACGACCGGTGGGACGCTGGGCGTGCCCGTAGATGGTCCCGCGTCACTCCTCCTGTCCTCTCCGACAGGAGTACCCTGCGCCTCTGCGTACTCGGCGGGCTCAACAGTGGGCACCCGTCCTGGTGTCCATGCTGACCTTCCCCTCCTGCCTCGTGCGGGCGCCCGTCCCCGTGTCCCGGCTGATCGACCTCGTCTGCCACGAGCCATGTGTCGGTATCCTCCGCACGGATACACGCAAACGTTTAGTTTGCGAACTTATATAACGACGACATGCTCAAAATACTAGCGTTCATACGGTCTACGTCCAGCTCTAGCGTACTCGTTCCTAAACGTCACACCGCTCACGCCACTACTACTTTAATTATAATAATAAGTAAAGAGACCTCAAATAAACCGCACAAACGTGCACCAAGTCACGCAACAACAACACGAAAACTGCGTAGACAAGATGGTGGCAACGACAGGGGTAACGGACCCGTGACAGACCCCATCACGGTTGGGGTCACGGTGCCGTGACGAAAGCTCTAAAATGGCCAAAACGCGCTGCTCCGTCACGGATCCGTGACAGGGTCCGTGACACTCGCGCAGGCCAGTTTTCCAAAAACGTTTCAAACTCGACCCTTACTCCTTTTTAACCTCAAAAGAAACCTGGAACGACACACACGCTCGACCCATAATTTACCCACACACGTACAACAATACAAGACCAAACACAAGCCTCCCAAACCTCAATCATAAGCCGACACGGCCAAACAACAACACAACAACACTCGCCTACCGGGCCAACCAACACCGAACCACGCCCACCGGGCCAACCAAAATCAAAACACGCCCACAGGGCCAATCAAAATCAAAACACGCCCACCGGGCCAACCAATTTCAAAGTACGCCCACAGGGCCAAACAATTTTTAAAACCTTTCCTTTTCATTATAAAACTTCATTTCTTGACATCACGTAGTTACAACTCGGTCCAGGCATCCCCGAACTACATTGTACCCATTGATGTCAACACCATCACGTTCGACTACAGGAGCGCTCCTGAGTCGAGTCGCGACAGCTTAAAAACGTTTCACGCAGCAACAAACAATCAGTATGCCAGCAATAAAACACTGCACATACACACAAACACAAACAGGACTCAAAACACAACGGGTCTACACACGGTTCCGACCTGCGTACCCAACGCACGACGGGACTTCACTGACTCGACTCTCCCCACCTAATTGACGTACAGTTCAAGGTGTGAAACCTCGAGCTCTGATACCAAGTTGTGACGCCCCAATTTCAGTAAAATCGAACTCGGAACGCGAACGTTTAAAACAATAAAACACTTTAAAATCACCATTTAGTTACACAAAATAGTGATTTACAACTCAAAAGTACGTCCCACAAGAGGACAAAATACAAGTGTACGTCGCTAGACTCAAAAGTAAACCCGGACTCCCGCTCCTAGCTCTTCAAGCTTCGGAAGCTCACCTAATCCATCATGCGACCAGTACCTGTAGGAAAAGCAGCTAGGGGCGAGAGTTCGCTCACCACCACAGATAACAGACTGACTACAACATACTTAGCAGACAATGCCGGTAACACCAACATAAAACTCAACACCGGGGATCACTGTCCCCAACTCAAGTACTCCGACTGACACACACCCACTGTTACTTTCCTCAACCGACTCAACACCCGAACACGTAATGTAGACCCGACACAACGATTGACGACCTCCTCCAAAGACACGACAGACAACCACGCAACACCCAAGATAACAAAGGATCGCACACCAAACAAGATCACAAAGGATCGCACTCCAGCTGCTCAGTAACCCCCTCTCTCACCGCCCTTTACCGATCCCTGTCAGGCCAGGCGGTCGACCTATCGCGCAACTTCTCCAGATCTCAGTCGGGAGGCTAGCCCACAACCTCTCCCCCACCCCCGATCCCTGTCGGGAGGCTAGCCACACCCACGCGCACCTTCTCCCGATCCCTGTCGGGAGGCTAGCCCACAACCTCTCCACTTCTCCCGATCCCTGTCAGGAGGCTAGCCACACCAGACAACTTCCCCGACACAAAGTCGGGTTTCCAACCTCAGGTAACCACAATCACAATCACAAGCAAAGTTCAACAAACAGCAACAACACAGGTTCAATACTCCACATGCACTCATGGCCACCCAAGACACCAACAGTAAAACACGGACTCAACAACCCCACGGGCACTCACGGCCTCCCAAGACACACAAACAGCAACTCACGGGCTCAACAACCCCACGGGCACTCACGGCCTCCCAAGACACACCAACAGTAACTCACGGGCTCAACAACCCCACGGGTACTCACGGCCTCCCAAGACACACCAACAGTAACTGACGGGCTGAACAACCCCACGGGCACTCACGGCCTCCCAAGACACACCAACAGTAACTCACGGGCTGAACAACCCCACGGGCACTCACGACCTCCCAAGACACACCAACAGTAACTCACGGGCTCAACAACCCCACGGGCACTCACGGCCTCCCAAGACACACCAACAGTAACTCACGGGCTCAACAACCCCACGGGCACTCACGGCCTCCCAAGACACACAAACAGTAACTCACGGGCTCAACAACCCCACTGGCACTCACGACCTCCCAAGACACACCGACAATAACTCACGGGCTCAACAACCCCACGGGCACTCATGGCCACCCAAGACACCAATAGTAAAATACGGGCTCTCCTGGCCACCCAAGACACAATAGTAAAGTACGGGCTCTCACCCAAGAGACAACAGTAAAGTACGGGCTCTCATGGCCACCCAAGACACAACAGTAAAGTACGGGCTCTCATAGCCACCCAAGACACAAATTACACAATCAACCTCCGGGCATAACCAATGCCTCCAACAGTTCTAATATCAACAGTTGCACAATCAACCTCCGGGCATGGTCATATGCCTCCAGTAATTCTAATATCGGTAAGTTCACTGCTCCTACGACACTACTAAGTGTCACATGCATTTCTAATGTTCGATACGTTCCCGTATCATACGACACTACCCGGTGTCGTCTGCCTTTCTAATATTCGATAAACTTACTTAACCCACGACACCCCAGTGTCACATGCATTTCTATTGTTAACTTTCCCTAGTCAGGGCCGAGATCCGACTACTTTTCCCTACCTCGTATGCTTTCTCCAAAAGCGCACAAATAAGCTCCGGCGTGATCTCGGTCACTCGCCCAGCTTTCCCTTGCCTCTGTCTGCGGCACGATCTAATGAGAACACAATTTAAATACCTTTAAGTTCGCAGACATAAACCGGAATTTAATAAACTTGACGCCCAAAAGTAACCCTGACAATGTCGATCACTCCCAAACTCCCCAATTACTCGACATTGTCGATACTGGACCCAGAAAGGCCCGATTCGCCGGACATGGAGAATCTGCCCTGGTTTTGGAAACGCCCTTCCGGGGCTCCGAAAATTCCCGTTTTCGTTTCTACGGTCTTAGAATAATTCAAGGGTTCCTAGGCACTCGACGAAATCGAATTCCGACTTCTGAGTTATTTAATTAGCGTTTAAAGTTTCTAAACCCGTCAATTACAACTTTCACAATTTAATTCCAAATTTCGATCCGGTTGTAGATTAATGATTCGGGGAACATCCTAAACCACCCGAACACTAAACCCGAGAACCCGAGCACGTGGGCCCCACCTGGCCAACCTTGGCCGTGGGTGGCTAGGGCTAAAATGGGTCGGTCCACCATGGTGGTGGCTGGTCCTAGCTCCGGCCAGCCACCCAACTCCGGCCAGCCACCTCACACGGCCGGCCGGCCACCCTACATGGTGGTCGGAGCTCCCCCGAGCTCCCGATCACCGGAAAACGTTCCAAACTCACTCCAAACGTCTCCAACGAACCTCAATCCTCAACACCACCATGAACTACTAGATTCATACCAAACTTAACAAAATGAAATTTGGTTTGATGCTCACCGTAGAGAACGTCGAGGTGAGTTCGATTCTTCTACCTTTGAGACAATCCAAGGGTTAGATGCTCGTGGGAGGGGGGGGCAAAACACTAACCCAAACCTTGTCTTTTCTTCTCTCCTTTTCTCTCTTCTTCTAGCTCACTTTCTCTCTCTAAAAAGTCCAAAAAAACCAACTATGGCCGAACCCCCCTTGTCCTCTCATCTTTGTTCTTTTCAAAAATACCTAACACCACCACTTGTTTGACAAGTGGCAAGGGGGGTCCCGAACGGGCACTTTTTCCAAGAAATTACGAAACTTGACGGGCTACAAGGAAACGGCTCAACTAAGACCGCTGCGACGACGGCTAAGCTTTTTGGATCCAAAACGGTCCCCGAATGGACCAAAACGTCGCTCGGTTGACTTTTCCAGCGAAAAGTCAACATTTCCCAAATTGGTCAGAAAGTTGCCCTGAGTCCCCCGGAACTCACTTTGGTCGATATCAGGGTCAACTTAAGTCCGGTATGACCCTCGGGGTCAATCTTAGGTTTAATTAAGTGTCTGCTTGTAAATTTAAATTTTCCTGTTTTTCGCAGATTTGACCGGCGTTGACCGGGAGCGGTTCTTACAGAAGCAATATGATTTATTGATTCAATGGATTTGTGGTTATTTTGTGCAATTTGTGTATATGATATTGTTTGCATAATTTAAAATTAATGCTTCATCAAATTGGCCATTTGATTGTTGATTAGGTTTTAGCATTCAACAATCGAGAGATGAGAATGACTAAAATGACTAAGGATTATGCAACTCGGGTTTAAATCTAGTCTCTAGTAAAGTTAGGTTAACACGAGTGCAACAGCTATAGGCGTACAAACCCGAAAGTTAGAGGAGATCATGAATCATAATGGAGTGTGTAATAACCACTCCCGGTCAACGCCAGTCAAGCTTGCGAAAAATGGGAAAAATTTAAAAAATTTGAGTAGACACTTAACTGAACCGGAGTTGGACCCCGAGGGTCATACCGGACTTAAGTTGACCCCGTTATCGACCAAAGTGAGTTTCGAGGGACTCAGGGCAACTTTCTGATCAATTTGGGAAATGTTGACTTTTTGCTGGAAAAGTCAACCGAGCGACGTTTTGATCCATTCGAGGACCGTTTTGGATCCAAAAAGATTAGCCGTCGTCGCAGCGGTCTTAGTTGAGCAGTTTCCTTGTAGCCCGTGAAGTTTCATAATTTCTTGGAAAAAGTGCCCGTTCGGGGCCCGAAACGTTCGAATTTCGCGAATCTGATTGGAAAATATCTAGAAGATATTTTCCAAAAAGGTGTGGGACCCACTTGACCACATGTCAACTATGTGGTGGTGTTAGGTTTTTGGACAAGACAAGAGAAGACTTCAATAGTGTTAGTTTATAATTAAGTATTATTTTGTTACTTTTTAAAACAGAACAAAAGGGAAGGAAATTGTGAAGTACACGTCCATTTTCAGAAAAGGAGAGTTGTGTAGAGAGAGAAAGTGAAGAGAAGAAATAGAAGGAGGAAAAGGAAAAAGAAAGGAGAAAGGTTAGAGTTTTGTGATTTCCCGACAATCCGACCGACGGATCGTCTCAACGGTTGAAGAATCGAGCTCACCCCATCATTCTCTACGGTGAGCACCTAACCGATTTTCGTTTTGGTACGTTTGAAATTTAGGGTTTGAGTTTAAACGGTTTGATTATGGTTGGGTTTTGGTTAGAATTGGTTTAAAGATGAATGGTTGAGGTTTGGGGTTCGTTAGGAACGTTTTGAGGCGAAAAGGAAATTTTCCTAATTGTGGCCGGGTACAGGCCACATGCCCGAGTATCGGGTTTTCGTGTTCGGGTGGTTTAGGATGATCCCCAAGTAGTTAATCCACACCCGGATCGAAATTTGGAATTAAATTGGAGAAGTTGTAATTAACGGGTTTTAGAAACTTTAAACGTTAATTAATTTACTCGGAAGTCGGAATTCGATTCCGTCAAGTGCATTGTGTTCCTTGGATTATTCTAAGACCGTAGAAACGAAAACGGGAATTTTCGGAGCCCCGGAAGGGCGTTTTCAAAACCCGGGCAGATTCGCCATGTCGGGCGAATCGGGCCTTTCCGGGTCCATTATCGACAATGTCGAGTAATTGAGAAGTTTGGGAGTGATCGACATTGTCGGGGTTGCATTTGGGCGTTTGATACTTTAAATTCGGGTTTCGCCTACTTACTTAAAAAGTGTGTTAATTGTAATAATTGTAGACCGTATCGCCTACCGTGGAAAGAGGAGGCTAAGCGGGAAATTTGGAGCATTGCTGGAGAGCGAGCATTGGTGTTGACACGCTTCACGAGGTAGGGAAAAGTAGCCGGATCTCGGCCCTGACTAGGGAAAGTTAACAGTAGAATTGCATGTGACACCGGGGTGTCGTGGGTTGAGTAGGTTATTGAATATTAGAAATGCATGATACGGGATCGTAGCAATTATTGGAAAAGCATGTGACACTTAGTAGTGTCGTAGGAACAGAGAACTTAGCGTTGTTAGAATTACTGGAGGCATATGACCATGCCCGGAGGTTGTTTGTGAACTTATCGATATTAGGAGTACTGGAGGCATATGACCATGCCCGGAGGTTGATTGAGAAACTGTTGATATTAGGACTGTTAGAGGCTTTGGTTAAGCCGGAGGTTGATTGTTTATTTGTGTATGGGTGGCCTTGAGAGCCCGTGCTATTATTGTTGCGTCTTGGGTGGCCATGAGAGCCCGTGTTATTATTTGTGTTTGGGTGGCCTTGAGAGCCCGTGAGATTATTGTTGCGTCTTGGGTGGCCATGAGAGCCCGTGTTATTATTTGTGTTTGGGTGGCCTTGAGAGCCCGTGTTATTATTGTTGCGTCTTGGGTGGCCATGAGAGCCCGTGTTATTATTTGTGTTGGGGTGGCCATGAGAGCCCGTGTACTAAGGTTGGTGTCTTGGGCTGGCCTGACCGAGTTAGAGTCTCGGGGGAGGTTGCAAGCATTCTTTGGCTGGCTTACGAGTTAGAGTCTCGGTAAGTTGCGAGCGTGTATTATTGTTGAATTTTGGGTGGCCACGAGTGCCCGTGGGGTTGTGAACCCGTGTCTTTACTGTTGGTGGTTTGAGTGGCCGTCAGTGCTGTGGGGTTGTTGAGCCCGTGAGTTACTTTTGGTGTGTCTTGGGTGGCCATGAGAGCCCGTGTTTGACTGTTGAGTCTTGGGTGGCCATGAGGGCCCGTGTTTGACTGTTTGTGTCTGGGGAGGCCGTGTGTGCCCGTGGGGTTGTTGAACCTGTGTCCTTACTGTTGGTGTGCCTTGGGAGGCCGTGAGTGCCCGTGGGGTTGTTGAACCCGTGTCTTTATCGTTGGCGTGTCTTGGGAGGCCGTGAGTGCCCGTGGGGCTGTTGAGCCCGTGTTTTGTGGTTGGTGTCTTGGGTGGCCATGAGTGCCTGTGGAGTGCTGAACCTGTGTTGTTGCTGTTTGTTGAACTTGCTTGTGATTGTGATTGTGGTTACCTAAGTGAGAGAGGTTATTGAGACAGGTCGACTGCCTGGACCGACTGGGATCGGAAAGAGCGAGGGACAGAGAAGTTGTAAGACAGGTCGACTGCCTGGATCGACTTTGTGTTGGAAAGAGCGAGGGACAGAGAAGTTGTAAGACAGGTCGACTGCCTGGACCGACTTTGTGTTGGAAAGAGCGAGGGACAGAGAAGGGTTAAGACAGGTCGACTGCCTGGACCGACTTTGTGTTGGAAAGAGCGAGGGACAGAGAAGTTGTAAGACAGGTCGACTGCCTGGACCGACTTTGTGTTGGAAAGAGCGAGGGACAGAGAAGTTGTAAGACAGGTCGACTGCCTGGACCGACTCTGTGTTGGAAAGAGCGAAGGACAGAGAGGTTACTGAGACAGGTCGACCGTCTGGACCGACTGGGATCGGAAAGGGCGAGATACATAGATGGTTACTGACAGGTCGACCGCCTGGCCCGACTGGGATCGGAAAGGGCGAGAGAAATAGAATTGGTTACTGAACAGCTGGTTTGCGATCCTTTGTGATCTTGTTTGGTGTGCGATCCTTTGTGATCTTGTTTGGTGTTGCGTAGTTTCTTTTGTTTCCTTGGAAGAGGTCGTGATCGTTGTGTCGGTCTACTTACATGTTTGAGTGTTGAGTCGTTCGAGGAAGGTCACCGTGGGTGGTTGTCAGTCAGAGTACTTGAGTTGGGGACGGTGATCCCCGGAGTTGAGTTTGTTGTTGGTGTTACCGGCATTGTCTGCTAATTATGCCGTAGTCAGTTTGTTATCTGTGGTGGTGAGCGAACGCTCACCCCTAGCTGCTTTTCCTACAGGTACTGATCACAAGACGGACTAGGGAAGCTCTCGAAGCTTGTGGAGCTAGGAGCGGAGTCCGGGTTTTGTCTTTTGAGTCTAGTGACGGATACCTTGTACTTTTGTCCACGTGTTGGGACGTGTTTTAAGTTGTAAACATTATTTTGATTAATTAAATGGAGATTTTAAAGTGTTTACCCAAAACAGGTTTCATTGTTTTATTGTTTTTAAAACGTTCGCGTCCCGAGTTCGGTTTACTGAAATTGGGGCGTGACAGAGTGTGTCTCTCTACACCTTGATTAGAAATAACTAGGCGGTCAGATTATACTATGGTCCTAATTCGATCGAGAAATGGTTAGGATCATTTGAGAGAACTTCCGTTGTCTTTAAAGTTACCCTATTTGCACATGTAAACACGAATCCGTGCGAATTAACTGTCATATTGTGACCCCGTTAAAAGTCCTAGATAGCCTTTCTCCCTTGAATTTCACAAACATTTCCTGTTTTGTTCTCACTTTACTTTAATTGCTTTTTAAACTGTTAATTTAAATTTCCGAAACCAAAACCAATCATTTTCAAGAAACAGATTAATAACGGATTATAAATCGAGTGACTATTTTATTGCTCCCTTGGGTACAATAACCGGATTTAAAACCGAAATACTACTTGACGACCGGTGCGCTTGTCGCACCCTTTTTGTGAGTTAATTCTCAGGGCGTCAATCCCATCGAAAAAGTCGCCGCCGGTGAGACGAACCACGCCCTATATGTGCTTCTCTTCCTCGACTTGCCACCATGTCTCCAAGGGTCTTGTTTAGCCATGGTCTGTATCCAGCGGCTCCGCTAGATCTCTCCTTGGATCTCTCCACGGTGATCTGATCTTCATAGTCTTCAATGACTCTTCTTATCTTAGGATTAATAAAGTTTGAATCATTTTTTTAGGAAGAAGCAAAGTAGAAACTACATTCGGATGTTTGTGGGAGTATGCATCAGTGGTTGATATAGGTAGGAATGAGTATTTTGTTTTTATTCCCATGTTTAATTTGGTTTTTAATTTCTTTTCTTTTCACATGACACAAATTGTTGTTCTTCGTTGGCTCTGTGGGGTTGCTTCAAGACTTGGCAGATTGGTTATTTGGGGCACTTGATTTTCGTTTTGTGATAAAGATTATGAATTGTGGCTCATTCTTCTTGATTTTTTTTCTCATTGTTTATGGTTCATGATATTCTTGATTTTTGCTCATCGTTTGTGGGTCATAATGGTCTTAATATTGTAGTTCTTGCTATTTTGTTTTTGTTGGAAGTTCTTTTAGCAAATGTAGCATATTACCTTTAGCACTTGTATGTTATTCATTGTTTTTTTTTTATCACAATTCATGTTGTTGTTTTCTTAATTTGGATTTTTTTAAAGTTGTTCGATTTACTTCATATGTAAATCCATTTGTAGCCTTCAAATTTAGCTCGTTACTATGTTATAATTTCCTCAAATGACATGTGAATTTATTTTCAATGGTCTTTGGTTAAGGTGTTGTGTTCTTCTTTTGGGTACTAATTAGATGTTATCTTTTATTTGTAAGTTGTTTTGTCGGTGCATGTTATTTTTAGTTTGAATTAGACAATGAACATTACATATATGCAAATGAAACACTATGTACATGCAAATGAAACAATATATAACCGCTAGATATTGATTAATTTTTCAGGAATATCAGCTTCTTGAGATAGAGATCCGTGTAATACTAGTGTGTGCGATGGTTCAGGGATATCAAATTCAGAAGATGGAGATTTGTGTTATTCTAGTCTGGGATGGAGTCAAAGTTACATATTTGTTTCATTTTTAGCGTAAATATTATATATTTATGGATTTTGTTAAATGGTTATGGTTTAGAAATAAAACAGTAAGATTCATGGAAATGAAACATCATATTTAGTATATGAAACATTATATTTAATAAAATGAAACATTATATTTGTAGCTAAAAGTTGGTTCAAATGGAACATCATATTTGTTCAAATGAAACACTAGTAAAATGAAAAACGCAAAACTCAGATCAAATGAAACATCAGGTGCATCGAGATGAAATATTATATTATAGTAAATGAAACATTATATTCAGAGCTATAAGTTAGTTCCAAATCTAATGTGGCGAATGAAACATCATATTCAATTAGATGAAACATTGTAAAATGAAAAACTCATCAACTGATTCAAGAAAATAAAAGTTTACCAAAATCAAATCTGAAAACAGGAGATGAAACATTTAGTTCAACCAAATGAAACACTTGATTCAGATATGAATACATGAGATGAAACATTCAGTTCATCCAAATGAAACAATTAATTCACTACAGTAACGCTATAGTGATGCTAGAGTAACTGTGTAGTAAACAAATCAGCTTTTATCTTTCCATTTTAAATGTCTAAAATGCATTTTAAGTTTGATTTAATTACATCTATGCCATTAATGAGATGTTAAATCTCATTCATCCATTTATTCTAATCCTGTGGCTATATTTAATCCTTACTTTCTATTAAATAATTGATTTTTAGTAGGTAGTATCCCACATAATGTATATTGCATATCTACTTTTAGTAGGAAAATTATATCTATGTCCATATTATACAAGGAAGGATATAATTTTGATTTTCAATTTTCTATGCAGTGAAATGTTATATGATAGTGCTAACATGGTTGGAGGATTGTATGTATTAGATATGGGTAACATTGTCTCAAGCTCTATTTATAACGTTAATACCAGGAGGTCTAAATCCGACGATTTAAACTGAAACTCTTATAAGGCACTGCCGTTAGGGTCGCATTGACAAAAATGCATATGAGCACTTCGGAAGTGCGGAATTTTAAATCCATTCAAATTTCATTCGATTGATAGGTGCGAGGCTTGTTTGATGGGCAAAAAGACTAAAGCACCTGTCACGCCCCGAATTCAGTAGGACCGAACCCGGAACGCGAACGGTGAAACAATAAAACAATTTTCAAACATTTTAATAAAACCGCTTAAAATCACCACTTTGAGTTAATCAAAATAATATTTTACAACTTAAGATACGTCCAAAACAAGCGGACAAAAACCAAAGCGTACGTCGCTAGACTCCCAAAGACCCGGACTCCCGCTTCCAGCTCTTCAAGCTTCGAGAGTTCACCCTAGTCCGCCTCGCGACCAGTACCTGTAGGAAAAGCAGCTAGGGGTGAGCGTTCGCTCACCACCACGGATACCAGACTGACTACCGCATACTAGCAGAAATGCCGGAACACCGACAACAAACAAAACACTGGGGACTACTATCCCAAAACTCAAATAACCCGACTATGACACGAAAACTGTTACTTTCCCCAACCAAACTAAACACCCGTACACGTAATGTAGACCCGACACCGTAATGACGACCTCAAAGAACACAACACAGAAGTGATCAAAATCACGCAAACCACAGCCACAAGCCTCAGCACTTTACCGATCACGCGCCGGAAGGTGCTACTCACCTAATGGGGACACAGCCCTCTACTCTTTACCGACCGCGCATCGGTGTCACACCCCAAATTCAATAGAACCGAACTCGGAACGCGAACGTTTAAGACAATAAAACAATTTCAAACCTTTGAAATAAATCACTTTAAAACCACCTTTTAGTTAATCAAAATAATAATTTACAACTCAAAAGTACGTCCCAACAAGCGGACAAAATACAAGGCGTACGTCGCTAGACTCAAAAAGGAAACCCGGACTCCTGCTCCTAGCTCTTCAAGCTTCGAGAGCTCACCTAGTCCGTCCCGCGACCAGTACCTGTAGGAAAAGCAGCTAGGGGTGAGCGTTCGCTCACCACCACGAACAACAGACTGACTACGGCATACTAGCAGACAATGCCGGTAACACCAATAACAAACCCAACACCGGGGACTACTACCCCCAAACTAAAGTAACCCGACTAACACACAAACTGTTACGATCCTCAACCGACTCAACACTCGGACACGTAATGTCGACCCGACACAACGATTACGACCTCCTCCAAGGACACGAAAGATAACCACGAAACATCCAAGATCACAATGGATCGCATACCAAACAAGATCGCAATGGATTGCACTTCAGTTGCTCAATAATCCCCTGCACTTTTCCCAACGCGACGGTTGGATCAGGCGGCCGACATGTCGCACTTTTCCCAACGCGACGGTTGGATCAGGCGGCCGACATGTCACACTTTTCCCAACGCGGCGGTTGGATCATGCTGTCGACCTGTCGCACTTTTCCCGACCCCAATCGGATAGGCAGTCGACCTGTTGCACTTTTCCCAACGCGACGGTTGGATAAGGCGGTCGACCTGTCGCACTTTTCCCGACACAAAGTCGGATCAGGCTGTCGACCTGTCACACTCACCAACCCTAGGTAACCAATATCACAATCACAAGCAAAGTTCAACAACAGCAACAACACCGGTTTAACACTACACAAGCACCCATGGCCACCCAAGACACCAACAGTAAAACACGGGTTCAACAACCCCACGGGCACTCATGGCCACCCAAGACACCAACGGTAAAACACGGGTTCAACAACACCACGGGCACTCATGGCCACCCAAGACACCAACGGTAAAACACGGGCTCAACAATCCCACGGGCACTCATGGCCACCCAAGACACCAACGGTAAAACACGGGCTCTCATGGCCACCCAAGACACAAACAGTAAAGTACGGGCTCTCATGGCCACCCAAGACACAAACATTAAAGTACAGGCTCTCATGGCCACCCAAGACACAAACATTAAAGTACGGGCTCTCATGGCCACCCAAGACACAAAAAGTAAAGTACGGGCTCTCATGGCCACCCAAGACACAAACTAAACAATCAACCTCCGGGCATAATCAAGTGCCTCCAGTAATTCCAATATCAATAAGTTCACTGTTCCTACGACACTACTAAGTGTCACATGCATTTCTATTGTTCGATACGTTCCCGTATCATACGACACCACCCGGTGTCGCCTGCCTTTCTATTGTTCGATAAACTTACTTAACCCACGACACCCAAGTGTCACATGCATTTCTACTGTTAACTTTCCCTAGTTAGGGCCGAGATCCGGCTACTTTTCCCTACCTCGTAACGCTTTCCCAAAATTCCACAACCAAGCTCTGGCGTGCTCGCGATCACTCGCCTAGCTTTCCCTTTCCGCGGTCCTCGGTACGATCTAACAAGATCACAATTAAAACACTTTTTTTTAAGTTTGCAGGCAAAGCTCAATTTTAATAAACTTGACGCCCAAATGAAACCCCGACAATGTCGATCACTCCCAAACTTCCCAATTACTCGACATTGTCAACAACGGGCCCAGAAAGGCCCGATTCGCCCGACTTGGCGAATCTGCCCGGGAATGGAAAACGTCCTTCCGGGGCTCCGAAAATTCCCGTTTTCGTTTCTACGATCTTAGAATAATTCAAGGGTTCCAATGCAATCGACAAAATCAATTTCCGACTTCCGAGCGATTTAATTCGCGTTTAAAGTTTCTAAACCCGAAATTCCAACTTTCACAATTTAATTCCAAAACTCGTTCCGGGTGTGGATTAACGACTTGGGGATCGTCCTAAACCACCCGAACACGAAAACCCGAGACACTAACACGTGGGCCCCACACGGCCATAATGGGAAAATTTCCTTTTCGCCCCAAAACGTTCCTAACGAACCCCAAACCTCAACCATTCATCTTTAAACCCATCCTAATAAAAACCCAACCTTAATCAAACCGTTTAAACTCAAACCCTAAAATTCAAACGTGCCAAAATGAGAAAAGATTGGGTTTTCACCGTAGGGAATGACGAGGGGAGTTCGAATCTTCAATCGTTGAGTTGATCAGTCGGTCGGATCGTCGGGAAATCACCAAAAACCCAACCTTCTTCTTCCTTTCTCTCCTTCCCTTTCTCTCGCTTCTTTCTCTCTCTATTTCTTCTCTTTTTTTGGTTAATGGCCGAACACTCAACCTTCATTTCATTTTGTTTTGTTCAAAAAACACCAACTACACTGATTTTCAAAACTAACACTCATATTTCTTTTTCTTTATTTTAAAAACCAACCACCACCATTTGTGTGACATGTGGGAAGTGGGTCCCACCCCTTTTTGGAAAATACCTTCTAGATATTTTTCAGTCAGATTCGTGAAATTCGGCCGTCTCGGGCCTAGAACGGGCACTTTTTCCAAGAAATTACGAAACTTCACGGGCTATAAGGAAACAGCTCAACTAAGACCGTTGTGACGACGGCTAAGCTTTTTGGATCCAAAACGGACCTCGAACGGACCAAAACGTCGCTCGGTTGACTTTTCCAACAAAAAGTCAACATTTCCCAAATTGGTCAGAAAGTTGCCCTGAGTCCCCCAGAACTCACTTTGGTCGATATCGGGGTCAACTCAAGTCCGATATGACCCTCGGGGTCAAATTTGGGTTCATTTAGGTGTCTGTCCAAAAAATTTAAATTTTCCTGTTTTTCGCCGATTTGACTGCGTTGACCGGGAGTGGTTCTTACAATCTACCCCCTTAAAGGAATTTCGTCCGCGAAATTTAAAACAACCGCACCTTAAGAGTCGAACAGATCGGGGTAATTCGTGCGGCCCTCGTCATCGCGCTCCCGAGTCGACTCAGCCTCGTGGTGCCGCTACTGCACCCGTTCCGAGCGGATAACCTTTCCGCGCAGGACCTGCTCCCGTGGATCCATTTCCCAAACCGGTGTCTCCTTATACGAGACATCACCTGCTATCTGGACATCTGCCCATTGAATGACGTGCGAGGGGTCCACAGATACTTCCGCAACTGGGAAACGTGGATATTCCCAAGTTGCGGTGATAGTGCACGTCGGTATGCAACTGCTCCCACTCTACTCAAGACCTCGAAAGGCCCGATACACCGCGGTTGAAACGCACCAGTCCACCTTTCGGACTCACCTTCAGGGATACAAGATCATCGACTGCTGACTCGAGAGATCGGCGCCGTCTGTCAGCATAGCTCCTGCCGACTCTACGCGGTCTTCAACCGCTCACGCTTCGGCACGACCGACTCAGCTGTCTCTCGGTCCAGTTCTAGACCCAGTAAACCCTCATTCCTCACTTCCGCCCCGCACACGGGCGACCGACATGGCCTACCATACAACGCTCCGAAGGGTGCCATCCTGATACTGGCCTGAAAGCTGTTGTTGTAGGCGACTCAGCTAACCGCTCACGAAAGCCATCGTGACGTGCCCCCATTTCCACTGCGCAACCCGCAGTGGTTGCAATAATCCAGCGGGACGCTGTTGTCGGCTCTCACCTGCCGACAAGTGAGGCGCCGCGATACTAACTCTGCGACCGCTCTCCGCATCCCGCTCCACTAGATATGCCACCTAATGTCGCTCTCCTCTTAGTGCTACCCACGTGCACTGTCAGACGCGAATAATGCGACTCTCACAGTTTGTCGCCTCCACCGTTACACGGTACGAACAAACCCCCGCGATACCGTAACTCCCAATTAGCATGACGATCCCAGCCCTCGGCGTCAACACCGCCGACAACTCTCTCCCGGATCTCTGTTGTCTCGAAATCCACTGACTGTGCCTCTATCCCCCGACCAAGCGGGGTGGGCTGAGCCATCAAGAAGCACATGGCCACGCCGCCGGTAACCTCTTCTAGCTCCAACCCGAACGTGCCTAGCTCTCCCATCATGTCCCATTCTCGGACTGATGTGTTAGCAAAGCCCAGAACCGACTTTCTACTCAGGGTGTCGGCGACCACATTCGCCTTACCCGGATGGTAGAGTAGCTCAAAGTCGTACTCCTCAAGTAGCTCCATCCATCGCCGCTGGTGCATGTTCAGGTCTCGTTGGGAAAGGATGTACTTAAGGCTCTTGTGACCCGAGAACACCTGAAATCTCTCGCCATACAGACAACACCTCCAGCCTTTCAGCACGAACACTGCTGCTACTAGTTCCGGGTCATGGGTAGGATAGTTGCTCTCGTGCGTCTTCCACCGCCTAGAGTCATAAGCAACAACTCTACCCACCTGCATCAGTACACAACCCAGTCCTTCCCCGGACGCGTCACAATAGACCTCATACCCGACCCCGCGCTCTGGCACTATCAACACTGGAGCGGTAGTCAGAAGAGCCTTCAGCTCCGTGAACGCACGTTCATAATCCTCTGTCCACACAAACCCGACTCCCTTGCGTGTCAAAAGATTCATAGGCGCGGCTAGACGCGCAAAGTCCTAGACCAACCGTCGATAATATTCTGCCAGCCCCAAGAAGCTACGGACCTCGAAGACGCAAGTGGGCCGCGCCCACTTCAAAACCGCGGCGATCTTCGCAGGATCGACCAAAATATCGTCACGGGACACAACGTGACCGAGGAATCCCACCTCAGCGAGCCAAAACTCGCACTTCTCCAGGTTGGCGTATAATTGATGTGTGCGCAACCGGGTTAGAACACACCTCAGATGTTCCTCATGCGCCGCCTCGTTCTGCGAGAAGATCAAGATATCGTCCACAAACACCACCACCAATTGATCTAAGAACGTCCGGAATATAATGTTCATCAGATCCATGAACGTTGCAGGTGCGTTCGTCAGTCCAAAAGGCATCACCAAGAACTCGTAATGCCCATAGCGTGTCCGGAATACAGTCTTTGCGACGTCCCCCTCTCGGACTCGCAATGGGTAATATCCGGATCGCAGATCGATCTTTGAGAAGCATGTGGACCCTCTCAACTGGTCGAACAAGTCATCAATCCTCGGCATCGGGTATTGGTTCTTCACCGTAACCCGGTTCAGCTTCCGATAGTCGATACATATCCGAAGCTCTCCACTCTTCTTCTTCACGAAGAAGAGTGGAGAGCTTCGGACCAAAACGTCGCTCGGTTGACTTTTCCAGCAAAAAGTCAACATTTCCCAAATTGGTCAGAAAGTTGCCCTGAGTCCTCCAGAACTCACTTTGGTCGATATCGGGGTCAACTCAAGTCCGATATGACCATCGGGGTCAAATTTGGGTTCATTTAGGTGTCATTCCAAAAATTTTAAATTTTCCTATTTTTCGCCGATTTGACTGGCGTTGACCAGGAGTGGTTCTTACAACCGGAGGGTACGACACACCCCTCGGGCATAAATCCAGCCTCAGCACTTTACCAATCACGCGCCGGAAGGTGCTACTCATCTACGGGGACCACATCCCTCTGCTCTTTACCGACCACGCATTGGAGAGTACGACACACCCCTCGGGCACAGCTCTAACCTTAGCATTTTACCGATCACGCACCGGAAGGTGCTACTCACCTGATAGGGACCACATCCCTCTGCTCTTTACCGACCGCGCACCGGAGGGTACGACACACCCATCGGGCATAGCTCAACAGTACCACTAGAACAATCACAGCCACAACCATAAGGCGCACAATACCCCACAAAGGAAAAGAAAAGGATACGACGACACGACTAACTACCACTCGGCACGTCAGTCAACCAAAATACGGGCTCAACTCCCCACGGGCACTCATGGCCACCCACAAACACAAACAATAACATACGGGTTCAACACCCCACAGGCACACATGGCCACCCACGACACACAAACAGTAACATGCGGTTTCAACACCCCACAGGCACACACGGCCACCCACGACACACAAATAGTAAAATACGGGTTCAACACCCCAAAGGCACACATGGCCACCCACGACATACAAACAGTAACATACGTGTTCAACACCCCAAAGGCACACATGGCCTCCCACGACACACAACAGTAACATACGGTTTCAACACCCCAAAGGCACACCTGACCACCCACGACACACAAACAATACAAACACGGGTTCAACACCCCAAAGGCACACAAACAATTCAATCAACCTCCGGGCACAACCAAATGCCACCAGTATTTCTATTGTTCGATAAGTTCACTTATCCTAGGACACTACTAAGTGTCACATGCATTTCTATTGTTCGATACGTTCATGTATCATACGACACCAATAAGTGTCGCCTGCATTTCTAGTGTTCGATAAACTTACTTATCCTACAACACCATTAGGTGTCACATGCATTTCTACTATTAACTTTCCCTAGTCAAGGCCGAGATCCGGCTACTTTTCCCTACCTCGTAATGCTTCCACAAAAGTCCACGCCCAAGCTCCGGCGTGCTCGCGATCACTCGCCTAGCTTCCCCTTTCCGCAGTCGTCGGCACGATCTAACAAGAACACAATTAAAGCACTTTTCAAGTTAACAGAAAGGGTTAACTTTAAACTCAAACCGTTTAAACACACCATCAGGACACCGTTTAAACCGTGTATCTCGAACCGTTTAAACTCAAACCCTAAAATTCAAACGTACCAAAACGAGAAAAGAAAGGGTTCTCACCGTAGAGAATGACGAGGGGAGTTCGAATCCGCAGTCGTTGAGTCGATCGGTCGGTCGGATCATCGGGAAATCACCAAAACCCTTCACTTTCTTTCTTTTCTCTCTTCCTCCTTTTCTCTTCTTTCTCTCTCCTTCTTTCTCTTCTTTCTCTCTCCTTCTTTCTCTTTTTTTTTTCTATTTGGCCGACACTTTCTCTCTTCATTTCTTTTTATTTTGTTTTAAAAACACACCATACCTCTTAATTACAAACTACCCCTCATTTCCTTTTCTTTATTTTAAAACTATCAACCACTAAAAGTGTGACAAGTGTCAAATGGGTCCTACCTTTTAGAAAAATATCTGTGTAGATATTGTTCTGTCAGATTCGCGAAATTCGGTCGTCTCGGGCCCCGAACGGGCCCATTTTCCAAGAAATTACGAAATTTCACGTGCTACAAGGAAACGGCCCAACTAAGACCGCTGTAACGACGGCTAAGCTTTTTGGATCCAAAAAGGGCCTCGAACGGACCAAAACGTCGCTCGATTGACTTTTCCGGCAAAAAGTCAACCTTTCCCAAATTGGTCAAAAAGTTTCCTTGAGTCCCCCAGAACTCATTTTGGTCGATATCGGGGTCAACTTAAGTCCGATATGACTCTCGGGGTCAAATTTAGGTTCATTCAGGTGTCTGTCCCAAAATTTTAAATATTCCTGTTTTTCGCCGATTTGACTGGCGTTGACCGGGAGTCGTTCTTACAGCACCCTTCATCGGTTGCGATGAAAGGGCGTGTGAATTATTAGGGCTGATACACTCGGATGTGTGTAGACCAATAAGTGCGCTTGCCATGAGGGGTTTTTAGCTACTTTATCACATTTACTGATGATTACAGTAAATATGGTTATGTCTATTCGATGAGACAAAATCTGAAACTTTTAATAAATTCAAAGAGTTTAAAACTAAAGTAGAAAACTAGCTAGGAAAAGGTATTAAGGAACTTCGATTGGATCGAGGTGGAAAATACTTGACCATAGAGTTTTTAGATCATCTAAAAGAGAATGAGATCCTTTTGGAATGGAGTCCTCCCAGGACACTATAGTGTAAAGGTGTAGCCGAACGGATTAATCGGACATTGTTAGACAATGGTCCGTTCCATGATCAGTTGGACTGATCTCCCAATCTCTTTTTGGGGTTATGCTCTAGAGACGACCGCATTTATAGTGAATCGGGCTTCGACGAAGGTTGTGGCATGGACACCATTTTAGAAATGGTACGGGAAGAAGCCCGTTTTTTCCTTTCTAAGGGTCTGCGGTTGCGAGGCTTATGTGAAACGTTTGGTTTCGACTAAGCTCGAACCAATATATGAGAAATTCACCTTTGTGGGGTATCTCAAAGGAACCAGGGGATACTACTTATACATACCCAGTGAGAACTTGGTGTTCGTCGTTAGGGGATGGGTCTTTATGGAAAGGGAATTTGTTTCCAAAGACGTTAGTGGGAGGGTTATACATTTAGAAGAAGTTGAAGATGGTACAGATGCCTCTGGACCACTGTACAACCCAGTAAAAGAGCCTGAAGTGGTCGTAGAGCAAGAACCAATTCCTGTAACAATTCTTGAAGGTCCAAGGCGATCTGGAAGGATCAGTCACACACCACTGAGATATGGTTATTTTGTATCTAGAGGGGACAGTGAGCTAATGGTGGATCATAAGGATCCACCCACCTTTCAGGAAGCCGTGGATGGGCCCGACTCCGAATTATGGACGGGAGCCATGAGGGAAGAAATGCAGTCCGTGTTGGAAAACCAAGTCTGGGAACTAGTTGGTCCCATCGGATGCAAATGGATCTTCAAGGTGAAGATGGACATGGACGGTAAGCCTCAGACCTACGAAGCCTGACTGGTTGCGAAAGGTTATAAGAAAATACGAGGGATTGACTATGAGGAAACCTTCTCACCAGTAGCCATGGTCAAATCTATCCAGATTCTTCTTGACATAGTCTCGTATCTTGATTACGAGACATGGAAAGTGGATGTCAAAACCACTTTTAAATGGGAATTTGACTAAATACGTTTGTATGTCTCAGCCCGAAGGTTTTGACGATCCGTAGAATGAGAGATAGATTTATAAGTTGTTGAAATCCATTAATGGATTGAAACAAGCTTCTCGGAGTTGGAACCTTCGTTTTGATGAAGCGGTAATTAGATTTAGCTTCATCAAGAACGAGGATGACCCTTGCGTTCATAAGAAGGTTAGTGGGAGAAAGATTTCCTTTGTGGTGCTCATTGGAAATGACATCTCAATCTTGCACGAGACTAAAAGCTTGGTTGAGGAATTTCTCAATATAGGAATTAGGCGATACTCCTTATATCTCAAGGATTAAGATATATAGAGATCGCACCAAGAGGGTCTTGGGTTTAAGTCAGAGCAGCTATGTGAACAAGACATTGAGTAGGTTCTCAATGCTCGATTCGAAGAAAGGATTCTTACCCACTCGTCATGGCGTTCATCTTAGAAAGACTCAGTGTCCTAAAACACCTGATGAGTTGAAAAGGATGATGTGAATCTCATGCTCCTGGGGGGCAGGATCGATCATATATGCCATGACATATACGAGATCGGATGTCTCGTATGCCTTGTGTTGTACCAGTAGACATCAGTCTAACCCTTGGGGAAAGATGATGTTGAACTAGTCGTAGAAGGTTAAGTAGACACTAGTTTTCTAGACAGATCCAGATGACTTTAGAACTTAGTCAGAACATATGTTTACGCAAAATGGCGGTACTTTCAGCTAGGAGAACGTAAAGTAAGATATTGTCGCCGAATCTACTATAGAGGCCGAGTACATGGTTGTTGTAGAGGCAACTAAGGAGGCTATGTGGATTTGGAAATTCACGACGGGGTTGGGTGTAATTTAAAACCCATCCAGCCCGGTGAAACTATTTTGCGACAACACAAGGGCCATTGCGCAAGCTAAAAGCTCAAATCGCATAAGAAATCCAAACATGTGCTACGGCGTATCCACCTCATCGGAGAAATACTGAACTGAGGTGAAGTGAAGATCACCTTTATTGCATCTGATGATAACATAGCCAATCCGTTGACTAAGGAAATCTCACTGCCAGATCATGTTAAACATGTAAAGTCAATGGGAATATATTAGAATTTAGATTGGAACTAGGGCAAGTGGGAGATTGTTAGTCTTAGTGATCGTAGTTCAATCGTAAATGACCAAATGTATATATCAACATTAGCAATAAAATTAAAGCAGCTTTGTATTACTTATGTGTTGGAGTAATATATCGATGTGTGTTCTGATCTATGACTACCATGCGAATAGAACCATATATCGAGATAGATCACACTCGATGGGTCCCTAGTCAACAAATCTTCACTAGAAGCGACTAGTATGAAAGATGGCTCTTTATGGCTAACGTTTTGTTAGTCATTAGAATGAGATTCCGAAGTCTGATCAAAGATATCATGTGGGACATTATATTGGACAACTCATCCTAAATATGTTCCATAGATTAAGTCATGAACATATTAAGTGTCGTAGCTTGTCATATATCCTTAGACCAAGGAGTCTTTGTGATCCCTATGCAGTCAACAATTGAGTTTGACCTGTGACTAATGTTGTCCATAACAGGGCTTCCATAACGTCCAGGATTGGCTTGGGGATGGATTGCATGAGTGACACGAAAGATGCCTAAAGGATTTATCCCTCATACTGAGGTATGAGAAAGATATCGGTTCTCGGCCGCTTGATCGAGAGTGACTGAAAGAATAGCATGGTCATGCACATGATACTGGGTATCATATATTCAGTCATCTCACATATCAAGGAACAGTGATTGATAATAATAAGGATGACGGCTCTATGACTTATCTCAATCAGGATATCAGAGATAAAAGGATAGTGACATAGACGACGGAAAGGTTAAAATCGCTAGGGTCGATTCGTTATGTAGTGTCGGGCAATACTAAAGTCCCGTTTTTTTTATAAGCTAAGAAAATTTATTAAGCTAGTGTTCTATAAGAATATAGAACAAAGCAGGAAAGGATCCAAAGAGGATCAATTCTTCAAACCAATACAACTCTGAAGAGTAAACAAATGATAGGAATAAAATCTACTTCCTATCTGGATTTAAACAAATAAACTGGTTAGAAACCGGAACAGGGGGTAAAGAGCGAATTGGAGTCGGGGCCTCGAAAACCTTGATCTTCCCGTCCTCGACGTCCTTCACAGGTTCCAAAGCACAAAGATTTACAGCCTTATGACCGACTTTCGAGCTGTAACTCCAATTGCCCGTGCTATCTTTTTTGGCAATGTCTACCATGTAACATCCCAAATTATCCCCTTTATCAGCAGAGGTCCTAGCTCGTGTCTGATAAACAACGATTGGTTGTTTTGGCAGCTTCGATTGGCTCTTCTTTGGGCGACCTCGTTTCTTTGGCTCGGTCCTAGAAATGGGTTTTTCCAAGGCCTCCTTCCAAGGGCTTCCTTGAAAGCCGACTTCCAAGGTACCATCCCGAGGAAGAGGGTCGGTACTCGAGCCAATATCTTTCCCAAGTCGGCCAAAAACAATAGTCAAACTTGGGTCTAAATTGTCCACCGAATGAGCCTTTACTACACTGTTTTCCTTTTGGGCTGGACCCACAGCAACTTTTTCAGACTCAAGCCCATCTGTACAAAAGCCCAGGACGTCACCTACGAGTCCAATTTCGCACCCAAGAGCCTGCGCTGCAAACGACTTCGGAATTGGATCTTCAGCCGTGATCATCGGCAAGATCAAATCCGAATCAAGGTGTTTTGAAAAAGTAATTCTTTTCAAATCAGATTCCTCCTTTAACGAAGATATCCCGTGAAACCCGGAATCCCCAACAATAACGGGCGCGTTTGAAACAGAGGATCGCACGGCATTGGCGATCTGCGAGCTCGACGGAGTGACCGCCGGGAGAAGAACAGGTTCCTGAGCATCGGCCGCCTCACAAAGATACTCCTGCCCCTCACCAGTGCTCCGAAGACAATCTCGTGGGCGGGCTTCCAACGCAGGATGCAAAACAAAGCCTATGCTCTGTTTTGCCTGTCCAAGAGCATCAGTCGCCGGAGATCGGAATAAACGTCGGGAGAATGCTACAAATAGGACATGACCGTTCAGCTTGAAGCCATTCAGCGTGTCTATCGCCTGAGCAGCAGCTATGGGCGAAGAGAAACCAATGAAACCGAAAAAGAAGCCTCTCTTGTTCGATCTCTTCAGCAAGGTACAGGAAGCGATATCACCAAAAGGGAGGAACATAGCCTTAAACGATTCCTCCGAGAAAGGATAAGACAGATTTCTCACATAAACCTCTGTTGTACTCTCCACAAACTGAGGTCGAAATCGACGCCGACGAACTGGAACTCCGACGCTACCCACATCTCCGTCCCTCTTCTCTTCAACTGTGGATGGCGCAATAACTTCAGGAGATGTACACACAACCCTTGACAGATGTTTCACCGTCCCAGGGACAGACGCAAACTCAGTACGTTTGACGTCGTCGACCACCGGAATCGCAGCGTGAGCCGATGGCGAGCCTCCCCGCTCCGTCCCTTCACCTGTGAACGGCGCAGTGTTCGCGTCCCTATCCCCATGCCTATCAACGTTTCTCAGACCGGAACCATCTGTCACCGGCCCGGATTTGGCAGCAGATGGCTCCGAGCCTCCACGAGAACCCCGTTTTGTCCCCTTGATCGGTTTGTCGCAAGAACTGAAAAGAGTACGATATTCGCGGTACAGAGACAACAGATTTGAACAGAAAGGAAAGAAGCTCACAGGTTCACCCTTGCGGACGCCGGCGGAAGTCCGGCCGGCCAAGTGAGAGCGCTTCACCATTGCACAATTATACTAAAGTCTCGTTAGTTACCACTTATATAGGATAAAGTAATATGGGATTTTACGTTGTTCTATTGACATGCATAAACCTAAGAGTCACACTAGAGGATGAAACTCATTAACACATTTATGGAGAATGGCCAAAAGGGAGTTGTCTCGGGACATGACCAAAACTGGGCTTTGGGTCATGTGCTCGTAAGTGAATAGGACTTTACGGATCGAGACAAGGCTTTTAGTCTTGGATTGATCACGTTTGATAATGTTGGACATTTCCAGTATGGAAGGCTTGGAGGCGATGAGCACGTCACGGGACCTCGTTGGGAATGGTCACGAGCCATGTTCCAAGAGGCCTATGAGAGGCCCATGCAACTAAGGGCCATAGAACTAATTAATCAAGTCTTGATTAATGAACACTAAATATACAAGACATGGATTAAGGTGTTGGTGATTCACCACCTAACTCTATCATGTCTACTCATACTTACCACATACTTGTCCTATTTACACCATGCTTCTCTACACCATACTTGTCCTATATTGTTGTTTATTATATTGATGGGACAATTAAGTCATCTTATTCAATATAACAAAAACACAAGACATGGATGGAGCACAATTTCTCTTTCTTCTCTCTAAAAGGTTTTTCTCTATTTTCGGTGTTCTTGAGTTCTCTTCACAAGAACTACGCGACTTTGATTCTTAAGAGGATACGTAGGCGTCTTGGAGACTCAATTCGATCATATTTTCTTGGTGTTTTTGAACAAATAGAGAAGAAAAAGGTGCAGAATTTTTGCAGTGTTTATGTTTCGACCAGCCACGTTCAAGACCCCGATCGGAGATTCATCCAAGATCAGATGAAGCTGATTTTTGGAGTGAATACTCTCCACATATTGTTCTTCAAAGTGAACGGTGGAATTTTGATTTCAATGGTTCATTATTCAGATACACGAGCTGCAAGTTGAGCCACTTCATCTATTTCATTTGGTTTTGTGAATCTAATCGTGGTAGTTTTTTCTTGCATGGTCTCGGGTTTATTTTTTCTGCTGCGAATTGGTTCATCTCCAACTCTACCTCGAGACCCAACAGTTCCCTTCCTAATGATAAATCTTGCAGCAACATTGACTCAACTAAGGAAGTTTATTGCATCTGAAGTAAGCTCCTTTCAGTGAGATGATCACACTAGTGAAAGGAGAAGCTGTGGGAAAAGAAAGCAGTAGTCTCCAAGGAAAAAAAATGCCAAGCATTTACTTCAAAAAAACTAGATAAAACCGAAAAGGGAAACACTAAACCTAAGAAAAACAAGTACCCAACCTTAAGAGAAGGAGAGAAATGCATCGGAAGAAGCCCACGTACTAAATGAAAGAACCCAGTAGCCAAAGTAAATCAATATTGAAACAAGTCCTCACCAATCTCACCACACTCAACTGCCACCCTAGAACCCAACCCCAAACAAGACCCCAAAAGGAACTTGCATTTAAATTATAAATACAAGCAAATGAGGATCCAAACACATTTAAAGCCAGTTGATACAATCTTGTGGAGCTGAGAGCCACATATATAAAGAGAAATAGGCATTGGAAGGCCTTAATTTAGCCCATTCCCATGCATAGGACTGATGAACCACCTTCATAAAAATATCTTGAGGAGAAATTTGATGTTCATTTAAAACTTTGTCATTTCTGGCTAACCAAATTTGCTAGCAGCAGATTTTAATAAGATTTCCCCAAGTCATCAGATTCTTAACTGACCCAAAGATAACCCAAGAGACCCCCCATCATTTAGCTAATAAGCACCAAACCAACTAAGCCTTTGGACAATGTAAAAGGACATGAGCTTCATCCTCATAGTCTCAATTGCACATAGGACAAATGATATCTTGAAGGTTTAATTGGACACCCCTTTTTTCCAAGAAGCATTTGAAGGGTATGGAATCCAAGCATGCTAACCAATAAAATGCAGTTATCTTTGGGGGAATAACATGACACCACATAATTTTGGACCAAGAGAAGCATTGATGATCAGAGATTTCTTGTTGTGCAAGCAAAGAATAAAGTCTTTTGCTGTGAAATCTTTGTTTTCCCAAATCCAATTCAGAATGTCATCTTGATAATTAAGATGTATACCAGATAGTAATTCAGATAAAATTATACCCTCCTGAATTTCCTAGCATGTAAGATCTCTCCTGAGATTTATGTCTCATTGCAAGCCATCCCCAAGCTTCAGCCACCAACATCTTATTAGACTAAGAGAGTAAATATAATCTTGGGAAAAGGGATCTGAATGATACATCGCCCCACCATACATCTCCCAAAAGAAAACCCTCTCCCCATTACCCAACCTCCATTGAAGGCCTTTTTTTACCAAAGAAATTAGCAAAGACTGGATCCTTGATTAAATCAATAATATGAGACAAGAAGCAACATTTCTCAGCTTTTGTAAATACTGATAAATCCCATTCAGAAGCACTCCAACCAAATTTATCATAGACAACAAGCTTCCAAAGAGAATTTCTCTCCAAGGAAAACCTCCACCACCACTTAGCTAAGAGAGCACAATTCATCAGAATTAAATTTTTTATGCCTAAGCCTCTATGGGATTCGGGCCTGCAAACAAAATCCCATTTAACTGCGTTGAAGGATCTTGGATTTGATGATCCATGCCAGAGGAATCTCCTCTGCCAACTAACCATGGACTTAATTACTGATTCTGGAGCTTTGAAGATTGAGAAAAAATATAGAGGTAAGGAGCCTAATGTGGAGTTGATGAGAGTTATCCTCCCTCCTAAAGATATCATCTTAGCTGGATTGGAGCCCAAGTAACCAATCTTTTTGGATTGGATCCTATAAGGAAGCTCAAGTAGATGAATGGCAGAGAACCTCCTGAACAATTCAATGAACTAATCAAAGAAGCTTCCTTACATCAAGAAAAGTTGAAGACTATGACCTGTGATTTATCAAAATTAACTGGCAGAGTAGAAGTGAGCTGAAATAAATTGAGAATATACTTGAGGGTCTGAGGACCATCGGCATCAACTTGTAAAAAGAAGACTGTTTCATCTGAAAAATGGAGATGAGAAATGATAGGATAAGTGGAGACATTTAGATTCCTTTTATGTAATTTGAAGATACTGCAGCTTTGACTAATTGATTAAGTCCTTCATACACCAAGGCAAAACTTAATGAGGAGAGGGCACAACCTTGTCTAAGTCCTTTATGGAGTTAAAATTCTTGAGAAGGAGTACCATTTATTAACACCTAGATTGATTCCCTGAAGCAAGAAATCATCCACGGCCTCTACTTGATTCGAAAACCCATCCTGGTTAATAAGTTCATGACATAAATCCAAGAAACATTATCAACAACCTTCTCAAGATCTGCTTTGAAAATTATAGACTTGTTTTTGGATTATTTAAGGAGCGGAACAACCTCAGCTGCAATTAAAATACCATCAACAATTTGTCTTCCAACAATAAAGCCAGTTTGCTCATCTCCAACTAAGAAACAAATCAGAGATTTTAACCTGATAGTCAAAACTTTGGAGAGAATTTTATAAGGTCGACCCATCAAGCTAATGGGCCTATAATCATCAAAAGTAAGGGGAGAAGGGCATTTTGGAATTAAAGTCATAAAGGATGAATTTAGACTTTTTCTAATTTGACTTGTATGATAAAAATGATTTAGGAAGTTCAGCAGATCTTTTTTCACTATGCTCCACTACAAAACATTAATGCTTGAAGGACTTCATCTTCTTTAAAGGGTCTTTCTAGCCAGGCAGCTTGATCCACTATAAGTGAAGAGAAGCGAAGATTGTTGAGATCTATAGTCTGAGATGGTGAAGTTATAAATATGTTACCAAAATGAGTTGAGGCTGCTGTTTTAATCCGTTGAGGAGTGGAGATCAATTCATCCCCTGCCAGTATCTGAGATATTCTCTTGGACACTCTCTTAAAATTATAAAAATATTTAGAGCCCTTATCCCTTTCATAGTACCATTTTTTTTTTTGCCTTTTGGCTCCACGACTTTGATTGTAGCTTGTATTTAGAAATTAAGATAGCTTTGAGAGCCCCTCTTTGTGAGCATTCTGAATTTGTTAGGGCTCTAGTTTCAACCAACTGATCCAATTTATCGATGGACATAGAGAAAATTGCAATTTGAGCATCCATGAAGCCAAAAATTTGCGTGTTCCACTCTTTGAGATGAGCCTTTAAAGCCTTTAACTTCATCCACAGAACATTGTGTATTGTATCTTTCTACGCCTATATTAGATTTAATTAGGCCATCAGAATATTGTAGAGCCTTAATACAATCGAGAGATGGTTATGATTAGTTAAAGAGAATTTTCATTGCCCTGACACTAGTCTTGTTAGTAACTGTAAAACGAATTCTTGATAAATTATTTGTCACATTATGACCCGTCAATGTCCTAGATCATCTATACTCTTTGATCTCAAAACCACATTTGATATTGTGTTCTTCTTCACTTCTGAATTTACTTTTCTTCGTGTTTGATTCATCATTTGTTTTATAAAACAAACCATCATCACTTTAGAAACAGATTAAGTGACAAATTAAAGTATCTGATTGCTTAATTACTCTCTTCGTATTATAACCGGAATTAACAACCGAAATATACTCAATGATAGGTACGAATTTATCTTAACGATTTGCCCCCAGACACATATACGTATACAATCGTTCAAATAAAAAGAAGATGCACATTTCATGGAAGTCACATTCAGTCACGTTTGCCCCTTGGCATATTGGGACTCACATCTTTTTAAACCATCTTTGTTTGTCTCCTCTACCACTCCCATTCTTCTCTCCAAATTCCAATACTAAAACAAAACCTTTTTCATTTCCCATATTTATGTGTCCATCAGCTTATGTCAAGATCAGCTAAGAAAATATTGTCCGCCTAAACAGAAAGAAGAGAAGAAGTAGCTTGCATGAATGATGAAGAACACTTAAAATGGGACGAATGCATATTTAAGGGGAATTGTAAAAGCTGTCGCCAAGAGCTTATGTGAATATCAGCTTAAAATTTTCTCAACTAAGTATCCTAAAGAGATGAACTAGGTATGTGATGAATTGTAGATGAAGAAAAAGAAGGGTTTTAGGACACATAATAAAGGGGACATGTCATGGGCAATTGGGGTTTCTTCCAGGACCACCATAGTAAAAGAATTCACCCCAATCCCCATTGTTGCCTCTCTGGACATCATAGCAGCCGGATTGCTCTGTGAAAGTGCCAACGCCTTTAGGAGCCCTGAGGTTGTTGGATCCATCGACAATCTGAATGTTGCGGAAGTAGCTAGCCTTCCCGAACCCTTCCTCCGGGAAGTGGCCACTGCCCATCTGGGTTGTGGTGTGCTGGCCGTCGGCTTGTTGGTTGACAACCTCTCCTCCCCACTCAATCATTGAAGCACTCTCACCCAAATTTGAAAAGAGGAAGGCCGGCCAGTAACCCAGCACATAGTCTGACCCAAACTGCAGCCACCAGTTGCCCTCCTTGGGGTCCTAGCAATTATCATTTCAAGTTTCAATAATGTTTTTGAATACATGTCAGACTCAGAGGGGGAATCTAGGTAACTAAACATTGAGTGTATATATATATGTCAGAGATTCTCTGCTTCTTTTGAACAAATACATGTGATATTATATGCAACAAAGAGACTACTGGGGTATATATGTTTTCTGCACTAAATCTCCCGTTAGGCATTGTTAATTGATCAAGATTCGAGAAAGGCATGTTTCTTTAATACCTTCCAGACAAGTAGGCTGATATCGTATTGGGGGCTGCGGTAACCAGAAACAGGGTTGATGCTAGCTCCCATTGCTATATCATTGTTCACTTGAATAAACCCTGAGCATAGGAGATTGTAGCATCCCGTTGCTTGGTAAGCGTCACTCTGCTCCGATTTCCCACAAAACAAGAAACAGTTACAATAATAGTTTTTGCACAACATGTCAATGGTTGTCATTGTAGTAACAGCTAATTGTAATTGATAACAACATAAATCACTCACAGTCCAATAAGTGAAGAGCCGACTGTTGTTGTCTCCGTATAAATCTGGGCTAACCTGTTAGTTTTCATTCAAGATAATGATAAAGACTCGGCGGCTGATTGATTTTCATTATAAAAAAAAGACTGAGTAAAGAAAATGGGGATAAAAAGACCTGCCAACCAGCTTCAATGCTGTTGAGATCTTCTCCAAAGGTACCACCCAAAATCCATATTTGGGATAAGCTGAACTCATTAGGCTTCTGGATTCTGGGTTCCCACACATTAATGGTTGCCTTGGCTCCATAGAACTTCTCTCCTTGCACATACACTATGGCATGCTATAACTCCAAATGCATCAACAAACACAGGACAAGTTTATTACAACCATTTAATATCTATCTTGATTGTGCAATAATTGAAAATAAAATGTGTACAGTATAGTAATACCTGATGACCACTTTGACTGATGAAGTCAGGATTTGAGGACCTGGGCTGTGGGAATGGGATGGCTCTTTGCTTCTTGCGCCCATACCTTTTGACAGAGCTTGCCCTCAAGACATCATCTTCCTTAGTCCTTCTGATGGGAATGGTTCCTTGTCCACACCTTCCATTCTTGTGCCACAACTGAGTAATGGGTTTTGGCTGAGAAGCCTTGTTCTCATCAAACAGGCCCTCCGGGTGAAAATTCGGTCTCATCTGAAACAGAAACAAGTACCCATTTAGAGAAGAAACACCATTGGCCTGCAGAGATTGAAAGAGAAACAGTAACCTGAATGGTATGATTCTTAAGGAAAGGATGATCAAAAGCTGGCTGCTGAGCAGTAATGACGCAGTCAATTATGTCTCCATCTGGGCTCTAATAAAAACCCACAACACAACTGAGGATTGTGAAATTAAAACATAAACTTACAGAAACCCAAGTGGGTTTATGAATTCAAGCATATTGAATTGAACCCAAATGCACAAATGAAGGAGAAACCTCAATAGATTTAACAGCAGGCTTGTTGAAGCGCCTGAGGTGCTTCTGGACCTCCAGATTCTGCCTAGTAATGCCAGTTCCGGCTGCCGAACTAGTGCTTACCAGAAGACCCAACAAACACACCACCACCATCACCACCCTGTCCATGGCAACAACGAAGAAGACCCAACCAAATGGGGCTTGTACCACACAACAATCCAACCCAGAAACCGACGTTACCTCTGCTCAATACGAGAGTGACGAAAATGGGTTGATGGGTCGTCCTCTTCCTCTACCTCACTTCATTAATTGCTGAAGCAGAGCAGAGCCTCGGTTTGTCGTTTTGACCTGTACCGTTCACAGAAGATGAAACTTCACGATTTGCCTTTTTACCTTACAAAAGTTGGTAATAAGGTTACTGCCCCAATCTTTTACAAAATTTCCTTTTTAAACCCTTTTCCTGTACTACTGTGTTTTTCTTTTGCAACCATTCAAAGGGAAAGGGGGTTGTAACATTCCCGCAAGAAACATACTTCAATACCTACCAGACAACAGATAATCCAATAATGTGTGTTGAATTAAAACGAGCGATCCAAGTAAAGAAAGAAATCACCGTCAGTACGATAACTCACTTTAGCTCAATAGAAACACAATATTTTATTTGTTGGTTTCATGTCTTGTAAATCTGGATATGTTTAGACCCTAGCTATGGTTTTACACCCTTTTAGTGGGGTTTGGTTCTTTGGTTAGAGGTGCCGTCGGCATGTTCGTATCTGTTATGATGGGTTCGTCCCATAATCCTATTTTCAGTTTGAGAACTTGGTTCATTAACAAAATTTGCTAATAAAAAAAACACAAATATTTTCAAGTGAACAAATGAAATAGATTCAAGTTTAAGATCATTTGTAGAAAGTCTTATTATATGTTTTACTAAAGAAGATAAAAATAAATTGGAGTACCTCAATTGCTCTTCAATTGAGTGTGATCACTTCACATACTGTGCGCTTTCTTGATGGAATGTTTGAATACTTGCTCAATCCACCATATGGAGAATGGTTGGTGTGATGAAGATGATAATATGTACAGAAAGATGTGGTGATCATACGTTTGACAACTATTCATTATGAGGCAATTATTGACAAATGAACCTCAAAAATTAAAATGGTGGTCTTGTCACACTAGGAGTAGGGCATGGCCACAAAGTTAGGGTTGTAGCTTGTGTTGTGCATGTGAACTTGTCTTCAAGCTATTGGGTTGCAGACAAACACTAATTTGACCGAACCTCATCCATTTCCCTTTCTCCAAACAGTAACTTAAAGCTATAAACCAAGACATTTCCATCTGCTATCCATGGTTATCATAGCAAACGATATATGCGCCAATGTTGAGGTTTCGTGTGAGGCGTAGGAAAAGGAAAAACTCATCTACCTTGACCATCTATACCAAGTCTCATCTCTACCAAATCATTCATCTATCTTTATTTTTTAAATGTTAAATATTCATTGCGTTTATCATGACCATTGCTTATTTTAGTCTATTTTACAAAATCTTGCTTATTTCTCTCCTACCTCAACTTTCAGATTGATTCGGGAAATAAATGTTGCAAACATAGTAAAAAATGAAACGAAATGTATTTTGAAATAACGACTTTTTACAAACTTAAGGTTCCAGCTTCCATACTTGGTCCATAATATTCTAGTGTGTGCTTGTGTTGGGCGAGCTCTTCCTCAGTCATGTTTTTCGTTTTCTTGTCCTCCAAAAGATTTATCACGTTCAAGAGGGTCTCCATTACCTTAATTCTTTTAGTTTTCCCACTTCACATTCTAGAACTCGACTAAGTGTTGGGAAACTTCAATATTGTATGACTCACCTTCAGACAATGTTCCCACTTAGTCTTTACCTTTGATTTTCTCCGCCTTCTAGCCTATTGTACCGAAGATGGAGGAGACGGACTCGTGAAAGATGTAGGGCTTTAACTTCTCACATCCAAGAAATCGCCATATGTGACGGATGAAGAATCCGACCTTGTTCAACCTAGCTTACTTGATGTAGTCCCATTGAGTTTAAGTCCTTAATGTGTTCATTTATGTCCATCTGCTTCAGTCGTTTCTCACCATCCTCTACCAAAAGTTTTTTGGTGAAATGTGAATGTCGTTAACTGCGATAAGAAGTGGGGTAGAGAAGTTGGATGGAAAGAGAGGTGTGGGTTGAAATAGGGGAGCGAAGGCAGAATTTATAGAGGGGATATTTATACACCAACCTATAAACGTTTTCACATGATTACACTAACGTTTAAAAACTTCATATGACTGCATAATCTTTTACCTAATAACAAGGGTTAAATGTATAAATCTACTCTTATGTATTGGTCACGAACAGTCATTACTCAAAATTTAAAAGTGTTAAATGAATGACTTTATGTTTTGGTCACATGTCATTTACATGCCTTGTAAATTGGTCACGTATTATTTACATGTCTTATGAATTTGTCACATATCATTTACACATTTATGTATTGATCACAGATTTTTTTCATGTCTTATGAATTAGTCACAGATCATTTACATGTCTCCAATAGTGACTAATTCTTTAGGGTGGTTTGTTGTTCATGACCAATATTTTAGGATAGGTTTTTACATTTAACTTTAATGACAACTTTAGTTTTTGAACATTGTTCTATGACTGAATAGTAAAAGGGGGAAACCTTAAAAACATGTTCTTGAACGACTTTTGTCAGCATAAGCATGTTGTAGTTACTTTTCTTTCTCAAAAACATGATTATACATTATTTTTATTATCAAAAAATTAGCGACTTACGTTTATTTTTTTTATTTTCCGATTAATTTTGGATGGAAAACAAATGTGCTCGACACATAGTCTTTATATTTATCATAAATACTGAAATTGTCTTTATTTCTCTAGTCTGAATATTGGATATTGTCATACAGAGTGTTCAATAATGTTACTTAAATAAGAGAAATAGGGAAAATTTCGGTTTTTATGATAAATATAAAGACCATGTGCCGAGCACAAGTTCCTTTTCTATCCAAATTAACAGATAAATGAAAAAAATAAACATAAGTTGCTATTTTTTTTTGGGTTAAATATCGAAACTTACTCTTAAGTATTAGTCACGAACACTACACTACCCACGTTTTCAAAATGAACACTACATGTAAAACCCGCTTCGAAAAAAAAAAAAAAAAAACTTTTGGGTCGAACCGGGTCGGACCGGACCCGACCAGAACCCGGCCAGACCAGCAACCCGCCCAGCAGGCCCGGTCAGACCCGGCCTCTTGCTCTTGTTGGGCCGTGGAAGCTCAGGCCCACCTTGGCCAGGCCCGTGTGCCAGGCCCGTTTGAGGGTTCGGGTATAAAAGACCAGATTAGGGTCTGAAACCCTAATCTGTCTTCGTCTTCTTCGCGCAGCCTCCTCCCGACCTTTCCTCCCTCTCGGTTCTTCGATCCCGTCCAACCACCACGCCGCCGCCCTCTCCCGACGCCACCGTCGCCGGCCACCTCACCTCCCACGTCCGACCACCATCTCCCTCACCGAGTTCCGGCCACCTCACCTCCCACGTCCGACCACCATCTCCCTCACCGAGTTCCGGCCGCCACACCTCCTAACCCCGACCTCCTCCCCCGTCCCTCGACCCTCTCCCTCCTCTGGTTCGAAACCTCCTCCCCACGGCCATGCCACCGTCCGATCCACGGCCACGCCACCGTCCGTTTCACGACCACACCACCGCCCCGAGCCCCTCTTCTCCGGCCAGCATCGACCATCACCGTCCCTCTCGACTCCACGCCGTCCTCACCGCGCCACCACCGAGCCGCCGCCCTACTCCGCCCCTCACGCTCGCCTCCGTCCAGATCCGGCCACCACCCGACCTCCCTCTCCAGATCTCCGGCGAGACAAGCTCGCCTGGGACACGACCGAGCCCGAGCTCGTCCCGCCTTCGTCCCGAGCCAGCCGCCGTGCACCGCCGCCGTGCCCGCCGCCGCCCTTGCCGTCCCTTCTCTACGGTTAGGCCCCGGCCGACGCCGCCCTCGCCGGCGGCCGACCGGTTCGAAACCGAACCTCTATTATTTCCCGTCTTCGAACTACTGTAAATCGGGTTTGTTGTAACAAACAAAGAAAATGAAATAAAACCTTTTTCGATTTAGTTTGGATCTGTTTAGGGTTAAAATTGTTAATGAGATCGTTTAATATTTGATTAAACCTGCTAATGGAATTGAGTAATATTTGGAATGGTTTTTGAATCGAAAAGGGAAACAATTAAATCATATTGGAGTAAAAGATGGATTTTGGATCTGCGTCGGTTGAAATCGAAATCACAGTTTTGGAAAGAAAAGGTCGTAAAACGGAAAATCGAACTTAAGGAAGAAGGTTTTAAAATGAAAAGGAATTTAAAAGCGTTTCGGTTTTAAAAACGGTTTAAATCGAGGAGTTGTGAATCTAAGTCGTAAACGGGATTTAGGGACGGTTGTTCAAAAACCGAACCTAATTCATTTTGGGCTCAAAGATCGGAATAGAATCAGATTTGAAATAAAAAGGGAATTCATTTTAAAATAAAAACCGTTCTGTTGTGAAAAAGGGTTATTAATCGGTTTTGGGAACGACTCTGGAACTCTGGGTAAAATGGACTGCTTTTCTGGTTTAAAAAGGAACAAGAGCGGACCGCTGAATCGGACCTCGGGATTCGTGCGTTGGGACCGTGCCTCGCATGCACCAGTTTCGGTGCTCGGGTACTCAAACCTGATTCGCTGTGACCCCGTTTTTATCCCGCTCGAGTTTAAGGGACAACTGTCGGTTCTAAACTAGACTAATCGTAACCTTTAGTTTAACGGTGTAACCGTTATTAATCTATGGCTTTCGTGTTCTCTTTAGAGTCCGGCTTCGATCGAAGTGAAGCTCGGTGGTAGCGAGCCAGAACGTCAGCAGCTAGGAAGCGTAGCGGTTGCTCTTCAGTTGATGTAGGGAAAAGTAGCCGGATCTCGGCCCTGACCAGGGAAAGTTAACTGTAGAATTGCATGTGACACCGGGGTGTCGTGGGTTGAGTAGGTTTATTTAAAGATTAGAAAAGCATGATACGGGATTTTAGCGTTTATTAGAAAAGCATGTTGCGGGAACTTAGTAATTATTGGAAAGGCATGTGACACTTAGTAGTGTCGTAGGAGCAGAGAACTTATCGATATTAGGAGTACTGGAGGCATATGACCATGCCCGGAGGTTGATTGAGAAACTGTTGATATTAGGACTGTTGGAGGCTTGGTTAAGCCGGAGGTTGTTTGATCTTTCGGTGTTTGGGTGGCCTTGAGAGCCCGTTTTATTATTGTTGAGTCTTGAGTGGCCTTGAGAGCCCGTATTATTATTCGTGTTTGGGTGGCCATGAGAGCCCGTACTTTACGGTTGGTGTTTTAGCTGGCTTACGAGTTAGAGTCTCGGTAAGTTGCAAGCGTGTTTTATTGTTGAGTTTTGGGTGGCCATGAGTACCCGTGGGGTTGTTGAACCCGTGTCTTTACCTTTGGTGTTTTGGGCGGTCTTGAGAGCCGTGTACTAAGGTTGGTGTCTTTGGTTGGCCTGACCGAGTTAGAGTCTCGAGGGGGTTGCAAGCTTTCTTTAGTTGGCTTACGAGTTAGAGTCTCGGTAAGTTGCAAGCGTGTTTTATGGTGTGTCTTGGGAGGCCGTGAGTGCCTGTGGGGCTGTTGAGTCCGTGTCTTGGGAGGCCGTGAGTGCCTGTGGGGCTGTTGAGTCCGAGTTTTACTATTGGTGTCTTGGTGGCCATGAGTGCCTATGAGTGTTGAACCTGTGTTGTTACTGGTTGTTGATTTTGTTTGTGATTGTGTTTGTGATTGTGATTGTGGTTACCGGAGGTTGGGGGCCCGCTTCCTGAAACGGGGGTCCACGATCACACGCGTCTGCATGTTCAGACGGGGTAGGGGGCCCGCCCGCCAATAAAGGGGTCCTGGCCGCGCGTGTGTGGTTTGGGTTTGTGAGGATACTTTGGCTGGCTTACGGGTTAGAGTCCCGGTAAGTTGCACGCATACTTTGGCTGGCTTACGGGTTAGAGTCCCGGTAAGTGCAAGCCTTTTCCGGCTGGCTTATGGGTTAGAGTCCCGGTAAGTTGCAGCATTCTTGGGTTGGCCTGACCGGGTTAGAGTCCCGGGAGGGCGTTCTTGGCAGCTGGTTTGCGATCCTTTGCGATCTTGTTTGGTATTGCGTGGTTGTCAGTCGTGTCTTTGGAGGAGGTCGTCAATCGTAGTGTGAGGTCTACATCACGCGTCCGAATGTTGAGTCAGTTGAGGAAGGTACTGGTCGTGTGTGTGTCTTTTGGGTCGTGGTTGGTGTCACCGGCTTTGTCTGCTAAGTATGCCGTAGTCAGTCTGTTATTCGTGGTGGTGAGCGAACGCTCACCCCTAGCTGCTTTTCCTACAGGTACCGTTCGTGGGACGGACTAGGTGAGCTCTCGAAGCTTGTGGAGCTAGGAGCGGAGTCCGGGTTTTGTCTTTTTAGTCTAGCGACGGATACCTCGCCTTTTTGTCCGCTTGTGGGACGTTTATGTTGATTTGTAATTGTCCTTTGTTGAACTAAATTTTTATTGTAAATTGTTTTAATGGAAATGTTTGCAAAGTGTTTTCTTATTCTAAACGTTCGCGTCCCGAGTTCGGTTTACTGAAATTGGGGCGTGACACTACACTACCCTTAAGTATTGGTCGCACGATTTTGTTAGTAAAAATGGACGGAGTTTTTCATTCCGTTAGTCATATGACCTCAAGTGTCATATAATAGATGGTAAAATGACGTTTCCCCTTAATTATATGAGCTCTACACATTTTATAAGGAACATTACCATTGTACCCTCGTTATTGTTCCTTATAAATTGTATAGAGGTCAAATACTTCAGGGCAAAAAAAAACGTCATTTTACCATCATTATATGACACTTGAGGTCATATGACTAACGGTGTGGAAAATTCCGTCCATTTTTACTAACAAAATCACGTGACATATACTTAAGGGTAGCGTAGTGTTCATTTTGAAAACGTGGGTAGTGTAGTGTTCGTGACCAATACTTAAGAGTAAGTTTCGATATTTAACCCTTTTTTTTATAATAAACAAAAGGTATAAGCATGTTTTTGAGGAAAAAAAGTCTTCACAGCATGTTTGTACTAACAAAGGTCGTTTGAAAACATGTTTTTGAGGTTATCCCTAGTAAAAAATAGCATGTGTGGCCCACATGATTGGGTAATTTTTGAAAATTCTACAAATGCCCTTTCGTTGTCTTCTTTGTGATAATTGAGGCTCTCGAATCGTGCGAAGGGAAAGACGAAAGGAAAGGAACTCGGCTCAATCGAAGAATATGAAGGACGAGGACGTGAATTATTGTTGTGGACAAACAAAAATCATGAGGGGAGATTTACATGTTACTCTAGGTATACAGTAAGTTCCATTTTTGCCCAAAATCATATAATTAAGGTTCCATGAATCTTTGTACCGGTGAGGTTGTAGTTGTGGTAGTGATCTTGTTTGGTTGTAAATTTGCAGAGTAGCGAAAGGTGGAAATTCTTTAAATGGATAGATCGTGATACTTGTGGCCGTGGGAAGAGGGTATTGCCAAACTTGTATGCATGAATTACAACAATGGATAGTACCATCAGTAGTGTGCGAAAATTAAACAAGAAGATAGTAGATTGGAAACAAGAAATGTAATTCTTGAAATGTAAAGGGGAAGAACATCATACTTTTTTGATGCTGAAGAAGTAGAGAGGGAATTTTTCTCTCTACGAGCTACAGTATCTTTGAACAACTGCATCAAGCACCTCTGTTTCTTCATTGCTTTCTTCATAGTTTCTTCTTCTACAACTATTTCTTCTGGTGTCACTTGAGGATCCACCGACGGTGTAGTGTCCATGGGGGCACCTCAGCCGGCCCCCGGACCACCGTCAGCTCTCCCCCGTCTCCCCCTCCCTTCTCAGTCTTGATCATCTTTTCATCAACTCCATCTCATTTCACCAACAAGGGTTTCACTATTCATTGTCCGTCCTGATTTCATGGCCTCCACTTCTTCCACGGGTCCTCCCCCGGGCTTTGAACATTGTCACGCTGAGACATACAGGGCCATGAACACCAACAAAGGATTAGAGAACACAAGTTTTACACACCTCCCTGCTGTTGAGGAATTCAGAGCTTTTGTGCATAACTTACCACCTAGTACTTGCTCTGATTGGCTCCAGAATCTCTTCTTAGAATGTGGTCCTATAACCAAGGTTGAATCTCCTCTACGACCTAATCCCAGAGGAAAATGGTTCAGTTTCGTGACGTTCCAAACACAAGAAGCTTTAGACAGGGCCATTACAGTCTTCAATGGGTTTGTGTTAAAGGGCTTTCGGTTACTTGTGATCAAAGCTTGGAGAAGGGACAAAGGGAAGCAGAACAGAGAATCTGATTGGCAGTGGAGGAAGAAGGTGTTGGACATCGAAACTCCTTTTCCGACCACAATCAAAGGAAAGGTGGTGGAAAAAAAATAGAGAACTCATACACAAAGGTCATCTTTTTCTATTATATAATAACATGAATGTGGAAGCTATCATGGAAGATTTTAAGGCTGAAAGAGGAGTTGAGATGAGGATCAAGAATCTGGGTAATCGAGTAGCTTTGGTTCATTTTTTGGACACTGAGGTGGAAAGACAAGCACTCGAGAATGAAGGGGCATGGCTGAAACCTTGGATGGTGGAGATCAAAGACAAAGCTAGTTACTATCATAAGGGTGGAAAGTTCACATGGGTTGCCATCCATGGTGTTCCTATCTTGGGCTGGTGCACTGAAAATTTTGCTGCAATCACTGCAGATTTGGGTACTATGATTTGCACTCACCCTATAACTGATGAAGAGATTCATCTCGAAGCTGCATTCATATTACTTCACTCTCAAGAATACCCACGGGTGTATCAAGAGTCTTTCTTTCAACTAGAAGATCAGAATTTTAATGTCTTGACTGCCTCAGTTAACATCTCTGCGTTTCCAATCGTTTCTCCTCCTTGTTTATTAACTTCCTCCACCAACAGTCCTTTGGAGATTGATTCTGAGAATGAGCTTTCCAGTGAATTTATCACCTCTATTACTCCGGACCTCACCAACCCCATTAATTCATTTGCTCAGAAAATTTTGACAGAGGGAAGGGATATTTTGCTGACACAGACAAATGTGGAATTGAATACTCTTGCTGACTGCTCCCCTGCTCCTGCATTGATGACTCCGAACACACAGGTCCCCTCTTCATTATCTCCCCCTCCTACAATTGTTTTATCTAACTGTGAGGACACTCAATCCGTTAGAGATGAGAGGACAACAACTATCAACACTCTTGAGATCTCTACAGTTGAGGTTACTACAGTTCCAGACACTTTGTTGGATACAACACCAAACCCTACACATATCTCTGATGAAGATTTGGGAGATTGGGATGCACCATTGCTATTAGCTGGAGATGGGACTACTACAAACCCCCATGGACAAAAGGAACATTGAGAAGTTGCTAACATTAATGTGGGAGATGATTTGGCTCCAGTATTAGTAGATATGGGGCCCAAAGAACAGTACTCAACAGCTATTAATCTAGCTTTGGAGGGAGTAATTGGTTTCAAACCAATTACTATTCTAACTAGTCCTCCTCTTTCTCCATTAATCACTGACCCTATTGGCAAGAGAGTTACTAGAGGAAGGAATAGTGTTGTGGCTTATAACACTAGATCAAAGACCAAAGTTGTGAAACCCATTCATACCTCTCCTGCCATTTCTGGGGGCAAACTTCATAAAAACAAGAAGATCTTTAAGCAAGGAGGGTCTGGAACTTTGGAGTACTGTAAAGCTCTAGGTTTGAAAGCCTACTTATCTGATGAAAGTGTTGCAGAACAGTTTGATAACCTTGATTTTGAAGTCAACCAGGCAGTTGATTTGGACACTCACTCTGAGGATGATTATTATGATATAGAAGAAGTGGGAGATAATATATGTTCTGATACCCCTATCCTTCCTACACAAGACCTTTCCTCACCATGAGGATCCTCTCATGGAATATGAGAGTGGCTACTTCTGATCAGAAGAGAAGAGCCTTATTGAAGGTTTGCTCCAAAAAAACAATTTACTTTGATTTTATTACAAGAATCCAAATTATGTTCATTACCCTTTAACTTCCTACAAAGTTGTGGTTTTAATCAGAATTGGGAGATCATCTTTTCTCCATCTATTGGTAATGTTGGGGGAATTATTACCATCTGGAATAAATTGGTCTTTGAAATGCATGATCATCTTTGCACTAAGAGAGCTATTTATTGGTCTGGGACCTTTCTTCCTTCAGTATTCAATTGCTCCATTGTGAATGTTTATGCTCCCTGCTCTGTCATTCTTAGAGCTCAGCTATGGTTAGAGATCACTCAGAATCTCTTGAGGTTTAACTCTCCTTTTATCTTGGCTGGTGATTTTAATGCCATCTTAGATCCTGCAGAGAAATCAGGTCCCAATTACTCCAGACACAGCCTCAGAGATTTTAACTCCTTGGTTGAGGACATTGGTGCTATTGATCTACCACTTAGTGGAGGAAAGTATACCTGGTATGGTCATGGTTCAATAGCATCTAGAATTGATAGATTTTTGATTGATCCTCAAGTCTTAATCCAGTTCAGCAATCTGACACAATCTTGCCTCAAGAGATGTCTGTCTGATCATAAACCCATTTTACTCACAAATCCCATTGTTGATTGGGGTCCTAGACCTTTTAAATTCATCAATGCTTGGATTAGCCACCCCTCTTTTTACAAAGATACACTGAATTATTGGGAGTCTATGCAAATTGCTGGATCCCCAACCTTTGTCTTGTGGTACAAGTTAAAGACACTGAAGAATTTTTATAGAGATTGGAACTGCAGAACTTTTGGCTTTGTGGATCAGGAGATTGAGGTTATTAGGGGTGAAATCAATGCCATTGATGAGGTAATCAATAGGAGAAGTCTCTTCACAGCAGAAATTTCTTGGAGGGCTCTACTACAAGTAAGACTCATCCAGAAGTTGAAAACACAATCTAAAATGTGGTGTCAAAAGTCCAGATTGAGATGGTCTAGAGAAGGAGACAGAAATTCAAAATTCTTTCACTTGGTGGCCAATTTTAATCATTCAAAGAAGATGATTGTGGAGATTTTTGAGGATGGAGCTTCCTTCACCACTCCTGGGTAAATAAAACAAGCTGCTCATCTACATTTCTCAAGGAGATTTCAACTCTCTACTACCATCTGTATTGACCTTTCAAGCCTGCCTTTCAATACCTTATCTCCAGCACAAGCTCTCCTTCTACAAGTGCCTTTTACTGAGGTTGAGATCCTAAAGGCAATTAAAGCCTGTAGAGGAGACAAAGCTCCTGGCCCTGATGGCTACACCATGAAATTTTATCAAATTTGTTGGGACATTGTTAAAACAGATGTCTTGGCATTTATTGATCATTTTTTCAGGGGTGCAGAGCTGGGGAGGGGCATTAATTCTACCTTCATTACTCTGATCCCAAAGAATTCCGCCCCTATGACATTTGAAGATTTTAGACCCATCAGCCTCATTTGCAGTACATATAAGATCATCTCCAAACTGCTAGCAGGAAGACTCAAGACTGTGATCAAGGACTTGGTTCATGATGTCCAAACATGATTTATTGCAGGAAGACAGATACTTGATGGGGTACTTATTGCATCAGAACTTATTCACTCCATTAAACTCTCAGGGAAAGAAGTTATCATTTTCAAAGTAGACTTTGAGAAGGCTTATGACCATGTACATTGGGAAGCCTTACTCAATCTGTTAAGGAGCATGGGTTTTGGACAGACTTGGATTGATTGGATACATAAATGCTTAAAAGCATGGTCTTCTGTACTGATAAATGGTTCACCCTCACCTGATTTTTCTCTGCATAGAGGCCTCAGACAAGGCTGCTCCCTATCTCCACTACATTTTGCTCTAATTGGAGAGTGTCTGCATCAACTTATGCTTAGAAGCATTGCTAATGGAATGTTCTCAGGGATAAAATGTTCTGAACTGGGTCCTGAGATTTCTCACCTTCAATTTGCTGATGACACACTCATCTTTATTGAGGCAGGGACACAACAAGCTATAAACCTCAAGCACACTCTTCTTTGTTTACAACAGGCCACAGGACTGAAGATTAATTTCCTCAAATCTAAGGTCTTACTACTCAATCCTTGTTCAATCAATATTGAGGAACTAACTGATATTTTTGGATGCTCATCCATGGAACTCCCTTTTGATTACTTGGGCTTCCAATTGGGGGCCAACCCTAGGAAGAAAAAATCTTGGGAGCCTATCATCAAAAAATTCAAGTCCAAATTAAACTTGTGGCAAGGAAAATACAGATCCTTTGGTGGCAGATTAACACTCATCAAGTCTTCCCTCTCTTCTCTCCCTTCATATTATATGGCACTTTACAAAGCCCCCAAGGGTGTTATCAGAGAAATGGAGAAATGGCAAAGGAGGTTTCTGTGGGGAGGCACTATTACTAAAAAAGTGTTACACAAAGTGAGATGGGATTTAGCTTGCAGACCAAAGAAATTTGGGGGTTTAGGAATTAAAGACCTACATATAATGAACAAAGCACTACTTGCTAGATGGTGGTGGAGGTTTGCTACAGAAAAAATTCTCTTTGGAAAGAACTTATGTGTTCTAAATTTGGTTGGGACTTATCAGCCTGGGATCTTTCCAAAATGTCTCTACATAATGGCCAAACCTACTTGAATCACTTGACTTCCTTGCTGTCTATACCTTCCTTTGCTGATAAATTTGGTGTAGTAGGATTACATTGGTCTGTGGTTTCAGGTGATACAGTGCTCTTCTGGGAAGATGTTTGGCTCACTTCCTTACCTTTGAAATTTCAATTCCAAAGATTGTACCTGTTGGGTCTCGAGGTAGGGTTGGAGATGAACCAACTCGCAGCGGAAAATCAATGAAAACCAAGAGACAATTAAAACCATGAAACAACTAACAAAGAATGGATTAACAAGAGAAAAATTCAGCACTAGTTCTTACCAAAACAAGAACACCGGTTAACGAATGATTGGCTTGAGTCTCCAAGACGCCTACGTATCCACATGGGAATCAAAGCCACGTAGTTCTTCTCTTTGAGGACTCAAGAACACAAACATGGAGGTGGAAGCTAGCCAAACCCGAAATGGCCATGGAAGAGGGAGAGAAAATGTGTTTCCTATTCTTGTCTTGTGTTTGTTATGTTGAAAAAAGATGACTTAAACATAACAAAACCCATACTTGTCCAACTAAAGGCATGGGACAAGTATGGTGTCAAGTAAGGTGTAAATAGGACAAAGTATGGCAAGACAAGATTGGGTTAGGTGGTGAATCACCAACACCTTAATCCTTGTCTTGCTTACTTAGTACTAATTAATCAAGACTTGATTAATTAGTTGCATGGGCCTTGGTTGCATGGGCCTTTCATGGGCCTCTTGGAACATGGCCCGTGGCCATTTCCAACGAGGTCCCGTGATTCGCTCATCGCCTCCATGCCTTCCATACCGGAAATGTCCAACATTATCCGACGCGATCAATCCCAAGACTCCAAGCCTTGTCTCGATCTGTGAAGTCCTATTCACTTACGGGCACATGACCCAAAACCCAGTTTTGGTCATGTCCCGAGACAACTCCCTTTTGGCCATTCTCCATAAATGTGTCAATGAGTTTCATCCTCCGGTGTGACCCTTAGGTTTATGCATGTCAATAGATCAACGTAAAATCCCATTTTACTTGATCCTATTTAAGTGGCAACTAACGAGACTTTAGTATTGCCTGACACTACATAACGAATCGACCCTGTCGATTCTAACCTTTCCGTCGTCCCTGTCATTATCCTTTTATCTCCGATATCCTGATTGAGATAAGGCATAGAGCCGTCATCCTTATTATTCTCAATCACCGTTCCTTGATATGTGAGATGACTGAAGATATGATACCCAGTATCATGTGCATGGCCATGCTATTCTTCCAGTCACTCTCGATCAAGTGGCCGAGAACCGATATCTTTCCCATACCTTAGTATGAGGGATAAATCCCTTAGTCGTCTTTCGTGTCACTCATGTAGCCCGTCCCCAAGCCAATCCTGGCCGTTATGGAAGCCCTGTTACGGACAACGTTAGGCTCAGGTCAAACTCAGTTGTTGACTACATAGCGATCACAAAGACTCCTTGGTCTAAGGATACATGACAAGCTACAACACTGAATATGTTCATGACTTAATCTATGGCACATATTCAGGGCGGGTCGTCCAATATCATGTCCCACATGATATCTATGATCAGACTCCGGAATCTCATTCCAATGACTAACAGAACGTAAGCCATAAAGAGCCATCTTTCATACTAGTCGCTTCTAGTGAAGCTTTGTTGACTAGGGACCCATCGAGTGTGATCTATCTCGATCTATGGTTCTATTCGCATGGTGGGCATAGATCAGAGCACACATCGATATATTACTCCAACACATAAGTAATATAAAGCCGCTTTAATTTTATTGCTAACGATGATATATACATTTGGACATTTAGGATTGAACTACGGGCACTAAGACTAACAATCTCCCACTTGCCCTAGTTCCAATCTAAACTCCAATATGTCCCCATCGACTTTACATGTCTAACATGTTCAGGCAGTGACACTGCCTTAGTCAAAGGGTTGACTATGTTATCATCTGTTGCAATATCGGTTATCTTCACTTCACCTCAGTTCAGTATTTATCTGATGAGGTGGATACACCGCAGTACATGTTTGGATTTGTTATGCGATCTAGGCTTTTAGCTTGCGCAATGGCCCTTGTGTTGTCACAAAATGGATTCACCGGACTGGATGGGTTTTTAATTACACTCAGCCCTGCCATGAATTTCCAAATCCACATAGCCTCCTTAGCTGCCTCTGCAGCATCCATGTACTTGGCCTCTGTCGTAGATTCGGCAATGGTATCTTGCTTTACGCTTTCCCAGCTAAAGCTCTGCCATTCAGCGTAAACACATATCCTGATTGACTTCTAAAGTCATCTAGATTTGTCTTGGAAAACTAGCGTCTACTCATCCTTCGACGACTAGTTCAGCATCATCTTTCCCCCGGGTTAGAATGATATCTACTGGTACAACATAAGGCTTACGAGATGTCTGGTCTCATACATGTCATGGCATATATGATCGATCCTGCCCCCAGGCGCATAGGATTCTCATCATCCTTTTCAGCTCATCAAGTGTCTTAGGACACTAAGTCTTGCTGAGATGAATGTCATGACTAGTGGGTAAGAGTCCTTTCTTTGAATCGAGCATTAAGAACCTACTCAATGCCTTGTTCACATAGGTTCCCTGACTTAAATCCAAGACCCTCTTGGTGCGATCTCTACATATCTTAATCCTTAAGATATGAGAAGCATCGCCTAAGTCCTTTATTGAAAAACACTTCCTCAACCAAGCTTTAGTCTCGTGCAAGGTTGGGATGTCGTTTTCAATGAGAACCAGAAAGGTAATATTGCTCCCACTAGCCTTCTTATAAACGCAAGATTCATCCTCGTTTTTGATTAAGCCAAATCCAATTACAGCTTCATCAAAACGAAGGATCCAACTCCGAGAAGTTCGTTTCAATCCATAAATGGATTTCAACAACTTATAAATCTTTCCTATATTCTTCGGATCGTCAAAACCTTTGGGCCGAGACATACAAACGTACTCAGTCAAATTTCCATTTAGGAAAGCGGTTTTGACATCCACTTGCCATGTCTCGTAATTATGATACGCAGTTATGTCAAGAAGAATTTGGATCAATTTTGACCATAGCCACTAAGGAGAAGGTTTCCTCATAGTCAATCCATTGGATCTGCCTATAACCTTTCGCCACCAGTTGAGCTTTGTAGGTCAGAGGGTTGCCGTCCATGTCCATCTTCACCTTGAAGATCCATTTGCATCCTATGGTCCTCACACCATTAATGGGATCAACCGGTTCCCAGACTCGGTTGTCCGACATGGATTGCATTTCCTCCCTCATGGCTCCCAGCCATAACTCGGAGTTGGGCCCATCCACGACTTCCTGAAAGGTGGCTGAATCATCGTGATCCACCATGACTTCATTGTCACCTCCGGATACCATATCTTGGAGGTGGAAGATTGATCCTTTCAAATCGCCTTGGACCTTCCGGAATTGTAACAGGAATTGGTTCTTACTCTACGACAATCTCTGGCTCCTTTCTACTGGGTTGCCAATTGGTTTAGACAGATCTGTACCATCCTGAATTTCTTCGAGATGCACAGTCCTCCCAATGACGTCTTTGGAAACAAAACTTCTTTTCCATAAAGACCCCAACCCAAGCGACGAACACCATGTTCTCACTGGGATTGTCGAAATAGTATCCCCTTGTTGCTTTGGGATACCACACGAAGGTGCATATCTCAGATCTTGGTTCGAGCTTAGTCGAAACCAAATGTTTCACATAAGCCTCGCAACCACAAATCTTTAGGAAGGACAAAGCGGGCATCATCCCGTACCATTTTTAAAATGGTGTCCCTTCCACACCATTCGTCGAAGCCCGATTCACTATGAATGCGGTCGTCTCTAGAGCAAAACCCCTAAAAGAGATTGGGAGATCAGTCCAACTAATCATGGAACAGACCATTGTCTAACAATGTCCGATTTCTCCGTTTGGCTACACCTTTCAACTACAGTGACCTAGGAGGAGTCCATTCCAAAAGGATCCCATTCTCTTTTAGATGATCTAATAACTCTGTGGTCAAGTATTTTCCACCTCGATCCAATCGAAGTGCCTTAATACCTTTGTCGAGCTGGTTTTCTACTATAGTCTTAAACTCTTTGAATTTATCAAAAGCTTCAGACTTATGTCTCACCGAATAGACATAACCATATTTACTGTAATCATCAGTAAATGTGATAAAGTAGCTAAAACCCCTCCTGGCAAGTGAACTTATTGGTCTACACACATTCGAGTGTATCAGCCCCAATAATTCACCCGCCCTTTCATCGCGATCGATAAAGGGCACTTTAGTCATTTTGCCCATCAAACAAACCTTGCACCTATCGATCGAATGGAATTCGAATGAACCTGAAAGCCCGCACTTCTGAAGTGCTGATAGGCGCTTCTTGTTTATGCGACCCAAATGACAGTACCATAACAGAGTTAGGTTTAAATCGTTGGATTTAGACCTCTTGGTATTAACGGAATATATAGAACTTGAGGCATTGTTACCCATATCTAATATGTACAATCCTCCAACCATGTCAGTACTGGTATAAAACATATCATTGCATAGAACATTGAAAACTCCATTTCCAATATTAACATTATATCCTTACTTGTCAAACACGGATACAGATATAATATTCCTACTAAAAGTAGGTATGCAATATACATTATAAAATACTAAGACAAGGCCTCTTGGCAAAGCAAGACTCATGGATCCTACAGCAGTTGCCACAACTCTGAGGTCCATTTCGTGCTTTCCAAATCTCTCCTACTTTCAGCCACCATATATTAGTGCATGTGTGAGATTCAGTCATGGTATCTAATACCCATGAATCTTTGGAAGTAGAGAGATGTAGCTCTATAGAGTTAATACCGAATGAAGGCACGATCCCACCGCCCTTCCTTAGATCATCCAGGTTTCCTGATGAAGGCGCAGTCCTACTGCCCTTCTTCAGATCATCCAGGCTATTTGATGAAGGCGCAGTCCCACTGCCCTTCTTCAGATCAGCCGTGAACTTCCTGTAATCCCGGTTCCAATGACCAGGCTGTTGGCAGTAGAAGCAGACATTCTCAGGTGTCTCATCTTTCCTGCCAAGTGCGCATGGGCCCAGCCCTTGCCACTTCCAATTCCCTTGTTGACCATCAGAATATCCTTGGAAGATCCCTGAGATATTCTTCTCAGCGGCTGATGACACTTCATGTAACTCTGATATGGTCTTAGAGACAGCCTTGTCAAGGACATATTCTTTGCGTTCAGACTTGAGGACTATCCTCAAAATTCTGTACCAGTCCAAATAGTTTGTCCCATTTAGCTTGACCCTGTCAAGAATGGTTTTTAATGACAAACTATTAATGTTCGCTGAATTTTCCATTTGATCTACAACAGATAAAATTCAATCAGTAAACTGAATAAATTTTATGAAGATCAAGCTTAAACACCAACAATCAATTCTAAACCTTTAGAATCTGAAACCAAGATCCTTGATTCACTCGATTAAGCTGAACTAATGCTCACCACTTAATCGAGCTATGTAGGTAGGACTCCATCCAATCACATCCAATGTGACTCTTGGCTAGGGTATGTACTTATGTACACGACTTACCCTATCTGTTACCCTAGCTCAACCTCAGGCCGAGAATCGTAGTCGGGTCCACCAATTTTCAACTATGGCTCGTCACTATGTAGGTGCTCCGCTAATGCGCACGACACCCACATATGTCGTCCAAACCTACTACCCCGCTTCCCCATGGATGCTCCGCTAATGCGCACGACAACCATAGGACGGGGAGGTAGTAAGGTGTTGATGATTGGGAGGTATCGGACATGACCCGCTTTTACTTGTCCAGTTGTGTTCAAAACTTTGGCACATCCTAGATGCGATGAGCACATCAACTACATTCCAAATGCAATGATGCCTCAAATTACATCCAATGTAATTCTTCCTTTGAACCCGTCAACTACATCCAATGCAATGACGGTTCTAAGGGTTCACACACAAGGATTAAAATTCCAATTTTATCTTTGCATGTGAGGTGATATGCTCGGTAAATAAAGTTAAGCATGCAATTCTAAAACACATAGAATTAATCATGCATAAACTAAACCAAGAATAAAGCGATAAATGTGCACATAATAGCCCCCTAAACTAACTCCCACTAGCTTCTTGAGCTCCACCGACTCCAAGCCGATGCCAACACCCGAAAAGCCACCAAATGACCTTTTCGCCCTTTCTTCGTCTTGAGTAAAATATTACAATTTAATACACGACTCGCAGGTCGGGAATAAATAAATATTACAAACAAGTGGTTCGACGACCACACCTTGAAAGAATAATTACACGTTAACTCTAACGGCTCGCAGGCCGTGAAAAGCGATAAATAATTAAATTGAGCTCGGGGTTATTATGTACACCATGCCAACATCACATCACACATCGTGTTATCAAACAAGAATGTTATCAAACATCATGTGATTTTCCGGTTTTAATTAATAGCCAAGTTTCGAAATTTTTTGATGCTCGGTTTATCGAAACCGTTCAAAAATGAAACTTTTGAACATTTGATCTTCGAGTTCACCATGACGGTTCCAAACTCTTCATAACTAAAAAAACGGTTTAGCCTTGGCATATCAACCATCCAATGGTCATGCTTGGCCTAGCTCCGTCCAACGGAGCCCCGTTCGGTCTCGGTTTCGGCTCCCCGAGAGTCCCGCTCCCGAGACCCGAAAAATCAATTTTTTTTCAAAATTTCCAGATTTGAAATAATTTTCAAAAATTCATTTTACATGCATTAAATCCATAAACAATAATTTAAAACATGTTATCAAACAATTTAGCAAAACAACATGCCAAAAACGAAACTTTCAAGCAAAACCGAAACTTTGAACACCGTCTTGTGAATCCCGAAGGTAGCACGGCTCTGATACCACTGTTGGGTCTCGAGGTAGGGTTGGAGATGAACCAACTCGCAGCGGAAAATCAATGAAAACCAAGAGACAATTAAAACCATGAAACAACTAACAAAGAATGGATTAACAAGAGAAAAATTCAGCACTAGTTCTTACCAAAACAAGAACACCGGTTAACGAATGATTGGCTTGAGTCTCCAAGACGCCTACGTATCCACATGGGAATCAAAGCCACGTAGTTCTTCTCTTTGAGGACTCAAGAACACAAACATGGAGGTGGAAGCTAGCCAAACCCGAAATGGCCATGGAAGAGGGAGAGAAAATGTGTTTCCTATTCTTGTCTTGTGTTTGTTATGTTGAAAAAAGATGACTTAAACATAACAAAACCCATACTTGTCCAACTAAAGGCATGGGACAAGTATGGTGTCAAGTAAGGTGTAAATAGGACAAAGTATGGCAAGACAAGATTGGGTTAGGTGGTGAATCACCAACACCTTAATCCTTGTCTTGCTTACTTAGTACTAATTAATCAAGACTTGATTAATTAGTTGCATGGGCCTTGGTTGCATGGGCCTTTCATGGGCCTCTTGGAACATGGCCCGTGGCCATTTCCAACGAGGTCCCGTGATTCGCTCATCGCCTCCATGCCTTCCATACCGGAAATGTCCAACATTATCCGACGCGATCAATCCCAAGACTCCAAGCCTTGTCTCGATCTGTGAAGTCCTATTCACTTACGGGCACATGACCCAAAACCCAGTTTTGGTCATGTCCCGAGACAACTCCCTTTTGGCCATTCTCCATAAATGTGTCAATGAGTTTCATCCTCCGGTGTGACCCTTAGGTTTATGCATGTCAATAGATCAACGTAAAATCCCATTTTACTTGATCCTATTTAAGTGGCAACTAACGAGACTTTAGTATTGCCTGACACTACATAACGAATCGACCCTGTCGATTCTAACCTTTCCGTCGTCCCTGTCATTATCCTTTTATCTCCGATATCCTGATTGAGATAAGGCATAGAGCCGTCATCCTTATTATTCTCAATCACCGTTCCTTGATATGTGAGATGACTGAAGATATGATACCCAGTATCATGTGCATGGCCATGCTATTCTTCCAGTCACTCTCGATCAAGTGGCCGAGAACCGATATCTTTCCCATACCTTAGTATGAGGGATAAATCCCTTAGTCGTCTTTCGTGTCACTCATGTAGCCCGTCCCCAAGCCAATCCTGGCCGTTATGGAAGCCCTGTTACGGACAACGTTAGGCTCAGGTCAAACTCAGTTGTTGACTACATAGCGATCACAAAGACTCCTTGGTCTAAGGATACATGACAAGCTACAACACTGAATATGTTCATGACTTAATCTATGGCACATATTCAGGGCGGGTCGTCCAATATCATGTCCCACATGATATCTATGATCAGACTCCGGAATCTCATTCCAATGACTAACAGAACGTAAGCCATAAAGAGCCATCTTTCATACTAGTCGCTTCTAGTGAAGCTTTGTTGACTAGGGACCCATCGAGTGTGATCTATCTCGATCTATGGTTCTATTCGCATGGTGGGCATAGATCAGAGCACACATCGATATATTACTCCAACACATAAGTAATATAAAGCCGCTTTAATTTTATTGCTAACGATGATATATACATTTGGACATTTAGGATTGAACTACGGGCACTAAGACTAACAGTACCATCTCAGCACACAGAAGAATACCTTGGTTCAACACTTTTGGTTGGAAGGGGGTTGGGTTTTAGACTTCAGAAGATTTTTGAGAGATTGGGAAAAAGGCCAATTCCTTTTGATCTGCAACCTTCTCAACCATTTCCCTGCATTATCTGAGGGACATGACAAAGTCTTGTGGAAAGCAGATGAGAAGGGTTTTAGTGTCAACAAAATGTATCAGAGCTTGGATACTTCATCTGTAGAAAGCCTGGATTGGCCTGCCTTGATCTGGTCCTCTTTGGTTCCCCCCAAAATTTCTGGTTTTGCTTGTTTAGTTTGTATGCAAAGAATACCAACTAAATGCTTCCTACTTGCCAGAGGCTTATATAACAATGATATTTGGTGCCTTTTTTGTAAAGAAGATCCAGATGAAGCAGATCATTTACTAATTGGCTGCAGATTTTCTTGGGAGATTTGGGGAAAAATTCTCAGTTGGTGGGGAATATCTACTGCTAGTCCTGATTCTATCAAAAATTGGTTGATCTCTTGGAGACAACTTGGTCCACAAAAGTCAAAGAAACAATGGTGCTTGATAGCCTTAATTGTGATCTGGAGACTGTGGTTATGCAGGAACAATACTATTTTCAAGGGCATAATCATACCTTCAGAAGTGGTTTTTCAACAAATTCAAAGTGAAGCATATCAATCCTTGTGGGCAAGATTCAAGCCTGGTGAATCCTTTCCCTTCAGTTCTTGGATCACATACCCCTCCTTGTGCAACAATTTGGGTAGTGTTCTGAGGAATAATGCAGGCTTATTGAACTGAAGTGATTTTGGGTGGGACTGGGAAGGGTTAGGGTGGTTTGGTGAGAGTTTTGTTTGTGAGATTTTTCCTTCTTTCATTGTGATCTGCCTGAGTTTTTTCTTTCCTTTTGTGTGTGGGTTGGGGGCTTATTGCTCCCTTTTTCTGTTATTTGAGGCCTCTGATTTTGAGTGTGGGTAGTTTTAAGTGGTGATATTTTTGAGAGTTCTTTAGCCTCTTGGCTCCTTATCTCTTTTGATCTTGTTGCAGCATCACAGAAAACCACAACTGCTCAGCCTCTTCTCTGTTGCAATCACCAACTCCTACCATTCTGCAGCTTAGATTACTTTTGTTTGAAGAATTCTGGGTAACTTACATCACAAGTCACAGCTACCAGGATTTTTTGAACTCGATTTTCTTTGGAACACAGGTTAATTGTTCTTGCTGCAGCAACACTGAAGACTCCTCAGCCTCTTCTCTACCTTCTGCAGCATTGATTTCATTTACTTTTGAAGATTTTCTGGGTAACTTGCTTCACAAGTCACGGTACAATGGTTTTGAATTTGTTTTGACTTGGAACACAAGTTAGATGGATTACACACATCACTCACTACTGATTTTGGTTAAGACTAGTTTTTGTCTAATTATAGACTACTTGATATGTATTTCTCTAGTTTTCACTTAGTTTTTAGGCTTTTGGCACATGTTTGCCCTAGGTACTCTATATTGAGTCTCCTTGGTTGTAAGCCTTTGTGGAGGGCATGTCCTTTTCCTTATACTTCTCATCAAAGTCTTGGTATAAAATCAAAAATTGCTGATAAAAAAAAAAGTGTAGTCTTTTACATATGTGCATCTGGTTTATTTTGTATTTGTTGTAGAAGAACAAACTGAATTGTCGTAATTGAGTTTATTGCTTTGAAATGAAAATACTTTATGCATTTATTTGTGTATGTGATGTATTTTTTTTTTTGGTAAAGCAATGAATTGTTTGGATAAGTGTAATGAATTTCTATATAAAATAATGGTGATGACACAAAAAAAAATCTTATGATTGTATACATGTTTGATGTATGTTAATTTTGCATCTTATCTGGAAAGCAAATGGTCTGGTTTATCATATCATTATCAAGGATGGGTCATTAGCAAGAAAAGCTCTCAAAGGATGAGGATTGCTCTCTGCATAAATAGATGGCAGATGGCTTGGCTACTCTTAAGATCAAGGAAGGAAAGTCTTCACCAATGGACAGCTCTCAAAGGTGTGAAGAATTATAAAGAAGATAGATGAACATGAAGGATAATTACTCATAAGATCAGGAAGGAAGGTGCATTGGTCAAGGATAGCTCAGATTGGTTGCAATCTGCATAATAGGATGGCATATTTGTTCTGGTTACAAAATTGACTCAAACTGATTGCATTCTGTATAACTGGATGGCAGAATTTTGGCTCTTTTTGGAAGCAATCTGCATACTTGGAAGGCAGAAATGGTTAATTAAGTGATGAGTTCTCTGAATTTCAAGCTAAACACAAAGCCTTGGAACTTCTTTGATCACAACAATGGTGATCCAATTATCTTCTGATGCTGCTGATATATTTTGGTGGACATTCTCCACTTGTTTGCTGAAGTTGTTTGCTGAAGTTAAAGGTTTCTATTTCTAGTTTAAGTCATATTATGTTGCTTTTGCTGAGTAATTAGACCTTGCTCAGTTAGTGTTGTGGTTTAAACACCTTCGGTTGTTTTGTACTTGGATCATCCCCTCTTTTACCTCAAAAGAGGCTATAAATTACATTTGTTTTGCTGATAAAAAAAAAATAGCTGAAGAAAAAATTGGCATGGCATATATGTATTTAGGACCTAACCTTAAAAAAACTTGGCATGACCTATTTATATTTGCAACATAGACCTTTTTTATTACATTACCAGCTGAAGTAAAGAAACACACATACAAATTTCATTTCCAGAACCTTAAGTCATTCAAACAAGTTCAAAAGATACATACACTTGTTTTTGTCTATCAAAATATGTTGAAGTAGATAAAGCGTTAAGTTTTTTTCATTACCAACCCATGTCCTACTATGTGGAAACACGTGAATTACAAAATATTTCCAACTCATAATACTGCCACTACATGTTTTAAAAAAGTGCAAGTGAATCTTGTATCTTTTGGGCAAGCCAATGAAGGGAAGGTTGGTTGAACATTCAATATGAAGATTCAAAATACTGGAAGTTAACAGGTAAATCTTGAATAATCTGCAATTCAACTTGTAATCAGTAAGAAATTATATGAATATGTTTTGGCAGTTGTTCAATTAAGATTGGGATAGGCCAACTGAACTTGCTACTGGATCATTATTTTCGGTTAATGTCTTCCTCCTATCACTCATCCTCCTAATAGCTTCTTGTTTGTAGGGCTCAATTTGCTCCTCCATCATACAGCAAAGTACAACAAGAAGTCTCTCTCAACTCTTCTCCCCCAAACCCTAGATCCGCCGCCTCCTTCTGCTTCCATCCTCACCGCCGGCATCGCCATGGCTTCCGGCCATGGTTGAAGCCGGCGGTGACGCCTTTGGTTCATTGCCCCCTTTGTTTTCCCCTTTTTCCCATCTTCCCCTCTCCCCTTTTCCGACCTTTCCCTGGTTTTCGTGGGCTAAGCCAGGTGTGGGAAGCCTTTCCTCTTCTCTCCGGACAATTTCAGCGCGGTTTGGCTCATGTGTCGTCGGGGTTGCCGTGTTAGGCTCGAGGTTGTGTGGTAGAGCAGATCTGGGTCTAGCCTAGACCAGATCTGGCCTCTATCGGAACTTCTCTCACCTCTGAAGTTCCCGTCCGGCCCGGTTCGTTGTGGTGAGTCGCTTGGGTTCTCTGAAGGTCGGGTAGTGGGAGGCTCTTCTGGTGGTTCAGATCGGCGCCGATCTTTGGTGATTGCAGGTGTTGGCTCGACGTTTCTCTAGTCCCCGTCGCCTTCTGTTCATTTCTTGGCCTTCCTTTGCCTTCCTTTGGGACGTTGAAGATCTGGTGTGGGAACCTGTTTCTGGGGTTCAGATTTGGGTGGGCTTCTTCTCCCTCAGGTTTGCTCGCCGTCTTTGCTGCGTCCAGTTCCGTCTCTCTTTGGTTTCGAAGAGGATCGGGTAGGGTTTCGTTGCTGGTCGTGTTCGCGGGTGTGAGTGGGTAGCTGGACGGCAGGGGTTTCGGGCTGGAAGTTCGGGTTGGGCTTTGGTTCTCGGCTGAGGTGGGTTTTGGTTCGTTGGCCTGACGCTCCTTTGGGCCAGCCTTGTTCTTCCTTTTGGGCCGGCCTTGTTCTTCCTTTTGGGCTGGCCTTCTACTTCCTTCTGGGCCGGTCCGGTTGTTAGTCTTAGTGCCCGTAGTTCAATCCTAAATGTCCAAATGTATATATCATCGTTAGCAATAAAATTAAAGCGGCTTTATATTACTTATGTGTTGGAGTAATATATCGATGTGTGCTCTGATCTATGCCCACCATGCGAATAGAACCATAGATCGAGATAGATCACACTCGATGGGTCCCTAGTCAACGAAGCTTCACTAGAAGCGACTAGTATGAAAGATGGCTCTTTATGGCTTACGTTCTGTTAGTCATTGGAATGGGATTCCGGAGTCTGATCATAGATATCATGTGGGACATGATATTGGACGACCCGCCGTGAATATCTGCCATAGATTAAGTCATGAACATATTCAGTGTTGTAGCTTGTCATGTATCCTTAGACCAAGGAGTATTTGTGATCGCTATGTAGTCAACAACTGAGTTTGACCTGAGCCTAACGTTGTCCGTAACAGAGCTTCCATAACGGCCAGGATTGGCTTGGGGACGGGCTACATGAGTGACACGAAAGACGGCTAAGGGATTTATCCCTCATACTAAGGTATGGGAAAGATATCGGTTCTCGGCCGCTTGATCGAGAGTGACTGGAAGAATAGCATGGCCATGCACATGATACTGGGTATCATATCTTCAGTCACCTCACATATCAAGGAACGGTGATTGAGAATAATAAGGATGACGGCTCTATGCCTTATCTCAATCAGGATATCGGAGATAAAAGGATAATGATAGGGACGACGGAAAGGTTAGAATCGACAGGGTCGATTCGCTATGTAGTGTCAGGCAATACTAAAGTCTCGTTAGTTGCCACTTAAATAGGATCAAGTAAAATGGGATTTTACGTTGATCTATTGACATGCATAAACCTAAGGGTCACACCGGAGGATGAAACTCATTGACACATTTATGGAGAATGGCCAAAAGGGAGTTGTCTCGGGACATGACCAAAACTGGGTTTTGGGTCATGTGCCCGTAAGTGAATAGGACTTTACGGATCGAGACAAGGCTTGGAGTCTTGGGATTGATCGCGTCGGATAATGTTGGACATTTCCGGTATGGAAGGCTTGGATGCGAAGAGCGAATCACGGGACCTCGTTGGAAATGGCCACGGGCCATATTCCAAGAAACCCATGAAAGTCCCATGCAACCAAGGCTCATGGAACTAATTAATCAAGTCTTGATTAATTAGTACTAAGTAAGCAAGACAAGGATTAAGGTGTTGGTGATTCACCACCTAACCCAATCTTGTCTTGTCATACTTTGTCCTATTTACACCTTACTTGTCACCATGCTTGTCCCATGCCTTTAGTTGGACAAGTATGGGGTTTGTTATGTTTAAGTCATCTTTTTTCAACATAACAAACACAAGACAAGAATAGGAAACACATTTTCTCTCCCTCTTCCATGGCCATTTCGGGTTTGGCTAGTTTCCACCTCCATTTTTGTGTTCTTGAGTCCTCAAAGAGAAGAACTACGTGGCTTTGATTCCCATGTGGATACGTAGGCGTCTTGGAGACTCAAGCCAATCATTCGTTAACCGGTGTTCTTGTTTTGGTAAGAGATAGTGCTGAATTTTTCTCTTGTGAATCCATTCTTTGTTAGTTGTTTCATGGTTTTAATCGTCTCTTGGTTTTTATTGATTTTCCGCTGCGAGTTGGTTCATCTCCAACCCTACCTCGAGACCCAACAGTGGTATCAGAGCTGTGCTACCTTCGGGATTCACAAGACGGTGTTCAAAGTTTCGGTTTTGCTTGAAAGTTTCATTTTTGTCATGTTGTTTTGCTAAATTGTTTGATAACATGTTTTAAATTCTTGTTTATGGATTTAATGCATGTAAAATGAATTTTTGAAAATGATTTCAAATCTGGAAATTTTGAAAAAAATTTGATTTTTCGGGTCTCGGGAGCGGGACTCTCGGGGAGCCGAAACCGGGACCGAACGGGGCTCCGTTGGACGGAGCTAGGCCAAGCATGACCATTGGATGGTTGATATGCCAAGGCTAAACCGTTTTGTTAGTTATGACGAGTTTGGAACCGTCATGACGAACTCGAAGATCAAATGTTCAAAAGTTTCATTTTTGAACGGTTTCGATAAACCGAGCATCAAAAATTTTCGAAACTTGGCTATTAATTAAAATCGGAAAATCACATGATGTTTGATAACATGCTTGTTTGATGTGATGTTGGCATGGTGTACATAATAGCCCCGAGCTCGATTTAATTATTTATCGCTTTTCACGGCCTGCGAGCCGTTAGAGTTAGCGTGTAATTATTCTTTCAAGGTGTGGTCGTCGAACCACTTGTTTGTAATATTTATTTATTCCTGACCTGCGAGTCGTGTATTAAATTGTAATTTTTTACTCAAGACGAAGATAGGGCGAAAAGGTCATTTGGTGGCTTTTCGGGTGTTGGCATCGGCTTGGAGTCGGTGGAGCTCAAGAAGCTAGTGGGAGTTAGTTTAGGGGGCTATTATGTGCACATTTATCGCTTTATGCTTGGTTTAGTTTATGCCTGACTAATTCTATGTTTTTTAGAATTCCATGCTTAACTTTATTTACCGAGCATATCACCTCACATGCAAAGATAAAATTGGAATTTTAATCCTTGTGTGTGAGCCCTTAGAATCGTCATTACATTGGATGTAGGTGACGGGTTCGAAGGAAGAATTACATTGGATGTAATTTGAGGCATCATTGCATTTGGAATGTAGTTGATGTGCTCATCGCATCTAGGATGTGCCAAAGTTTTAAACACAACCGGACAAGTAAAAGCGGGTCATGTCCGATACCTCCCAATTATCAACACCTTACTACCTCCCCGTCCTATGGGTGTCGTGCGCATTAGCGGAGCATCCATGGGAAAGCGGGGTAGTAGGTTTGGACGACATATGTGGGTGTCGTGCGCATTAGCGGAGCACTTACATAGTGACGGGCCATAGTTGAAAATTGGTGGACCCGACTACGATTCTCAGCCTGAGGTTGAGCTAGGGTAACAGATAGGGTAGCCGTGTACATAAGTACATACCCTAGCCAAGAGTCACATTGGATGTGATTGGATGGAGTCCTACCTACATAGCTTGATTAAGTGGTGAGCATTAGTTCAGCTTAATCGAGTGAATCAAGGATCTTGCTTTCAGATTCTAAAGGTTTAGAATCGATTGTTGGTGTTTAAGCTTGATCTTCATAAAATTTATTCAGTTTACTGATTGAATTTTATCTGTTGTAGATCAAATGGAAAATTCAGCGAACATTAATAGTTTGTCATTAAAAACCATTCTTGACAGGGTCAAGCTAAATGGGACAAACTATTTGGACTGGTACAGAATTTTGAGGATAGTCCTCAAGTCTGAACGCAAAGAATATGTCCTTGACAAGGCTGTCTCTAAGACCATATCAGAGTTACATGAAGTGTCATTAATTGCTGAGAAGAATATATCAGGGATCTGGGATCCAAGGATATTCTGATGGTCAACAAGGGAATTGGAAGTGGCAAGGGCGGGGCCCATGCGCACTTGGCAGGAAAGATGAGACACATGAGAATGTCTGCTTCTACTGCCAATAGCCTGGTCATTGGAACCGGGATTACAGGAAGTTCACGGCTGATCTGAAGAAGGGCAGTGGGACTGCGCCTTCATCAAATAGCGTGGATGATCTGAAGAAGGGCAGTAGGATTGCGCCTTCATCAGGAAACCTGGATGATCTAAGGAAGGGCGGTGGGACCGTGCCTTCATCCGGTATTAACTCTATAGAGCTACATCTCTCTACTTCCAAAGATTCATGGGTATTAGATACCAGGACTGAATCTCACACATGCACTTATATATGGTGGCTGAAAGTAGGAGAGGTTTGGAAAGCACGAAGTGGACCTCAGAGTTGTGGCAACTGCTGTAGGATCCATGAGTGTTGCTTTGCCAAGAGACCTTGTCTTAGTACTGTATAATGTATATTGCATACCTACTTTTAGTAGGAATATTATATCTGTATCCGTGTTTGACAAGGAAGGATATAATGTTAATATTGGAAATGGAGTTTTCAATGTTCTATGCAATGATATGTTTTATACCAGTACTGACTTGGTTGGAGGATTGTACATATTAGATATGGGTAACAATGCCTCAAGTTCTATATATTCCGTTAATACCAAGAGGTCTAAAACCAACGATTTAAACCTAACTCTGTTAAGGCACTGTCATTTAGGTCGCATAAACAAGAAGCACCTATCAGCACTTCAGAAGTGCTGACTTTCAGGTTCATTCGAATTCCATTCGATCGATAGGTGCAAGGTTTGTTTGATGGGCAAAATGACTAAAGTGCCATTTTATCGATCGCGATGAAAGGGCGGGTGAATTATTGGGGCTGATACACTCGAATGTGTGTAGACCAATAAGTTCACTTGCCAGGAGCGGTTTTAACTACTTTATCACATTTACTGATAATTACAGTAAATATGGTTATGTCTATTCGCTGAGACATAAGTCTGAAGCTTTTGATAAATTCAAAGAGTTTAAGACTAAAGTAGAAAACCAGCTCGACAAAGGTATTAAGGCACTTCGATTGGATCGAGGTGGAAAATACTTGACCACAGAGTTATTAGATCATCTAAAAGAGAATGGGATCCTTTTGGAATGGACTCCTCCTAGGACACTGTAGATGAAAGGTGTAGCCAAACGGAGAAATCGGACATTGTTAGACAATGGTCCGTTCCATTATTAGTTCCATTATGCTGTAGAGACGACCGCATTCATAGTGAACCGGGCTTCGACGAAGGGTGTGGAAGGGACACCATTTTAAAATGATATGGGATGATGCCCGCTTTGTCCTTCCTAAAGATTTGTGGTTGCGAGGCTTATGTGAAACATTTGGTTTCGACTAAGCTCGAACCAAGATCTGAGATATGCACCTTCGTGTGGTATCCCAAAGCAACAAGGGGATACTACTTCTACAATTCCAGTGAGAACATGGTGTTCGTCGCATGGGGTGGGGTCTTTATGGAAAAAGAGTTTTGTTTCCAAAGACGTCATTGGGAGGACTGTGCATCTCGAAGAAATTCAGGATGGTACAGATCTGTCTAAACCAATTGGCAACCCAGTAGAAAGGAGCCAGAGATTGTCATAGAGTAAGAACCAATTCCTGTTACAATTCCGGAAGGTCCAAGGCGATTTGAAAGGATCAATCTTCCACCTCCAAGATATGGTATCCAGAGGTGACAATGAAGTCATGGTGGATCACGATGATCCAGCCACCTTTCAGGAAGTCGTGGATGGGCCCAACTCCGAGTTATGGCTGGGAGCCATGAGGGAGGAAATACAATCCATGTCGGACAACCGAGTCTGGGAACCGGTTGATCCCATCAATGGTGTGAGGACCATCGGATACAAATGGATCTTCAAAGTGAAGATGGACATGGACGGCAACCCTCTGACCTACAAAGCTCAACTGGTGGCGAAAGGTTATAGGCATGGATTGACTATGAAGAAACCTTCTCCTTAGTGGCTATGGTCAAAATCGATCCAAATTCATCTTGACATAACTGCGTATCATAATTACGAGATATGGCAAGTGGATGTCAAAACCTCTTTCCTAAATGGAAATTTGACTGAGTACGCTTGTATGTCTCGGCCCAAAGGTTTTGACGATCCGAAGAACAAAGGAAAGATTTATAAGTTGTTGAAATCCATTTATGGATTGAAACGAACTTCTCGGAGTTGGATCCTTCGTTTTGATGAAGCTGTAATTGGATTTGGCTTAATCAAGAACGAGGATGAATCTTGCGTTTATAAGAAGGCTAGTAGGAGCAAGATTACCTTTCTGGTTCCCATTGAAAACAACATCCCAACCTTGCACGAGACTAAAGCTTAGTTGAGGAAGTGTTTTTCAATAAAGGACTTAGGCGATGCTTCTTATATTTTAAGGATTAAGATATGTAGAGATCGCACCAAGAGTGTCTTGGATTTAAGTCAGGGAACCTATGTGAACAAGGCATTGAGTAGGTTCTTAATGCTCGATTCAAAGAAAGGACTCTTACCCACTAGTCATGGCATTCATCTCAGCAAGACTTAGTGTCCTAAGACACCTGATGAGCTGAAAAGGATGATGAGAATCCTATGCGCCTGGGGGCAGGATCGATCATATATGCCATGACATGTATGAGACCAGACGTCTCGTAAGCCTTATGTTGTACCAGTAGACATCATTCTAACCCGGGGGAAAGATGATGCTGAATTAGTCGTCGAAGGATGAGTAGACGCTAGTTTTCCAAGACAAATCCAGATGACTTTAGAAGTCAATCAGGATATGTGTTTACACTGAATGGCAGAGCTTTAGCTGGGAGAGCGTAAAGCAAGATATCATTGCCGAATCTACGACAGAGGCCAAGTACATGGATGCTGCAGATGCAGCTAAGGAGGCTATGTGGATTTGGAAATTCATGGCAGGGCTGGGTGTAATTAAAAACCCATACAGCCCGGTGAATCCATCTTGCGACAACACAAGGGCCATTGCGCAAGCTAAAAGCCTAGATCGTATAACAAATCCAAACATGTACTGTGGCGTATCCACCTCATCAGATAAATACTGAACTGAGGTGAAGTGAAGATAACCGATATTGCAACAGATGATAACATAGCCAACCGTTTGACTAAGGCAGTGTCACTGCCTGAACATGTTAGACATGTAAAGTCGATGGGGACATATTGGAGTTTAGATTGGAACTAGGGCAAGTGGGAGATTGTTAGTCTTAGTGCCCATAGTTCAATCCTAAATGTCCAAATGTATATATCATCGTTAGCAATAAAATTAAAGCGGCTTTATATTATTTATGTGTTGGAGTAATATATCGATGTGTGCTCTGATCTATGCCCACCATGCGAATAGAACCATAGATCGAGATAGATCACACTCGATGGGTCCCTAGTCAACAAAGCTTCACTAGAAGCGACTAGTATGAAAGATGGCTCTTTATGGCTTACGTTCTGTTAGTCATTGGAATGGGATTCCGGAGTCTGATCATAGATATCATGTGGGACATGATATTGGACGACCCGCCGTGAATATGTGCCATAGATTAAGTCATGAACATATTCAGTGTTGTAGCTTGTCATGTATCCTTAGACCAAAGAGTATTTGTGATCGCTATATAGTCAACAACTGAGTTTGACCTGAGCCTAACGTTGTCCGTAACAGGGCTTCCATAACGGCCAGGATTGGCTTGGGGACGGGCTACATGAGTGACACGAAAGACGGCTAAGGGATTTATCCCTCATACTAAGGTATGGGAAAGATATCGGTTCTCGGCCGCTTGATCGAGAGTGACTGGAAGAATAGCATGGCCATGCACATGATACTAGGTATCATATCTTCAGTCACCTCACATATCAAGGAACGGTGATTGAGAATAATAAGGATGACGGCTCTATGCCTTATCTCAATCAGGATATCGGAGATAAAAGGATAATGACAGGGACGACGGAAAGGTTAGAATCGACAGGGTCGATTCGCTATGTAGTGTCAGGCAATACTAAAGTCTCGTTAGTTGCCACTTAAATAGGATCAAGTAAAATGGGATTTTACGTTGATCTATTGACATGCATAAACCTAAGGGTCACTCCGGAGGATGAAACTCATTGACACATTTATGGAGAATGGGCAAAAGGGAGTTGTCTCGGGACATGACCAAAACTGGGTTTTGGGTCATGTGCCCGTAAGTGAATAGGACTTTACGGATCGAGACAAGGCTTGGAGTCTTGGGATTGATCGCGTCGGATAATGTTGGACATTTCTGGTATGGAAGGCTTGGATGCGATGAGCGAATCACTGGACCTCGTTGGAAATGGCCACGGGCCATATTCCAAGAAACCCATGAAAGTCCCATGCAACCAAGGCCCATGGAACTAATTAATCAAGTCTTGATTAATTAGTACTAAGTAAGCAAGACAAGGATTAAGGTGTTGGTGATTCACCACCTAACCCAATATTGTCTTGCCATACTTTGTCCTATTTACACCTTACTTGTCACCATGCTTGTCCCATGCCTTTAGTTGGACAAGTATGGGGTTTGTTATGTTTAAGTCATCTTTTTTCAACATAACAAACACAAGACAAGAATAGGAAACACATTTTCTCTCCCTCTTCCATGGCCATTTCGGGTTTGGCTAGTTTCCACCTCCATTTTTGTGTTCTTGAGTCCTCAAAGAGAAGAACTACGTGGCTTTGATTCTCATGTGGATACGTAGGCGTCTTGGAGACTCAAGCCAATCATTCGTTACCCGGTGTTCTTGTTTTGATAAGAACTAGTGCTGAATTTTTCTCTTGTGAATCCATTCTTTGTTAGTTGTTTCATGGTTTTAATCGTCTCTTGGTTTTCATTGATTTTCCGCTGCAAGTTGGTTCATTTCCAACCCTACCTCGAGACCCAACACCGGTACCTTTGGGCCTGGCGTTCAGGGTCTTGTTGGGTTTTCGCGGTGCAGACCTGTTTCCGACCTTCTCCTCCCGGACGTCGGCTGAAGCTCTTCTCCCTATGCTGGCTGGGTAAGTCATCTCCCTCCCGTGCTTTCTTCCTTATGCTGTTTTGTTTCCCTTCTTCTCGCCCTTGTGTGGGTTGAGTTCGCCGGTCAGGGGTTGGCCGCCGGCGAGGTTTCAGGGCACTTATTTCCCATTCAGAAGCATCAGTTAAGGTTTGAAAGGTAAATCGGGTTTGCCTCGCCGTTGCGGTGTTGGCCGCGGCATTATACTCTGGATTCCTCTCTAGTGGGATCCATTCTATGGCTAGGGATTCGACCCGCCCTCTTAGGTTAGGGTTTCTGGTTTGACAGCTGACTCGGCTTGGGGTTTTGGAGGCTCTTCATCTCTCGTATCATCTTGGACTTTCTTCTTTTAGGCGCTTATCATTGCCTCGAAGCTTCATTGGTTCATCATTTTCATTGCAAAGTATCCTTACGGGCTCATTTCATTCCCCTGCATTTTGGTGCTTCAAGGTGTTCCTTTCTGTGGTGGTTTGTTGTTTGGTGGTTGTTTCTGGGTACCAGACCCGCTGTCTTTGCTTCTGTATTCTTGGAGGTGGTTGTTTTATCTTGTGGTTCTTTGTTTCTGTATTCTGGTTGTAATCTTGTCTTGTTGGGTTGTTTTCTTGGTGGTTAATCTTGGTGGTTGCTGGTGTTAGCAATCTTTGTCTTGTTGGTTGTAATATGGTGGTTCTTTTACTGTTTTTCTTGTTGATTCCCTTAAAAATCGACTTTGATCGATTTGGGGTTTCTTTTGAAGATCTGTAGCTAGATCTAGGTTCCTTGTAATCCTTTTTCACCTCAAAAGAGGGTTTATAAAATTTCAATATGCATTGCCGATCAAAAAAAAAATTTGCTCCTCCGTACATTGTTTCATTCTTTTCTGTTGTCTCATTAATATTGCATGAAGTATTCTCTTTTGAATCTCAACTGCCTCGGTTCCGTAATGGTGAGTGGTAGTGGCCTTACCATAAAAATCTCTGTGAGCCAAGGAGAGTTACGAAACAAAAGAATTGGGGACTATGTCAAAGCAGTGGGTTTAAATCAATAGCTTCTGGAAAGCTAGTAATCGATCAGTTCGAGAACTTGGATGTGGAAGTGAGCAAACAGCTTATCACAGATGATGATGAAGAGAGCGATTACGAAGGAATATGGGGGATACTGTAAAAGACACCGATATTGGTGCCGACTCTGATCAACTGTGAAACGAGATGAAGCTCCTCTCGTGGAATGTGAGAGGAGAAAACTCTCCTCGTAAGAGGAGAAGTGTGTGAGGGGTGATTGTAAAGGAGAAACCAGACTGTGTATTCTTTCAAGAAACGAAATTGGTGGAGTGGAGCCCAAGGTTATTGAGAATCTTTGGTTTTACTCATGAATGGAGTCACGTGCATATCCCAGCCGAAGGAGCGTCTGGAGGAACCGAAATTTTTTTGGAAGCGATCAATTTGTGAGTTGGAGAGCCATTTTGTTTGGGGACAAACCTTAATTTGGAGAGGGAAGCTATCGTTAAAGGGAGAAGCAGTGGATTTTATCAATGTGTATGCCCCAAAAACGTCAAGGGAAAGAAAAGATTTGTGGACAAACCTTAGTAGTATCATCAGCAACTTAGGTGAAGTGGTCATTGTGGCCGGTGATTTTAATTCAGTAAGATCGGACTCGGTTTGAAGACACTCGGTAACCTCGCCGGTAGATTGTAGAAGGTTCAATGATTTTATTTTAGGTAACGCTCTTGAAGATTTACATCTGGTAGGTTGCAAATTTACGTGGTATGGGTGTAGAACATCGTCTAAAGCCTCCAGGTTAGATCGATTCTTGGTCTCGCCTGAAGCGTTGTTGCTCCTTGGAAATGTGACTCAACGGGGACATCCAAAACTCCCGGCCGATCATAGACCCATAACGCTCGCACTTAACCACAAAAATTGGGGCCTGAAGCCAGCCGTTTTTACAGGCATGGCTGGAACATAAGTCTTTTATGGAGTTTTCGAAGAAGAAGTGGGAGTCATATATATGCAGTGGGTCAGTAAGGTATAAATTGTGGTTTAAGCTGCGGTGTTTAAGGAAAGACTTACAGTGTTGGAACAAAGACATCTTTAGTAGACTAGATTCGGAAGTAGAAGAGATAGCCAAAGAACTTGATCTTTTGGACTCGATTATAGATGACCGAATGCTCTTTGAATAAGAATGTGAAAGGAGAAGTGTTTTGAGTACTAAATTGGAAATTAAACAGAAACTACTGGCAATCATATGGTGTCAAAAGGCGAGAAGTAATTGGGCGGCTCATGGGGATAATTGTTCTCGGTTCTTTCACAGGTTGTCAAATCTGAAAGCAAGGCGTAAGTACATCGATCAACTGGAAGGAGATTTCGGTGTAGTAGTAGAACCGGATGAAGTGAAAGAGGTGGCTTCAAATCATTTCGCACAATGCTTTGCTGAGATCGTGGGTCAAAGGGTCAGCCTGCTGGCATTGCAGTTCAAGCGTTTGTCTCTGGTTCAATGTGAAGATTTGAAAGCTCCGGTTTCGCAGGAAGAAATTCTACAAGCTGTGTCAGATTGTGGGGGAGATAAAGCACCTGGTCCCGACGGGTTCACAATGAAATTATTCAAACATTGTTCTAAAACCAAGGTCCTTGATTCACTCGATCAATCTGAACGAAGGCTGACTACTTAATCGAGCTATGTAGGTAGGACCCCGTCCAATCACATCCAATGTGACTCTTGGCTAGGTATGTACTTATGTACACGATTTACCCTATATGATACCCTAGCTCAACCATAGTTGAGAATCGTAGCTGGGTCCACCAATTTTCAACTATGGCTCATCATTATGTAGGTTCTCCGCTAAGGTGCACGATACCCACATATGTCGTCCAAACTTTCTGCCACACTTTCCCATAGATTCTCCGCTAAGACGCACAACACCGATAAGACGAGAGGTAGTAAGGTGTTGATAATTGGGAGGTACAGACATGACCTGTTTTTAATTTGCCGGTTGTGTTTAAAGCTTTTGGCACATCCTAGATGCGATGAGCACATCAACTACATTCCAAATGTAATGATGCCTCCAATTACATCCAATGTAATTCTTCCTTCGAACCCGTCAACTACATCCAATGTAATGACGATTCTAAGGGCTCACAAACAATGACCAAAATCCAATTTTATCTTTGCATGTGAGGTGATATGCTTGGTAATTAAAGTTAAGCATGCAATTCTAAAACACATATTTTATGCTTTTATTGGTGACCTAAATGCTCTCACGACTGAAAAATGATCGGAGCTCCAACCGTAAGGCTAAGCGTTTCAACCGTGAGGCTAAGAATTTCAAAGCTCCCAAACATATCAAAGCTTCCTTCTGTGACGTTTGTGGGATTAGGTACGTGAGGGAAATCTCTAAATTCTGTGTCGTGTGTGGTTCGTCTCGATTGGATGTTCTGAATGGAGGACTCGTAGACTCTGTTTTGGGTCAGAAAAATAGAGCTGGTATGGGAGTTGCATCCTCGCCTGCGACGGATTCGGACGGGAAGAGAAATGGAGAGGGGTTGTAGGTGATTGCTTCGACAAACATTTCAGGAGAAATCGTAAATGATTTGGTGATGGAAGCATCAACGGTTGGACCTGGTACTATTGATGGTGCACAGACGGTTTTTCCGGCATTACAGACTATGGATGCGGCTGCGATTCCTCCAAGGTGCTCGGGTAAGAAAATATTTGTGTATAATATTCCTACTGGTTCAACAGACTTTTGGATGCGAAGTATCATTCGGGAATTTGGAGAAATTTTGTCAGCCATCGCTATTAAACGATCGAATAGGAAAGGAAGGTGTTTTGGCTTTGTGGAGTTCCTTTCCTCGTCTGCAACTAAGAAGGCCGTTGAGGTGTATGATGGATTCAAATACAATGGGTATATCCTTATTGTTGTGTTATCTCGTCCGGAACAGGTCTCGGTTCCGGTTAAACAGCCACCAGCTCCAAAACAGAGCATGTTTAACAGTAATCCGATTTAGAGCAGGACCAATAGTTTGCAGGCGAAGGTTTTGATGGGGATGGAGGTGATTCTGTGTCAATCTTCTCAGAAGTTGCAGGTGATGGCTTGCAACTCTATTTTGCAGAGTTCGGTAAACGTCAAACTGCAGGAGAAGGGAGAAGCGGTGTTAGAAGTTGGAAGGGTAGAGGATTCTCCGAGGAGCCTGGTGGTGTTTTCTCCATCGGATATTGATCGGAGATTGCTTCCAATGCTATCGTCGGAGCCTGTACGAACGGAGTTCGTGATTTTTTGCACCGGTTTTTTTGCAACTCGAATCTCTCCTCAAAATTTTGCTTCGGTCATGAGTCTTCTGGCTTGTTAGGATTTCCTACAATATGGAATTGTGATCAATCACAAGATTGTAGGGATGTTAGTATATTTCGTGATTCTCAAGTAATTCAATCTGATGTATGCCATTTGGAGTTTTTGGGCTCCAACAGTAAGGCCCAACCTGCAGATATGGGTTGTTCTAAAGTTATTTTCTTGTTAAGCCCTTCTGTGGACAAGACTTTGGAGGTTCGGTCAGCTTCGGAAGCTCTTATTGATGTCGGGACCCGACTTGAATGATCTTGTATTAAGAGCTAAATTGGCTAAAGGAATGGGACATAATTATTACGGAGAACCCGCGTGGCCCAACGACCTTTTATACATTTTTCCTGTAGTCATTTTAGGTACTATTGCATGTAACGTGGGTTTAGCAGTTCTAGAACCATCAATGATTGGGGAACCCGCGGACCCATTTGCAACTCCTTTGGAAATATTACCCGAATGGTATTTCTTTCCTGTAATTGCTCCCCGGCAACGGCGCCATAAAACTCGACGCCCTGCGGGTTTTAACCGCAAACTTGAGCACGGCAAGTGCACCGGCCGTCAAGTAGTAATCGGATTTGAAGTTCAGAATATCGAGCCCAAAGGAGCAATAGACAATCACTTACTATTTAAAATTTGTAGCTAAGCTATTTCGGTAAAGATATGATTTTTAAGTTTCGAAAATAAACCTAAAACGACTAGAAAGAAAATACAGAATTTAACAGAGAGCTTTCTTATCTTGAATCAAGTGAAGAGAGATCAAGGGCACGGGTTCATCGAGTTCATTCCATAAAATTGAACACGTTCGATTGTAGCGATGTCGACTTATTTTAGAGGCAACGAGTTGTCTCGAATCTAGTCCTAACTTCTTTCGAATGATTCGGACCCTAATGGAATCTAACCACCAGGTTCTTTCGAATCACGATGTAGGAAGACCCAAAGCGTTAAACTCTATGACAACTTCTAACTTTCGACCAAACAAGTCTATAGCTATTGCAATTGTATTAACCCCGCTAGTTCTAGCTAGGATTTAAATCCAACCTATGACCGATTTTTGACTTAACTAGAATCCTCCTCTTTCGAGCTACAGATCCTAATTCGAAACAATTACCAAGCCTACACGGGAGGTAAAGCATTATGCACAAATCAATCATAGACACTAAAGCAAATCAACAATCATCGCAATCGAAGCATTCAATTTACAGAAATCCCTACTCTAATCCCCCATAGCCCTAGAAATTGGGGGTTTAGTTGTTCATGGTGAGAAAATGCAAGAATGCAAAGAAGCAAACAATTAAACTCCTAATCAAGAGGAAAGTAGAGATACAATCACCGAATTAGTTGTCTAAGGTTGCTCTTCTTCTTCTTCTTCTTCTATCTCTCTCCTTGATGCTCTTGAAAATCCACCAAAAGAAATGCACTTGAGTAGCCAACAATAGAGTTTGTCTTCAAAAATCAACACTCAAAATAAATCTCAAATGGTTCTTTACCCAATAAAATTGATCCTCAACAAATAATACAAGATAGAAGCTCCCTATTTAATTCTATAAAAAAAAAAGCAATAAAAACTATAAATAAAAAAAAGATGCCTCCCTCTACTGTTCGTGTTCTGTGTATAAAAAATGGTGAAGAAGCAGACTTTCTTTTTTTTGTGCGGCGCTGAATAAATGAAAAGGGAAGAGGAGCTGCTGCCCTAGACAATTGGAACAGATGGCGCGCAGAGAGAGGAGCAGGTGTCAAGAGGAGAAAGGCTTGAGGGCTTGGACAGGTGTCGCGCGGGCAGAGGTGGAGCTGAGGGACAGGTGGCGCGAAGGGATCAGCCGGCGGCTGGGTTGGGCCTGGATGGGACACGTGTCCGCACCACGGGTCGCCACGCGCGCGGAGGCGGGCTGTTCTGGACACGTGTCGCGCGAAAGGAGGCTGGCGGCTAGGATTGCGGCGCCACGTGTCGCGCGAGAGGGAGTGGCGGCTGGGGCTCTGAGCTGGCGTGGACACGTGTCACAATCTGATGGGCTGCTCCATTTTTGCTCCTATTCCGCTATTTTGCTCGCTCCGGATTCGTTTGGACTCCGATCGATCTCGTTCTTGCGCCAAAAAATTCCTCTTTTCAAGACCTACAAAACAAGACCAGTCATGAATATATTTCGAAGCGAACAAAATCGACCTCTTGACGGTCCACAAGCACAAAACACCCAAAATGCATCGAAAATCCATCGGAACACCGAACATATCGGTAAAATCAGTTATTCATGCTAAATCTAAATATATGATAGAAAACCGGGACCAAAAGCCTATACAATTCGATATAAAGTGGCCCTTTTATGTGTTAAAATACACCCGCATCAGTCGGGGTAGAAGAGAAGAAGGAGGTCAGTCTGTGGAAGGCCACCCTCCTTCAACATCGTCAGAGTCGACCTTCTACGTATACGGTTGTTACTCGTTCGAGAGCTCGTTCTTTGACTCTGGATCGATCCATCAAAGCAGCGCCTCCGGTTTCGACCTTGTGGAAATCCTCTCATAAGGCCCGACAAAAATCAGCTTATTAGTTGGTTTATTTTGTTTTTGTTTCGGTTTTTTCTGTTCTGGGATAAGGATTGTCCTTATAGTTCCCCCATAACAGAATTCCTTTGTAAACGTGGCACAGGTCTTTTGACCCCTTTACCCTGATTCTGCTTGAATCAGGGCATTCCGAAATTTTTTTGGATTCTGTCTTATTTAATAATATTTTCGAGCTTATAAAAAAAATCATGCAAAAACTAAACCAAGCATAAAGCGTTAAATGTGTACGTAATAGCCCCCTAAACTAGCTCCCACTAGCTTCTTGAGCTCAACCGACTACAAACCGTTGTCAATACCCGAGAAGCCACCAAATGACTTTTTCGCCCTTTCTTCGTATTGTGAAAAATATTACAATCGAATACACGACTCACTGGTTGGAAATTAATAAATATTACAAATAGTGGTTCGACCAAACCTCGAAAAAATAATTACACGTTAACTTTAACGTCTCGTAGGCCGTGAAAAGCGATAAATAAATTAATCGAGCTCGGGGCTATTATGTACACTATGCCAACATCACAGCACACATCGTGTTAACAAACAAGCGTGTTATCAAACATCATGTGATTTTCCAATTTTAATTAATAGCCAAGTTTGATACTCGGTTTATCGAAACCGTTCAAAGTTGAAACTTTTGAACATTTGAGTTTTGAGTTCGTCAAGATGGTTCCAAACTCTTCATGACTAACAAAACAGTTTAGATCGGCATATCAACCATCCAATGGTCATGCTTGGCCTAGCTCCGTCCAACAGAGCCCCGTTCAATCTTGTTTTCGGCTCCCCGAGAGTCCTGTTAACGATACCCATAAAATAAAAATAAAAATCCAAAATTCAAGATTTGAAATAATTTAAAAAAAATAAAGTTTTCATTCATTAAACCCATAAACAATAATTTAAAACATGTTATCATACAATTTAGTAAAACAACATGCATAAACCGAAACTAGAAGCAAAACCGAAATTTCTAAACACCGTCTTGTGAATCCCGAAGGTAGCACAGCTCTGATACCACTATTGGGTCTCGATAAAGGGTATGAACACATACTAGCAGCGGAAGAAAATAAAACTTGAAACCATATAATGGAAACACTGCCAAAGATTAAATACGCAAGAGCATAAATCAACACAAGTGTTCTTACCAATTGTTCAAGAACACGAGAAAAGAAATGAACACCAAGGAAAGGATGATCTACTTGAGTCTCCAAGACGACTACGTATACACCCCGAGTATCAAAGCCACATGGTTATGTTATTTAGATTTCAAGAACACAAATTTTGGAGAAAATATTGCCTGCCGAACCCTAGAGAGAGAGAAGTGTTGGAGTTGTTCTTATTCTTGTCTTGTGTTTTGATATATGAGTAAAATGACTTAATCCCTCAATATCATCACCAATTAACAAGGACAAGTAAGGGTGAAGCATGGTGTAAACTAGGACAAGTATGGTGCTAAGTATAGCTAAACAAAATGGGGTTAGGTGGTGAATCACCAACACCTTAATCTTTGTCTTGCTTATTTAGTACTAATTAATCAAGACTTGATTAGTTAGTTCCATGAGCCTTGGCTGCATGGGCCTTTGATGGGCCTCTTGGAATATGGCCCATGGTCATTCCCAATAAGGTCTTGTGATGTGCTCATGGCTTCCAAGCCTTCCATACCGGAAATGTCCAACATCATCCGACGTGATCAGTCCTAAGACTCCAAACCTTGTATCAGTCTGTTAAGTCCTATTCACCTACGGGCACATGACCCAAAACCTAGTTTTTTCATGTCCCGTGCAAACTTTCCGGTTGGCCATTCTCCATAAATATGTTAATGAGTTTCATCCTCCGGTGTGACCCTTAGGTTTATGCATGTCTGTAGATCAACATAAAATCCCATTTTCCTTGATCCTACATAAGTGGCAAGTAACGAGACTTTATTATTGTTTGACACTGCATAACGAATCGACCTTGTCTATTCTAACCTTCCCGCCGTCCCTGTCATTATCCTTTTATCACTGATATCCTGATTGAGATAAGGCATAGAGTCGACATCCTTATTATTCTCAATCATTGTTCCTTGATATGTGAGATGACTAAATATATGATACCTAGTATCATGTGCATGGCCCTACTATTGTTTTAGTCACTCTCCATCAAGCGCCCAAGAGCCGATATCTTTCACATACCGCAGTTAGAGGGATAAATCCCTTAGTCTTCTTTCGTGTCACTCATGTAGTATATCCCCGAGCCAATCCTGGCCATTATGGAAGCCCTCTTACGGACAATGTTAGGCTTAGGTCAAACTCAGTTGTTGACTGCATAGCGATCACAAAGACTCCTCGGTCTAAGGGTACATAACAAGCTACGACACTGAATATGTTCATGACTCAATCTATGACACATGTTCTAGGCGTGTCGTCCAATATCATGTCCCATATAATATCTATGATCAGACTCCGGAATCACATTCCAATGACTAACAGAACGTAAGCCATTAAGAGACATGTTTCATATTAGTCGCTTCTAGTGAAGTTTTGTTGACTAGGGACCGTCGAGTGTGATCTATCTCGATCTATGTTTCTATTCGCATGGTGGACATAGATTAGAACACACATCGATATATTACTCCAACACATAAGTAAAATAAAGTCGCTTTAATTACATTTCTAATGATGATATATACATTTGGACATTTATGATTGAACTATGGGCACTAAGATTAATATTTTGGTAAACTAAAAATCTAATCGAGTTCAAGTGGTTAGTCCCATTATGAGTTTGTGGTAATAATTTTTCAATATCACACACACTACGTACGAGTAACTGAGTATAAGTCTCGGGGAAAAGGGATCTAATAAAAGCTTTGTTTGGGATAAAGGGTGTGAGGTGCGGCAGTTCGCATGCAGATGGAACCTCACACCCGGAACCTCTCAAGAGTAATAAAAAGATGAACCCTCAGCCTATCTTAGTGTGATCCAAAATTTTCTAAACGGAATCGTAAAAAACAAACAAAACTTTGATCTTCCATTTGACTCGTAAAGGAACTAGATGGTTTTACTATTCACATAGTTCCAAGGCAATGTAATTGCATGACAACACCAAATCGTGTGATTTGTGAATGAGTCTATGTATGCTCCTGATTAGTACAACTAGTATGTTAGAGTTGATAGAGCAAAAGGGCTAAATGATGATAGGGAGGCTTTCAATTTTTCTAGACATTTCCTTTTATTTTGCAAACCAGCACATATACACTCTTAATCTTCAACAACTAAATAATGATTAGCGGAAAGTGGAAAGAAATGATGAGATATTTCACTCCATTATCGAGCTCTAGGCCAATATTGCTAAGAAAATCCAAGTTGTAAGCACAAGCGTTCTTTGGGTCTAGATTTTTGGTCTTTTATTTTCTTTTGCACTTGCATAAGATCTTTTAGTCCAGTTAATAGAGCCAGCATATGCATCTTGTTATCGCTTTCAATAATCTAGAGCCGTAAAGATCCTCCTGGAGAATTTTGTATCGACGGGTTTACCTTGGTATTTGTCTTCGATTTATTTTAGCTTTCTCGAGGGCGAGAAAGGTTTAAGTGTGGGGAACTTGATGGGCGTAAATTTGACTATTTTTCCCTATATTTTTACCTTATTTGTGCCTCGTTTTTATATTTTTACCATTATTTAATAATTGCGCATAGCCTCATTCCTTAACGATATTTTTCAAATATTCTAACAATATTCATCATTGGTCTCATTTTGTAGGCCTCAAAAAACAATATTGGCGCAAGAACGAAGTTGATCGAAACACAAACAGAACGGGTATGAGTGAAAAAGCATAAAGTATTATAATGGAAAAAGGCTGCTACAGAAAGGGCCACGTGGCGCAATCAGAGCGTGCCATGTGGTGAGTTTATCTACACCTTGATTCTTTACGGCGGCAGCGCACGGTAACATCACCCGCCCTTTCTCCCACACCCTTGGATGATCTGACCATGCATCCATCTGTCTGTTTGTCTGAGCTGACTTCGCCTCTCAACCGCTCAATCTGTTGATCGTGAGATCAACGCCTCCTCGCATCTATATGCACTGCTTATCTGTGTTGCCACCCGCACAAGATCCCTTTTCCAGCAACAAATCTTTCTTCCCCTCAATTGCGCGCGAATGTGAAGCTAATTTATATATATAGAGAGTATAGGAATAAGATTTTTACATAGAATTTGAAAGAGAATATTTTTCCAGCAAAGTCTATTTTCTTCTCTTTTGTTCTTGGTTCTTCTTCAAGCTTGGAGCAAGTTTCTATCACCAAGGGCATAGTTTTGAAGATACAAAGAGGATTTGAACTTCCATGAAGCCCACTACCATCTCCATCTTCTCCATTTTCATGTGTTGAAGCTTTGGAGAGTTGGAGGTGGTGGGTTTGCAAGCTAGATGAGTTTTTTTATTGGGTTTTTCAACCCAATCCCGATTTTATTCTTTTATCCTTCTCTAGATTGTTGTAAAGTTATGTTTTTTGGTATGTTTGTGTATGATTTTGAATCAATGGCCTTGGATTTGAATCCTTTGGTCATGGGTATTGTGTAAATATCTATTTCCTTTAAATTGATGCATGGATTTATAGTTAATTTGATGTTGGTGGTGTTATTTTGCATGATTTGGGTTTTTGAGCTTAATTCCAATTGCTCGTATGGATTTTCATTTATATTTAAGCTAAGCGATGTTCATGCATGATTCTCTTACTTTGTGTTCGAAATTTCATGTTTTTTTGAACCCGATTTTGGGTGCTACCTATTTCATCTCTTGTATGTATATCAAGTTCTAGGTTAGGGTTGATAAAAATCCAATCTTTAGCCATTTAGTGAAGTTATCTAGGATTTCTCATATTTTTATGTCTTGATTTCCTATTTATTACATAGAAATATGCTAGGTTGTGCTTCTCAATTCTCTTGTGTGTTTCAAGCAACCGAACAATTTAGGATTATTTTCATAATTGTTGTGTGCGCTATGTAGATCGATGTTTAGAACGATCCATGATTCGATCTAGTGTTGAGTTGAGATTCACGTGTATAGAATTTACTTACGCTTGTGTATTACAAGAATATCGTCATACGATATTCTATGTAGTTCGCCTTAATTATCGGTGACCATATTTATAGATGGCATTCGGTAATTAGGATGATGAACTAGGCGTAGCAAAGTAGATTTTTCGAGTTTTTTAGAGTTTACTTATGCTTGCGTATTACCAGAGTCTCGTGATTCGTTACACTATGAAGTTCTTCTTGATTATTTAAATCATTTTGATTGGTGGTGCTTGGTTTTTAAGAAGTGAACTAGGCGTAGCTAAGTAGATTCTTCCATGATTTAGAGTCTTACCAGAGCTTCGTGATTCGTTTCTCTATTTAGTTCTCCTTGAGGATCGATGCATTTTGGTTGTTAGGATGTTGAATTAGGTGTAACTAAGTAGATTCGTTGAGTGGTTTACCTATCTCTATTTATGGTAGTTGGTAGCAAGAGTGGCATGTATGCGTTGTTATTTCATGTTCGAGGATGATCAAGTTTTACTCAAGACCATAGAACTACACCCTATTATGATTAGTTTCTAAATGATTGGTGGTACGCATATCGTTCCGGGAAATGGTCGTATGCCCTCTCCCTATGACTAGTATGTGGTTGATTTCATGATACTGCATACATAGGAACTTAAGTGTTATAAGACCATAAGGAAAGCATTGTTGATTTTTACCCATCGTTCACCATACCATGCGTTAATTGGAATTCGTATTTACTTGTACCCATGAGTGGCTCTTTGTGTGAATCAATAGCTATGTATCTTACGTGTTAGCGTGTATATAATTCTATTTTGTCTAGACTTAAAACAATAATGTTACCTTTTCTCCCTTTATTTTTCCTTTCGGGGATGTGGAATTGACAGCCCACATGACCTGGTATTAGCGAAATACTAATGATACCTCTACTCCCTATGGGTCGACTAATACTTAACCGTAAAATATATTACTTGATGACCATGTATTGATGCACATAAAAAGAGGAATTTGACCCATAGTCATCCCCACTCATCAATCACCATATCATACATACTTATAGTGTGAGGGTTCAACACCCTCTCACCAGCAATTGCCCTTCTCCTCATTTTAGGTAGGGTGGGCACGACCGGTTAACCGGCACCAGAGCTAATTCAGGCCACTGGAACCGGGACCTCTGGTGGTCCCAATTGAACCACCGGAACCGACACCGACAACCAGCGATAAGGCCGAAGCCCGGCCGGCTTATACAACCATCGGTCCCGATTTTTAACCAGTTACACCGGCCTTAGTGGGCCTTCACTTGGGCCTCAAAATTTGGGACACAATCAGCACATCTAAAATAAGCTTCACTTTTCGGTCTTTTTTTTAAACTTCTTCCGGCTTAATATCACTAAATTTTAGATCTACTTAATATAAAATATATATAAAAAAATAGAGATCTAATTTAGGAGGAGGTTAGAGAAACCCAAAAGAGGGGCGAGAATAGTGATAAGGATCTCAGCTTCGTTTGCACTTGCATCATAGATCCAGAAACATGAATTCAAATGAGGCGAACATGAAGTTCATGTTGTGGGTCTCGGGCCTCTCAGCAAAGAAAAAGGAAAAATGAGGCTGAAATGGCTTTAGGAGAATCAGAGATATAGGTTGAGAGTTGTGGATTATAAGTATATATAGAGCATACTAAATCAAAAAAAATGGTTGAGATTAAAACCCTGGGATGAACGGTTATGATGCAAGTTCATTTTCTGTAAGCTTACATAATGGGCTTATTTTAAATAAGCTTTCTAGTTATTACAACCGAAGCCCAACCTATTTAAATAATAAAACCTACTTCTTCGTCTTCTACCACAGAACCGAGCACATAACTACATTTAATATGTAAATTGGCGGCAGAGTACTGGTGTGGTGGTGGCGTCAATGGAAAATAGTCCATGTGCCGGTTTAACCGGTTAATCGACGTTCATGAACATCTAAAACCGACCACCGGCTGGACGCTCCTCGGTTTGGCACTTTCTACACCGCCGCCGACCGGAAATTCTCTCGGTGCCGATGATTTCGGTGTCGGTACCGGCGGGTTTCGATGATTCTGGTGTACCTTGCTCACCCTTACTTTTAGGTCTCTAGGTGGTTTTTTGCACAATGGGAGGTAACAACTTAGAGTAACCTAGTCACTTGTCTAACTATCTCTGTTAAGCTATGGTTTGATGTACCCTGAGTATATTTTATCATAGATACTCACATGAAAGTAATCATGCACATATGTAATACTCATATGAGAAATAGTGTACATGACATGAAGACATGGTAACCCATTCAATTAGAATTCAAGGCATATACATGTTTTGGAGAGTAAAAACAACTGTGAACTACTCATTCCTCGAACATACCTTCCGTTTTTTATCATCAATTTTTTATTAATGGACTAATTCTTCAACTAGAAGAAAAAGCCAAGAGAACTAAATGTCTCTCAAGGAAACAAACACTAGTATTCAAACCTTACACTTGCTTGTATCACAAGAAAACCACCCAAAATTCAAACTTTCAAAACCACCCCAAATTTCATTTACCCCCTTTTCATTTGTTTGTGCCCCAAGAAAAACCAGTAAAGGTGTCCAACCCTTCCATTCTCAGTATAGTGTATTCCTACCTCAAAAGCAACATTACTCCAATCCAACACTGATTTAAAAAGCCAAGCCAATATAAGCTTGAATTTCACCACCAAAAAACCCAAATAATTTCTCACAACCATTTCCTACTGATCCCAACTGGTGTGATGGCTGATGCAGATCCCTCAGGTCATTCGAAGCTGCTGCAACACCACCAAAGCCAACTCTCTGATGCAGATCCCCCAGGTCATTCCAAGTTGTTACAACACCACCAAAGCCAACTTGATCTGGTTGTTTGTACTCTATGCTCACCAAAACAACATTGGAAACTTCATCCCAGTCCAAGCTATATAACCTGCAGAGTGCTTCTCTTTTTTTTTATTAAAGAGAAACCAGTTCAAGTAACACCAAAGGCAAATCACCAACAGAAAATAGGTGACCCAATAAAATGCTACCCCCACTTTCAGAGCAACAGTCCACATAAGTTCAAAGTGAAACTCAGATAAACCCGCACACCAAACTGCTCAGCCAAAGGTAAGGCTGAAGGAATCCCAACCCCAAAAAGAGTCTTAACCTCACCTCTAAAAAAACAAATCCAAAAAATACCACCCCAAACCAACCCCTCCCCCTCACCAACCCCAAGATAAGTTCACATCCTCTAAAGCTCTCCAAGTCCAAAACTGCATAATCAATAAAGAGTAAGGACAGGTCTAATTTTTTTCCTAGAACACTTAAGTGGACACTTTAACCAATCATTGTAGGAAAAAGGCTGGAATTTTCTAAACAAACTCCACTCCGAGTTGAAAGTATAGCTCTGAATTTGTTGTAGGATGATAACTGCAGTAGCTGATGTGTTGTTGAATACTAAATCATTTCTAGCTAACCAGATGGTTACCAATACAATACTTCTCCATTAATCTGCAGATTCCTGAGGACCTATCTCCACCCAGCTATATAGAAAACTCAAGAAATTGTCACACATTACACCCATGAATCCCCACCAGTTAAGCACTGCAGCCCACACCAGCCAAGACCTCTTGCAGGTTAAGAATAGATGATTAATTTCCTCAAAATCCCCAGCAAAAAAAGGACAAAGTGTATCTTCCAAAGCCATATTCAATCCCCTGGCCTCTAAAAATAGTTTTGTAGGGACTGCTTTATGACAAGCCAGCCATATAAAAGCAGAAATTTTAGGAGGTGTAGTAGAAGACCAAAGGTATTTGCTCTAAGGTCGATCCTGCAGATTAGCCTCATCCAGATAATTATACATTTTTTCACCTTGAAGCCTGCTTCATGAATTTTCCACATGATTTTATCATCCCCGGCATCTTGCAGAGCAAAAAGATTGAGGGTTTCTGATAATAATCTGAACTGCCCCAACTCCCACCCTCTCAGAGCTCTCCTAAAGGTAATGAACCATAGGCCATTGTTCCAAAAGTGGGCTACTTTCTAGTTTTTGTGAATAAAAAGGTGGTATAACCTCCCATATCTGATCTTTAGAGGTTCTACTAACCATCTGTCTTCCCAAAAGTTGACTCTCAAACAATTGTGAACAAACCACTCTAAACCAGCAAATCCCACAGCATTACTGAACTTTTGATCAACCAACAAAATATGTACATGACCAAGGAAATTTTGATTTCCAGAGATATTGATCTTTAATAAGTCCTAATCTTCAATACACCACCCATATTTTGCACAAATGAATTTCTTCCATAATGAGTTGGTCTCCACAGCAAATCTCCACCACCATTTAGCTAACAAGGTAGTGTTCATAATATATAAACTCTTGATGCCCAACCCTCCTTTCTCCTTAGGTTTAAAAATTAAATCTCACTTCACCTTATGCAGAACCTTCTTAGAAACAGTGTCATTCTAAAGAAACCTCATCTGCCACATCTCCATTTCTCTCAGCACCTTCTTTGGAACTTTGTAAAGTGACATATAGAACAAAGGAAGAGAGGATAGAGAGGATTTGATTCTTCACTCCTGTTATTAATTATTACTGCCAAATCTGAGCTTGTTATTGCAATTCTATTACTATATTCTTACATTCTCCAAGTTTCTTATAACACGATCAACCCTCTATCTCTCACCCTTCCCTCTGTATCAGTCACGAAAGAGGAGAAGTGAAGCCCGGAGCTCGCTCCCCCTTGTCGCCGGACATGGCTGTCGGTACTACCAGAATCTCCTCCGCCGTCCACCGGATCTGGTCGCACCCCCCAGCTTTGTCTCTCCGGCGCAACGTCCTCCCCCAGTTTTCCTTAAGCTTCTTCAGTTGTTTACAAATAGTATAGCATATGATCTTATGACAACCGTCACGTGTACTGTGCCCTTATAAAATAGACCCATCAATTTTTTATTAATATATTCAAGAAGCTCATATATCAGAAAATTTCTACCAAAATTTACCTATTGGTTGAAAGGCTACGACAGACTATTTACTTAAAATGCTCTGGTACTATGAGAGGCTTTACACCATCCTTTAGGGTTCTTATCATCTACCCAAGATTACACATTTTTATTTAGATCCAGTAACTTCTTTATCTTCTCATTCGACTTCACTAAAGATGTTTCCTTTGGAAATGCTCACACTACAAATCATAGTTATTCCTTCTTGAACCCAGTGAAAAAATTCTCTATTAAGTGTCGAACATAAAAAATATGCTCTGCACCTTATATCTAATCTCTAAATAAATGTACCACCCTGCAAAAAAAATAGTAAGAAGATTAAATCCTGAACAATTTTTAAAGACATGATTATTAATTACTTCTAACTGCCTCCACTTATGATCTACATAGTTTAACAAACTTTTTTTTAATAGGCAATTTTTCATTGATAAACCCTCTTTTTGAGATAAAAGAGGATAAGAAATACAACAAAAAAACACCCCAAGATAATCATATGTTATCTATAAGGGATCAACTACAACAAAAGGGAAGGCAATTAAAAAAGACCCATAAAAACTTGAAATAGCTTGACTTGCAAGGCAAGCCACTTGACTTGCAGTCCAAGTAACACAAAACCGCCCCAAGACATAACCAAATTGCTTCCAAAAGGGCTTGCACAAAACCACCCAATGTGAGAACCAGATTGCTTCCGCAAAAGCTTGCAGCAATAGACCAGCACCAGTGCTATGCTGATCCAGTAGTAAGCTGCACAAACCAAATTCAGGACTGAAGATGTACTTGTGATTCTCAAAAGAAAATGCAGCATTATCTTCAAACAAAGGGGCAAGGCTAGGGATGAACTACATAATTGTAAGGGTCAACAAGTAGGAGTTGCCAAAAGGAGCAACTCTGCATAAACAAGCTTCAGCACCAAGATGAAGAAGTAGGAAAATAAACCTGCAGAACAAAAGAGGCTCCAAAGTACAACCATAAATGAAAGGAAATAGCAAGATGGGACTGTAGAACAAAAGAAGCCCCAGAGAAAAAACAATACTCAGAAAAGAAGAAAAAAAAGGAGGAACCCACACTCAGAAACAGAGGAGGAGTCCTAAATACCCACACTCACAACAAATAGAGAACCAGAACCAACGGACCTAAGCTACCTTACCAAAGCTCACATCACTCTCCCAAACCCATCCCAGGCCCTTCCCAAATCCCAATCCCCAAAGAACAATGAACTGAACATGTCTAGAGCTTAACAAGACAGAGGAGAAATTTTCCAAGCATGAAGGGAGAAAAAAAGTCCACTGAATTGAAAGGAAGTCCAAGCCCAATTATAAGACTGATTGAGGATGATGTCAAAAATCTGAGGAGTTGTGATATCAATTCCATTGAACAAAAGATTGTTTCTTGCTAGCCATATTTGCCAGCAAATGAGTTGGATCAATCTAGACCAGGCACTTTTTCTTTTCTGGTGAAGAATATATGACCAGGCTGAGAAGAAATCATTGGCATTGGCTGAGATGACCAATTCAACACCCCCACCATTGGCAAACTAAGGCCCAAACCCTCCAAGCCTTGGGAAAGTGAAGCAAAATATGGGATACATCCTCATAATCCCATAGACAGCCCTTGCAAAGAAGATCTTCAAGGGAGAAATACATACCTCTTCTCTCCAAGAAACACTTGGTTGGGAGAGCATCATGGCAGGCAAGCCAAGAGAAGGCAGTGATTTTGGGAGGTATGCTTGAGATCCACAAATATTTGAACCAATTGAAACTGGAAACTGAGTTACCATGTTGCTGTAATAAGTTATATATTCTCTTTACTGAGAAGCCTTTTGGATCTCCTGACCAAAGCAAAATATTCTCATGAGCTTGGAGATGAACACCATTGAGAATGCATTGCATAGACAACCAATCATTTTCAGCCCTTCCTCTTAGGGCTCTTCTAAATTGCAAATCCCAAGAAGGGCCAGAACCAGCATCAGAAACCATGGCATTTTTTAGTTGAGAGAGATAATAGAGCCTTGGGAATAAGGTTTTAAAAGGGACATCTCCCCACCAAATGTCATCCTAAAAGAGGATTCTATCCCCATTTCCAAGCTTCCAGTATAAGCCTTTGAAGCCAAATAACTCATTCAATCTGAGGTCTGTATTCAAGGAGATAATTTGCTGAAGAAAGCTTCCTACCCCAATTTCACTAAAATTTGAAAGATCCCACTCCTTTGGATTCCACCCATATTTTGCACAAATCACCAACTTCCAAAGACTCTTCTTCTCTAGAGCAAATATCCACCACCATTTAGAGAGCAGGGCCACATTCATTAGGGTCAGATCCTATATCCTCAAACCTCCCTCTTCCTTTGGCTTGCACGCTGTATTCCAATTAACTTACTGAAGGTTTTTGAGGTTGGTTTAGCATGCCAGAGAAACCTCTTCTGCCAGCTTACTAAAGCCTTGATGACTCCTTTTGGGGCCTTTACAATAGAGAAGAAATATAGTGGGAGTGCACCTAAGGTAGACTTGATCAGAGTTATCCTTCCTCCTAATGATAATGTTTTGGCTTGCCATAGACCAAGGGAAGATTTAAATTTCTGCACAATGGAATCCCAGGAACTGATTTTTAGCACCCAGAGGGAATCCCAAATAAGTGAAAGGTACTGATCCAATTGAACAGCTTAAGGAATCAGCTAATGCCTGAGCTTCTGATTCTGCTCAGTTGAATGGGATGATCAAGGATTTTGAATAATTGACAGATAAGCCAGCAGACAACATGAACATGTGGAGAGCATATTTGAGGCATGAGGCACTATTTTCATTTGCCTTGATGAAGAACACTGAGTCATCAGCAAATTGGAGATGGGATATTAGAGGACCAGCTGGATTCATTTGAATACCTTGAAGAAGACATGATTGTATGGAAGCTTTGATTATCTGATTGAGACCTTCAGCTACAAGCACAAAGATGAATGGGGAGAGAGCACAGCCTTGCCTTATGCCCCTACTTATTGAAACATCAGGAGAGGGAGAACCATTTATTAGAACTGAGATGTGAGCTCTAAAGCAAGAGAGCATCCATAATTTCCATTTGTGACCAAACCCCATTTTGGATAGAATGCTTATTACAAAATTCAAATTCACTTTGTCAAAGGCCTTTTCTAAATCAGCCTTGAATATGAATGCTTTGGACTTTGATCTTTTCAGATAATGAACTACCTCTGAAGCAATGAGAATGACATCCCCAATTTGCCTCCCTGCAATGAAGGCTGATTGTTCATCTCCTACCAGTTGGCTTACCACAGTTCTCAGCCTAAGAGAGAGCAAGTTAGACAGGATTTTATATGCCCCCCCCCCCCCCCAATAAGCTTATTGGCCTAAAGTCATTGAAAGTGAGAGGGGAAGTTTTTTTTGGGATCAAGGTGATGAATGAGGAATTCAAGCCCTTTCCTAGAGCACCTGAGCTATGAAATGCTTGGATGAAATACATGAGATCTTCCTTGATAATAGGCTAGCAGGACTGAAAGAATTTAAGACTGAACCCATCTGGGCCTGGAGCCTTATCCCCATTGCATGCCATTAGAGCTTGAAGTACTTCATCTTCTGAGAAAGGTCTCTCCAACCATAAAGCTTGATCTGAGGAGATTGATGAAAAGGGTAGATCAGACAAAGAGGTGTCTTCAAGTGTTGAGGCAATGAATCTGGATGCAAAATGTTCTGCTGCAGCCAATTTAATATCAGTGGGATTAGAAATATGGAGTCATTATAACAAATAGAATTAATCTTTCTTCTTGAGCCCTTGAAGTTGGCAAGTCTGTGAAAAAATTTGGAACAATTGTCTCCTTCATCAAACCATTTTCTCCTAGCTTTTTGGCTCCATAACTTGGAGAGTAGTTTATACTTTTGAATTAGAGAAGCCTTACAGGCTCCCCTATCAGAACATTCATGAGGAGTTAAAGAACTAGCTTCAGCCTTTGTGTCATATTGATCAATGGCCTTGGTGAGGGTATTGATATGAGAGTCCAGATGGCCAAACACTTGCATATTCCAAATTTTAAGATCAGCTTTTAGCATTGCTAGCTTTTTCCACAGAATAAATTGGGGTTGACCAGCTACTTGATAAGAGTTCCAATAGCTTTGAACTGCAGGGAGAAATCTACTGTCATCAAACCAAATGTTTAAGAATTTAAAAGGTTTGGGGCCCCAATTCTGAACATTTTCTGAAAGCAAGACTGGCCTATCATCAGATATTGATCTTGGGAGACAAAGTTGAGAGGGGCTTTTCATCAAAGGGAGTAGATCAGCACTGATGAGGAACCTATCTAATCTTGAAGCAGCATTGCGATGACCAAACCAAGTAAAAGTACCTCCTTCAAGAGGAAGATCACATAGAGAAAGAGAGGATATCAGGTTCTACAAGTGTCTCAAATCTGGGTCCAATCTTCTTTGAGATGATCTTTCCTCTATGGCTAAGATTGTATTAAGATCTCCAGCCAAGATAAAAAAAATGATCTGCTTCCAAGGATTTGAGATGATCCAAAATAGAGAGGCAAAGAATTTTTCTCCTGGTATTGGAGTTAGGAGCATATATGTTGACTATGCAGCAATTATAGTCCAAGGATGAGACTTTACCAAGCCAAAGCAAGGCACCAGTGAGAGGTATGGCTCTACTCAAAACAAATTCTGAAGTCTTCCAAATAGATAAGATCCCTCCAGAGCTTCCTATAGCATCAATATCACAATGATCCCAACCAACACTGGGCCCACAATTCCTCAGAAAGAAAGAATGAATAGATTCCAGTTTTGTCTCTTGCAGCAATATAAAAGAAGGGCTTTTCTTGTGTAACAAGTTACTCAAACATCTCCTCTTCTGATATGAGGATATCCCTCTCACATTCCAAGAGAGGAGCAACATGAAGGGATTAAGAGAGTGAAGGAGGATTGGGATTGTCCCTCACCTGATCCTCCTTTTTTTTCACCAAAGCTTCATTATCTGAATCTCTGTCAAGGTCTAAAAAATCATCCTCAGACCCTCCTTCAAGATCCACACTCAAGTTATTTTGATCTTCAATACTTTGAAGATGTTGTAGTATGATTTCTTCTGCTACCAATGGTTTGATACCAATTTTCTTCCCAAAATCCCAGGTCTTCTTGGCCACTGAACTTTCCCCCAATACTGGAAAAACAAGCTTCTTTTGGAGTTGCTGAGAGATGGGACTTTCTTCTCTTATCTTTGATCTTGTAATATAAGAATAAGAAGCTTTTGCAATGGTTGATTTTTTCTTCTTCTTTTTAGATATGGGAAGAAGATATGGTTTTGGTCTGATAGATAGCCCCATAAAATCAGAAATCTCAGTAACTTGAAGGTTTAAAAAATCATCATCATTAGCCAAAGGGGATGAGGGGATGTTTGTTAACCCTATAGGACCACTTTGTATTTGTTCCAAATCCAGTGGACCCAAAGAGAGGGATGGAGAGGTGAGTACAACCTCCTTTTGTGTCTTAGATACATTTTTCAAAGGATTTTCGTCTTGGGTAAGCCCCAGCAATAAATATTGTGCAGGCCTTGTACTTTCAACAATGAATCCAGCTGATTTTAGTTGTGGGAGAACTGGGGATATGGTTTTCTCAATGGAGATTGAGTTACCCAAACTGAGAGACCCCACTTCAAGGGTTGGGGAGGAAAGAGGATCTGATTGAGCTAATGGAGAAACAGTGTTTCTGAATATTTGAATTTCCCTCTCATTAGATGCTGGTACTGTAGTAGAAACAACTTCAATATCCTTGTTAATAGAAACTAGGACTGTAGAGATTGGCCTTGCATCTGTGAGTAGTAGAACATCAGTATTTTCTGAACTGCAATTTGCAATAAGAGGCTGGGATAGGGACCTGTCAAAGGTGTCCTAAAAAACTAGGTTTAAAGAGGGGCTAAGATCCTGCGAAGCTATCAAACCCTGACTAACAGCATTAATAGCCATCCCAAATTGGGTCTGTTGAGAATGTTCCATTAAATCCATTTTGTTGGGAGTTAATTCAACCTCCAGAGAACAAGAGGGATCAGCAGCCTCATTAATATCTTCCACCAACCTAGTAACAGATTTTAAAGCTTCAGAGCTAACTTCTTCTGCATCTGAAGATCCAATGTCAGTTGACCAAGATGAACTACCAGCATCATAATAATTTGGGGGCAAAAGAGGAGGAACTGAGTCGGATGAGACTGAGGAAAGCAGTACTTTATAACTCTTATCAGCAAGAGAGATCAGAACCTCCACATAGAAGTCTTTAAGATGACTAGTTTGAATTAGAACATAGGCCTTGTCAAATGAGGAACCTGATTTAGAGAAAGGATGGGTGAAGACCAGCTTTCCAAAATCAATAGTTGTTGCTTGAAATGTTTCTTCACACCACCCTTGGAAAGGAACACCTTGTATAACTAACCAGGAAAAAATTCCACGATTAAGGCATGAAGAAGCACTCCAAGGAATGAAGGTTAGCCAATCATGGAGCCAAGAACCACCATCTTTCATCAACTCCACCTCAAAGGCTTCATCTCGACAATGAACTAAGATAACCTTACTTCCAAGACTCTTAAACTGGATCTCTGAAACTCCTTGGCCTGCTATTTCTCTTTGAATTGCATCTACTTGCAGGTTCAGATGGGAGAGAGCAAGGTGTGATCTCTAGAGCAAGAGTGCTTGCTTAGTTACCACAAAGCCAGAATGAAGATAATCTCCATATGATTTGAAGGAGCCAGGTATAGCATTGGAGTCTCTTCCTGAAGGAGAAATGAAGGACCTATCCCAAGCTTTGGTTACAATAATTTTGAAATTCCAGAAGGATCTCCCATTGAAGTTCCGTATGGCCTCATTAAGAGCCACAAGAGTAGAGAAGTAGACAAAGCAATAGCGTTTCCCTCTACTGTTTATCCTTGAAGCAACTAATGATCTGCAATACCCATGAGAAGAGCCAAACACATCCTCAAGCCAGAAATCATTCACATTGGAAGGAACATATAGCACAAACGCAGAAAATAATTTCCTGGAAGTGGTACCCACAGCAGCGTTAGAATTCCTTGTTCTTGGCTGAACATTTTCGAATCCTGGCGGAGGATAGCCCATTGAGGAAGAGCTTTGATTCTGATGTTGGGAGGTAGGAATTACCACCGAAGCTAATTTTGGTTTGAGGGTAACCCGGGAAGATTGAGCCCCCATCTTTGGGTTGGGGGAGGGCGGAGTAGCATTAGATTCAGTTACAACCGGTTGGAAATGTTTGTCATAGAACATCTTAATCCCGTCCAAGAGCTTAGTTTGACCTCCCGGAGAGTACTCCTAAGTTATGACAGACGAGGAAGGATAAGTAACCTTGTTTCTTCTGTGTTTGAGCTTGAGTCTTTTCTTGGCCTTCACTACTTCAACCATATTCGAGGGACACTTAGAAGAATAGAGGAAAGCAGAACAAATACAAAACTTAGAAACAAATGCAGAGAACCAGCAACATCGGTGGCCTGATGATCAAGAGAGGGATCATCATGGATACTACACCGATCAAGATGCAAGAGGAAGATAACACAATCAGGAGCTACCCAGATTCAAACTTGAAGATCAAAGAAATGATGAAGAACATGGCTTGGAGATCTTCATGTCGGTACTGTAGCAACTAGAGAGCACATGATACTTCCTGGTGGATTGTAGAGTTATTTTTTTTCAAGGTTGGCCAAATGTTAAAAGAATTTTTTGTTTAACAAACTTACTCTCATATTAAAACTGAAAGAGCCCACATGCTTGTTAAGACTGAGAATTGAGACAATTATACAACTTATATTGCTAGAAAAATGAAAGTTGACATAAACACAAGCATACATCCAAATTTTTAGAAATCGCTTAAAAATTCACTTTATGCAAGGCTAAAATTTTGTTTCCATTCAACTACGAAACCCTCAAATTTGATTTTAATTCGTGTATGAAAACCCTACATTTCAGAAACCATGAAAGCCTTGATATATTGATTAAGTTCAAATATAACACTCTAAAATCGAACTCATCATTTGGCTCTTCAGTTCATGCATGAAAGCCTTAATTTTACTCATGAAACATGTACAAACGCGTAGCAACAATCGAGTTCGACATGCCCTGAAAGTGACAAGAGGGAGAAAAAGCTCTCTAGGAGCTACAGTACTGTCTACAGTATTGTTGAAGATCTTCATCCGTTCTTCAGTTGTTCATCATCAGTTCATCTTCATCCATCAATCTTCAACAACACTACCTTATTGGCTTGATATGGGAGCTTCTTTAGCACTACAGATCACTCCAAGTGTGTTCATCAACGATTTCTTTTGAGGAATGAGATCTTGGGACTGGTCCTGCATTTTCTTCAACTGGTTTTGCAGCCTGGATACAAGTTGAGTCTTCTCTAATTATCCTTCTCTTCTTTTGTCAATCATGAAAGGGTATGTGGGAGTTAATCTAACTATGCAAGAACTCAGTGGAACTAACCTTGAGGATCGTAGGATAGGTAAAGCTCCATTTTTTGAGCTATTACCTCAGAAAAAAGGGATCAAATTGAGAGGAAGGAAGAAGCGTTCTCATTCAATCTCGTCTTCAGATCGGACACAACAATACTCCCCTGGAGGAAGAACCAAATAGTTGGATGGTCAGAACATGTTTTACGACAAGTACTTTAAGCCTATTGCTTCTGATATTGATCAAACACCAGAGGTTATTGAGAAGAACAGAGCACATCAACCAAAACCATAGTCACTGGTAATGTAAGAACCGCTCCCGGTCAACGCCTGTCAAATCGGCGGAAAAACAGGAAAATTTAAAATTTTGGGACACACTTAAATGAACCTAAAATTGACCCCGAGGGTCATATCGGACTTAAGTTGACCCCGATATCGACCAAAGTGAGTTCTGGGGGACTCAGGGCAACTTTTTGACCAATTTGGGAAAGGTTGACTTTTTACCGGAATAGTCAACCGAGCGACGTTTTGGTCCGTTCGAGGCCCGTTTTGGATCCAAAAAGCTTAGCCGTCGTCACAGCGGTCTTATTTGGGCCGTTTTCCTGTAGAACGCGAAGTTTCGTAATTTCTTGGAAAATGGGCCCGCGCGGTGCCCGAAACGGCTGAATTTCGCGAATCTGATTGAAAAATATCTACAAAGATATTTTTCTAACTCATGGGACCCACAAGACACTTTTCATAAATGTGGTGGTGGTTGGTTTTTAAAATAAAGAAAAAGAATTAAGAGTGGTAGTTTTGTAAATAAGAGATTGTTGTGTTTTTAAAAACAAAATAAAGAGAAAGAGATGAGAGATGTTCGGCCATTTGAGAAAAATGAGAGAAGGAGAGAGAAAGTAGAGAGGGAGAAGAAGGAGGAGAAAAGAGAAGAGTTGTGTCGATTTCCCGACGATCCGACCGACGGATCGTCTCAATTCTCGCGTATTCGTCATCCCCTCGTCATTCCCTACGGTAAGAACCCGACTTTTTCTCGTTTTGGAACGTTTGAATTTTAGGGTTTGAGTTTAAATGGGTTGATTAAGTTTGGGTTAAGGATTGGAGTTCGTTAGGAACGTTTTGGGGCGAAAAGGAACGTTTTCCATTGAGGCCGGGTGGGGCCCACTTGGTCGGGCCTCGGGTTTTTCGTGTTCTGGTAGTCTTGGACGATCCCCAAGTCGATATATCACACCCGGAACGAACTATGGAATTAAATTGTGAAAGTTAGAAATTTCGGGTTTAGAAACTTTAAACGCGAATTAAATCTCTCGGAAGTCGGAAATTGATTTCGTCGATTGCATTGGAACCCTTGAATTATTCTAAGATCGTAGAAACGAAAACAGGAATTTTCGGAGCCCCGGAAGGGCGTTTTCCAATCCCGGGCAGATTCGCCGAGCCGAGTGAATCGGGCCTTTCTGGGCCCATTATTGACAATGTCGAGTAATTGGGAAGTTTGGGAGTGATCGACATTACCGGGGTTGCGTTTGGGCGTCTAATTCTTTAAAATTCAGCTTTGCCTGCGAACTTAAAAAGTGTTCTAATTGTGTTCATGTTAGATCGTGCCGCCGACCGCGGAAAGGGGAGGCTAGGCGAGTTATCACGAGCACGTCGAAGCTTGGGCGTGGACTTTTGGGAAAGCATTACGAGGTAGGGAAAAGTAGCCGGATCTCGGTTTTGACTAGGGAAAGTTAACAGTAAAAAAACATGTGACACCTAGTGGTGTCGTAGGATAAGTAAGTTTATCGAGCATTAGAAATGCAGGCAACACTTAGTGGTGTCGTATGATACGTGAACGTATCAAACAATAGAAATGCATGTGACACTTAGTAGTGTTGTAGGATAAGAGAACTTATCGAACAAGATAAGTACTAGTGGCATTTGGTTATGCCCGAAGGTTGATTGAATTGTTTGTGTTTGTGGGTGGCCATGTGTGCCTTGGGGGTGTTGAACCCGTATTTTAACTGTTTGTGTATCGTGGGTGGCCATGTGTGCCTTTGGGGTGTTGAACCCGTATGTTACTGTTTTTTCGTGTTTGTGGGTGGCAATGAGTGTCCGTGGGCAGTTGAGCCCGTATTTGGTTGACTAACGTGCCGAGTGGTAGTTAGTCGTGTTGTCGTATTCTTTTCCTTTCATTTGCGGGGTATTGTGTGTCATTGGTTGTGACTGTGATTTTTCTGGTGGTACTGTTGAGCTATGCCCGATGGGTGTGTCGTACCCTCCAATGCGTGGTCGGTAAAGAGCAGAGGGTTGTGGTCCCGTAGGTGAGTAGCACCTTCCAGCGCATGATTGGTAAAGTGATAAGGTTAGAGTTGTGCCCGAGGGGTGTGTCGTACTCTCCAATGCGTGGTCGGTAAAGAGCAGAGGGCTGTGGTCCCCGTAGGTGAGTAGCACGTTCCGGCGCGTGATTGGTAAAGTGCTGAGTTTAGATTTATGCTCGAAGGGTGTGTCGTACCCTCCGGTGCGCGGTCGGTAAAGAGCAGAGGGATGTGTCCCCATCAGGTGAGTAGCAACTTCCGGCGCGTGATCGGTAAAGTGCTGAGGCTTGTGGTTGCGGTTTGCGTGATTTTGATCATTTCTGTGTTGTGTTCTTTGAGGTCGTCATTACGGTGTCGGGTGTACATTACGGGTACGGGTGGTTAGATGGTAGGGGAAGGTAACAGTTTTCGTGTGACCGTCAGGTTATTTGAGTTTGGGGATAGTAGTCCCCGGTGTTTTTTTTGTTGTTGGTGTTTCCGGCATTTTCTGCTAGTATGTCGTAGTCAGTCTGGTATTCGTGGTGGTCAGCGAACGCTCACCCCTAGCTGCTTTTCCTATAGGTACTGGTCGCGAGGCGGACTAGGGGAACTCTCGAAGCTTGAAGAGCTGGGAGCGGGAGTCCGGGTTTTTGGGAGTTTAGCGACGTACGCTTTAGTTTTTGTCCGCTTGTTTTGGACGTATTTTAAGTTGTAAATTATTATTTTGATTAACTCAAAGTGGTGATTTTAAGCGGTTTATTAAATTGTTTTATTGTTTCACCGTTCGCGTTCTTGGTTCGGTCCTGCCGAATTCGGGGCATGACAGGTAAATTGTCTGGGAAAGCAGAAGGTATTTAATCCTACATCCTCCTCAACTGGCCCTCCTCCGGGGTTTGAAGGATATCAAAGAAATTTGTCACAGGAAAGGCTGAACACTCAGACAAACAAACACAAGAGAGATCTTGTAGATACCACTGATTTTGGGAGGAAATGGAGAAGGAGATTGGGGCCACCTTTGAAACATGAGGGATATAGAGGGTGGGGTGAGGTCAGGATTGGTGGATTAGAGCACTGGGCATTTGTTAGTAATATCCCACCAAACTCATCTTCCTTGTGGCTTGAAGATCAAGTCAAATCTACTGGGGAAGTCATTTCAGTTCAAGCCCCAACAAAACCAAATTTAAGAAGAAGATAGTTTGCTTTTCTGAGATTCAGATTTGAAGATGGATTGATGGCAGCAATAGAAAATTTCAATGGTTGGCATCTGTGTGGGTATAAGGTTTTCATAGCCAGAGCTTGGAAGAAGAAAGCTAGACTGTATCAGCAGTCAAACTCATATTTACAGTGGAGAGAAAAAATACAAAAGCAAGAGAAGAATCAAAGCAAAATACCTCAGTTTGAAAAGAAGGAAGAAGACTTGGGGCACATACAAAAGATTCCTGCCACCCTTGGCTCTGTAATGACAACCAATGTCCACAAGCTGCAAAGGTCTTATGTGGCTATCTCAGTGAGGAATCTCAGTGCGAATGCAATAATGATAGAAATGGCTTTGGAAGGAATCTCAGTTATTGAAGTAAGAGACTTAGGAAGCAGATGTGTTTTGTTAAGCTTTCCTGAAAAAGAGTATGAAAGATTAATGGTGGAGGAGAATGTAAGATGGATTGATAATTGGTTCATCATCCTTCCCAACACTCAGCATTTTTGCAAAAACAAGGGAAGGTTTCAGTGGGTAACAATACATGTCATTCCTTTTCATGGTTGGTGCATTGAATCCTTTGTTGGTGCATTACATGGGGTAGGAGAACTCATATACACTCACCCTCTCTCAGTCACTAGTTATAATTTGGAATCAGCATATGCATTGATCCACACTTCTACTCTAGAAATCTTCAGTAAAATTACTAAATTCTGGTTACAAGGGGTAAGCTTCAATGCTCTTGTATCATCTACTAATAAAAATCCTTTGCCTCAATGGGAGCCTCTTTATTCTGAAAGTGAGGACACCTCAACTGGGAAGTCTATGTCCAGTAACTTTACAACCCCTACCCAGACTTTGAGTCAGCCACATTCTCAAACACCTCATCTCTTGGTTTCACCTTTATCTGATGAGAAGGAAGAGAAAAAAATTAAAGAAGAAATTACTCTAGGGAAGGTTCTTATAGTACAAGATTTAGAGGCTGACTATTATGGTGTTTTAAGTCCTAAAGCATGTTCAGATGCTTTTAAGGTTGGTGAAGAAGTTAAGGCTGAGGGAGGTGGAGGTAGTTTGAATTTATTCAGAGGGACTGGTTCACAGGCAGACACACACATTAGTACCTTAGAAGGAGATTTGGAAAATGAAGTGCTGAGTGATTCCTTGTCCTCCTTAATTCCCCCAAACAGTCCTTCTGCAGTAGAAGATACTCTGATTATGCAAATAGTTCAACTAACAATTGGAGAGGATGAAGGAACAGTTGCCTCTTTACCCATAGGTAACTGTCCATTAGGTATTCAAGAAGGTAGAAATATGTCAGTGACAACAGTGAGGGCTGCATTGGGTCTTGAAAATGCAGTGCATATTAATGAGAAGTTAAGTGTTGAGTTTAAAGATACCTTAGAGGGTCCACATGAAGATTTACTCAAAGATATTGACTTAGAATTGGAGGGAAGTCAAAAGTTGAATTATATTTTCTCTCGCAATAGTAAACCTTCTAGTCAACACCAAAATTCCCTCCACAAAAGAACATCAGCCAAGAGAAGATAAAAAAAAACCCAGGTCTCTTATGTTTATGATACTCGATCAAGAAGAGGTAAAGAAACACCATTATTACAGCTATCAGACAAGAAGAAAAAGGGCTTAGAAGTCATTCTAAGCAATGAAGAACAAAGGAGCCCTTGGGAGTAGTGCAAAGTAATTGGATTGAAGGCCTTTGTGGCAGATGAATTGGTCATTGATCACTTTGACAATTGTAAAACCCGCTTAGTTTCGTAAGGTATTAATTTGCAAACGAGAACCTTAGGGTAAGTTTTTGAAACGAGTGCAAAAAAAAAAAAAAAAAAAAAACAGGTCTGGACCAGGCCAGGCCCGCAGGCCCAGCCCAGCCCAGCTGAGGCCCAATCTGGTCAGGGATGGGTATATAACCCACCCTTACCTCAGAAACCCTAGCACACCCTCACAACCCAGCCGCCCCCTCTCTCTCTCTCTACCCGACCCTCACTCCCTCTCTCTCCTCTCTCGTCTTCTCCGGCGAGACCGGCACCGGCCGCCATCGCTTCGGCCGCCGTCCCTGCCGAACCCCGACCTCCCTCTCCTCCGTCCGACCACGCCCGTCTCCGACCACGTCCCTGCCGAACTCCGACCTCCCTCTCTCTCCTCTCTCGTCTTCTCCGGCGAGACCGGCACCGGCCGCCATCGCTCCGGCCGCCGTCCCTGCCGAACTCCGACCTCCCTCTCTCTCCTCTCTCGTCTTCTCCGGCGAGACCGGCACCGGCCGCCATCGCTCCGGCCGCCGTCCCTGCCGAACCCCGACCTTCCATCTCCGTCCGACCACGTCCCAGCCGAGCTGCCTCACCCTCCTCCGTCGTCTTCCTCACCAGCTCCGACCACCGGTCTCATCCCGAGCTCCGACCGTCCACCGCCGTCTCCGATCTCCCCGTCCCGAGCCGTTCGGACCCGAGCTCCCGCCGTTTCCGGCGAGCTCGTCAGATCCGGAACGGGACGAGCCGTCCGGACCCGCGCCGACGCCGCCGTGCACCGCCGTCCACCGCCGCCACCGTTTCCTCACGGTTAGTTCTCGGCCCGTGGAAGCTCGGCCGACCGGCGCCGGTGGTCGGCCGGACCAAGCAGAACCGTTCTTCTCCTTCGCTTTCCCTTTTCTCGAGTTCGTTCAAATCTGGTCGGGATGGAACGGAGCTCCCGAAATGGAAGGGAACGGAATAGAAAAACGTAGATCTGGTTGTTTAACGGATTGTTGTAACCGTGTAAATCTGATTTTGTAAAGATCGACAAAATATAAGTTATCGTTATAATTATTCTTATGTTTTGAATAGATTTAAGTGCGATCGGGTTGGGTTCAAACGGTTTGTAAAACGAAATCAGTGTTAGTTTAAAGATCAAATCCGTACCGTTGGGACGAAATTTAATTAGCGATAAAACTATATCGACTTAAGTTTAACGGGTTTTAAAACGAAAGTCGTTTATTAAAGTTAGACTCGAGTTAAGTCAAATCAAAAAAGGGGGGAAACGAAATCAAATCGACTTTATAAGGGTTCTGGACCAAAATATCGAGTTTGGAAACGAACGGAAGGAAACCGTTTTGTTTTAAAATCAAAGACGGAATTAATTAAAGCAAGGGAGTCCAAAGACGGTTTTAAGTTAAAAAGGGGTTTAAACTAGGGTTTGGATCAAACCTGGGTTCGGTGCGCGGGTGCTCGAACCCGATCCGTCGTAACCCGACTTTTATCCCGCTCGAGTGTAAACGACAACTGTCAAGTTTAAAATGGACAAATCGTAGCCGTTAACTGAACGACGGAACCGTTCTTATTTTGGGCTTTGAGTTATTTATTTTCGACCGGTTCGTACTAGTTTAAAGTGAATTAAATCTGTGTTCTTTTAGATCGTGCTGCGGACCGAGGCAAAGGGAGGCTCGGCGAGTGACTGCGTTTCATCTCGGGTTTAGTGGAGCGCTTCTGGAGTTGCTTTCGAGGTAGGGAAAAGTAGCCGGATCTCGGCCCTGACTAAGGAAAGTTAACTGTAGAATTGCATGTGGCACCGGGGTGTCGTGGGTATTTAGGTTGTCGAATATTAGAAATGCATGATACGGGAATGTAGCGAACACTGGAAATGCATGTGACACTTAGTAGTGTCGTAGGAGCAGAAAACTTAGCGCTAACTGTGTTACTGGAGGCATATGACCATGCCCGGAGGTTGTTGTGTGTTAATTGTTGTTGAGTTTGGGTGGCCTTGAGAGGCGTGTTAATTATTGCTGAGTCTTGAGTGGCTGTGAGTGCCCGTGGGGTTGTGAACCCGTACTTTATCGTTGGTGTCTTGGGTGGCCATGAGGGCCCGTAGGGTTGTTGAACCCGTGTTTGGTTGTTGGTGTCTTGTCGGCCTTGAGTGCCTGTGGAGTTGTCACCGGTGTCGTTACTGTCTGTTTGAACTTGTTTGTGATTGTGATTGGTTACTGGTTACTGGTGGAGGTTGTGTGGTGTAGCTAGCCTCCCGACTGGGATCGGGAGAAGCGGAGGGGTTGTGGGCTAGCTCCCCGACTGGGATCGGGGGAAGGACGTGCGGGTGTGGCTAACCACCCGACTGGGATCAGGTGAAGCGGAGAGGTTGTGGGTTAGCCTCCCGACTGGGATCGGGAGAAGTTGCGCGACAGGTCGACCGCCTGACCACGTCTATGATCGGTAAAGGGCGAGAGACAGAGATTGGTTACTGAGCAGCCGGTTTGCGATCCTTTGTGATCTTGTTTGGTATTGTGTGGTCAGTCGTGTCTTGGAGGAGGTCGTCGATCGTAGTATGGGGTCTACATAACGTATCCGAGTGTTGAGTCAGTTGAGGAAAAGACTGGTCGTGTGCGTGTCTTTGAGTCGTTGCTAGTGTCATCGGCTTTGTCTACTAATTATGCCGTAGTCAGTATGTTATCTGTGGTGGTGAGCGAACGCTCACCCCTAGCTGCTTTTCCTACAGGTACCGTTCGTAGTCTGGACTAGGTGAGCTTCTGAAGCTTGAAGAGCTTGAAGCGGGTTGCTGGGTGTTTGAGTCTAGAGACGTGTATCTCGTTTTGCCCAAGTGTGGGACTTTTATTTTGAGGTGTAAATATTATTCTTTTGTGGACCTAAACTGACTTTTTAGGTGATTTATCGAAAACAGGTTTCAGTCTTGTAACTTTCTAAACGTTCGCGTCCCTAGTTTCGGTTCGCTGAAATTGGGGCGTGACAGCTTGGTATCAGAGCGCGAGGTTTCACACCTCGGACTACACGTCAATTAGGTGGGAGAGTCGAGTCGGTAGAGTCCCGTCCTGCGTTGGGTACGCAAGTCGGAACTCGGGTGTAGACCCGTTAGGATTTGAGTCCTGTTTTGTTTTGTGCTTGTGCAGTACGGGGCTACTGGCACAATGTTTGTGTGTTGCTACGTGAAACGTTTTTAAACTGTCGCGACTCGACTCAGGAGCGCTCCTGTGGTCGAGCGTGACGGTGTTGGTATCAAGTGGCCACAACGTAGTTCGGGGACGCCTGGACGGGGTTGTAACCACCTGATGCCAAGAAATGAGGATTTTTAATGAAGCAGAAAAAGGTTTAAGGTTGTTGGCCCTTTTGGCATGTCTTGAACTTGATTGGCCCTGGGGGCGTATGTTTGATTTTGGTTGGCCCGGGGGGCAAGGTTCGACTCTGGTTGGTTTGTCGTCGCTTGTGTGGTATATGTCGGTGTGGTCTCGTATACTAATGCTATATATAAGGTGTGTTTAGCTTGAGCGGTGTGGCGCTTTAGTGACATACGCGATAGAGTAAACTTAGACCGTGTGAGCGTTGGCGTTTTTGAACTTGTCGCCTTTATTTGAGTTCGCAAACTGAACGTTTGCGTGTATCCGTGCAGAGGATACTGTTCATGGCTCGCGGAAGGCGCGGACGAGCGTCAGGAACGCAGGGTCAGGCACCCACGCGAGGCCGGCGGGGGCGGTCAGCAGGGGCACCAGGGAGGGTGCCAGTCGTCGAGCCCGCCGACTACGCGGAGGCACAGGGCACTCCCGTCGGAGGAGACGGGAGAAGTGATGCGGGGCCATCTGCAGGTACCCCCAGTGTTCCGCCAGTCGCGAACCCTCCAGTGATGACTGCCCTGGATGAGCTTACCAGGACCGTTCAGAGTTTGGTGGCGGTCATCGCCAGCCGAGAGTCGGCTTCGCCAGCACCAGAGGCAGCCGCAGTTCCGATGAGGGCCGCTCAGACAGAGGATCTTACCTCCCGAGCGCTACTCGATTTCCTGAAGCTCGGGATACCTGTTTTTGTCGGGGAGCCAAATCCCGACCTAGCCGAGCGATGGATAGAGCAGGTCACACGAGACCTGGACACTTTGGGTGTCGAGGATGGCCGTCGGAGAGTGTCCTTCGCGGCCCATCAGCTGAGAGACAGCGCCTACCACTGGTGGGGGCGGGTGAAGGACACAGTCGGATACGACTACAGCGTATTCCAGGAGGTATTCATGGCACAGTACTTTCCCGAGTCGGCTCGGCTGGAGCGACATCGGCAGTTCTTATACCTGGAGCAGGGAGAGATGACAGTGGCACAGTACGAGGCCAGGTTCACAGCCTTGGCCAGATTCGCGCCTGAGATGGTGTCGAGCGAGACGAACCGTTGCCTACGGTTCCAGGACGGACTGAGGCTGGGCATCCGGAACCAGATTCTCGCCTTGAGGATACGGAAGTATACCGATCTAGTGGACACCGCGGCTACAGTGGAGCAGGGCATCCGGGATGCAGCCAGGGGCCGTGAGGTCCGACCTCGGCCGATCAGTTGGACCGGACCGTCAGACTCACGAGACTCGCGGAGGCAAAGGACCGCGGGATCCTTCCGACCACCGCCTCATCAGAGTGGATCGAGACAGCGAGGTTCAGTGGCAGCAGTTGGGCCAGTCGCACCAGAGAGGGCGCCGGCGTGCTTTACTTGCGGGCAGCAAGGCCACTTCCGTCGCGAGTGCCCGATGGAAGGAGTACCTACGGCGCGGCCAGCGACTAGCCGGACCAGCCAGGGCACGGAGTCGAGAGCCAACGAGATCAGCTGTTTTCGATGCGGCCAGGTTGGGCACACCATTGCATGGTGCCGTGAGCTGTCGAGGGCAACATCAGCGCAGCGACCGCAGCAGTCGCGGACCGTACAGTCGCCCAGGGGACGTCCTCTTCAGGGTCAGCAGTCCAGACCGTCACAGCCTTCTACGAGCGCACCGGTTCCGAGACAGCAGCAGAGTCACGGGCATTCAGCGGCCAGCGCGCCGGGTCAAAGGCAGCAGGCCTCGCAGGGGAGAGTCTATGCAGTCACCGACTCCAGAGCCCCAGGACCTAACACGTACCGCGAGACCATCCAGGGTACGTGTTTATTGTATCACTTATGGGCTTTATTCTTGTTTGATACCGGGGCGTCGCACTCTTTTATTTCGTCGAGTTGTGCCGAGAGGTTGGGGTTGAGCTTAGAGCCGTTGAGCCCACCTCTATGTCTGGACACCCCAGTTGGGGGTGGTGCATCGTTGACTAGAGTATGTCGTGCCTGCGAGATTAGAGTCGCAGACTGTCCTTGCCCTGGGGATCTTCTCGTGTTAGGGATGACTACCTTTGATGTGATTTTGGGTATGGATTGGCTGTCGAGGTACCGAGCCAACATCGATTGCTATAGACGACGAGTGACAGTGACAGTGGGCGGTACGAAGGTGACGTGCGTGCTGGGAAGTAAGAGTGGGGTCCTCCTGTCGGCGTTGTCCGCAGAGGAGGAAGTACCGGCTGTGCAGAGCCGAGAGTTACCGAGAGTGGTATGCGAGTTCCCCGAGGTCTTTCCTGAGGAGTTGAGCGGGCTGCCACCGATTCGTGAGGTGGAGTTCGGGATTGACCTAGTGCCGGGAACGGCGGCGATATCGATGGCGCCTTACAGGTTTGCACCGGCCGAGTTGACTGAGCTGAAGCGTCAGCTGGAGGAGCTTCAGCAGAAGGGGTTTATCCGTCCGAGTGCATCGCCGTGGGGAGCACCAGCACTCTTCGTGAAGAAGAAGAGCGGAGAGCTACGGATGTGTATAGATTACCGGAAGCTAAACCGGGTTACGGTGAAGAACCGGTACCCGATGCCGAGGATCGACGACTTGTTCGACCAGTTGAGAGGGGCGACTCACTTCTCGAAGATCGATCTGCGATCCGGTTACTATCAGTTGCGAGTCCGTGAGGGGGACGTCGCAAAGACTGCATTCCGGACACGCTATGGGCACTACGAGTTCCTAGTGATGCCATTCGGACTGACGAACGCGCCAGCAGCGTTCATGGACCTGATGAACAGCATCTTCCGGCCGTACCTAGATCAGTTTGTGGTGGTATTTGTGGACGACATCCTGATATATTCGCAGAACGAGGCAGCGCATAAGGCCCATCTGAGGGCTGTTCTAACACTGCTACGCAAGCATCAGCTATATGCCAACCGGGAGAAGTGCGAGTTCTGGCTCTCTGAGGTGAGGTTCCTCGGCCACATTGTATCCCGTGACGGTATCCTGGTCGATCCGTCGAAGGTCGACGCGGTCTCGAAGTGGGCACGGCCCACGAGTGTTTTCGAGATCCGCAGCTTTCTGGGATTGGCAGGCTACTATAGGCGATTTGTCCAAGATTTTGCACGACTAGCCGCACCGATGACTCTGTTGACGCGCAAGGGTGTCGGGTTCGTGTGGACAGACGACTGTGAGCGTGCGTTCGCGGAGCTGAAGACTCGGCTGACTACAGCTCCAGTGTTAGTGGTGCCCGAGCGAGGAATTGGTTATGATGTTTACTGCGATGCGTCCGGAGAGGGACTGGGCTGCGTGCTGATGCAGTCGGGCAGAGTTGTGGCTTATGGCTCCAGGCAGTTGAAGATACACGAGCGCAACTATCCTACCCACGACTTGGAGCTAGCAGCAGTCATGTTTGCACTGAAGAGCTGGCGATATTATCTGTACGGCGAGGGGTTTCAGGTGTTCTCGGATCACAAGAGCCTCAAGTACATATTTTCCCAGCGAGACCTGAACATGCGTCAGCGACGGTGGATGGAACTACTTGAGGAGTACGACTTCGAGCTACACTACCACCCAGGCAAGGCGAACGTTGTCGCCGACGCCTTGAGTAGGAAGTTGGCTCCGAGCCTCGCCAGCATATCTGTCCGAGAGTGGGGCATGATGGGGGAGCTGAGCACATTCGGGCTTGAGCTAGAGGAGGTTACTGGCGGTGTTGCCATGTGCTCACTAGTGGCTCAGCCCTCACTGCTTGCCCAAGTGCTGGAGGCGCAGACAGAGGACGTCGAAGCATCAGAGATACGCGAGAGAGTCGTCAGGGGTGACGAGGTGGTGGGCTGGCAGGACAGCACTGATTGGGGACTACGATACCGCGGGGGGCTATTCGTACCGGTTAACTGTAGAGACGCCGTGTTACGAGAGGCACACCATTCGCGTCTCACCGTGCATCCGGGGGGCACCAAGATGTACCGTGACCTCAGACGGCACTACTGGTGGCGCGGTATGAGGAGAGCAGTCGCAGAGTTTGTATCGAGATGCCTTGTCTGTCAGCAGGTGAAGGTCGAGCATCAGCGTCCAGCGGGATTGTTACAGCCACTACCGATTGCTCAGTGGAAGTGGGAACACATTACGATGGACTTCGTGTGTGGACTACCGAGATCACCCAAGGGAAACGACGCCGTGTGGGTGGTAGTCGACCGGTTGACTAAGTCGGCCCACTTTCTGGCTATGAGGATGACCGACCCAGTGGACAAGTTGAGCAGTTTGTACGTTCAGGAGATAGTGCGTCTCCACGGGGTCCCGGTGTCGATAGTGTCTGACAGGGATCCCCGCTTCACGTCCAGGTTTTGGCCGAGTCTGCAGAAGGCATTGGGGACCGAGGTGCTACTCAGTACAGCACATCATCCCCAGACGGACGGTCAGTCTGAGCGTACCATTCAGATCTTGGAGGACATGCTGCGAGCATGTGTGCTGGATTTCAGGGGATCTTGGGAAACCCACCTGCCTTTGGCCGAGTTCGCCTACAACAACAGCTTCCAGGCCAGTATCGGGATGGCACCGTTCGAAGCATTGTATGGGAGGCCGTGTCGGTCACCAGTGTGTTGGGCAGAGGTGGGGGACAAGAGTCTGCTGGGGCCAGATCTTGTCAGAGAGACGACGGAGAAAGTCGCACTGATCCGCGATCGGCTGAGGACAGCACAGAGCCGACAGAAGAGTTATGCCGACAGGCGACGTCGACCCCTTGAGTTTGCAGTCGGGGATCACGTGTTCCTGAAGGTGAGCCCGAGGAAGGGGCTGGTGCGGTTCAGGCGAAGCGGGGGCAAGTTGGCTCCGAGGTACATTGGCCCGTTCCAGATTTTGGGCAGAGTGGGAACAGTGGCATATCGTCTGGCGTTGCCACCGCAACTTGGGAGAGTCCATGACGTCTTCCACGTGTCTCAATTGCGGCAGTACAATGCAGACCCCTCCCACGTCATCGAGTGGACAGATATCGAGGTGGCTGATGATGTCTCCTATGAGGAGCAGCCGGTTCGGATTATGGACACGCGGGAGCAGATTCTGCGGGGAGGCAAGATTATCTATTTGGTGCGAGTGCAGTGGAAGCACCACGGGGCTGAATCGACTTGGGAGCGCGAGGACGAGGTTCGCGCGAAGTATCCCGCCTTGTTCGTTTCCCGAGGTACGCTGTTTTAAATTTCGTGGGCGAAATTCCTTTAAGGAGGGTAGATTGTAAAACCCGCTTAGTTTCGTAAGGTATTAATTTGCAAACGAGAACCTTAGGGTAAGTTTTTGAAACGAGTGCAAAAAAAAAAAAAAAAAAAAAAACAGGTCTGGACCAGGCCAGGCCCGCAGGCCCAGCCCAGCCCAGCTGAGGCCCAATCTGGTCAGGGATGGGTATATAACCCACCCTTACCTCAGAAACCCTAGCACACCCTCACAACCCAGCCGCCCCCTCTCTCTCTCTCTACCCGACCCTCACTCCCTCTCTCTCCTCTCTCGTCTTCTCCGGCGAGACCGGCACCGGCCGCCATCGCTTCGGCCGCCGTCCCTGCCGAACCCCGACCTCCCTCTCCTCCGTCCGACCACGCCCGTCTCCGACCACGTCCCTGCCGAACTCCGACCTCCCTCTCTCTCCTCTCTCGTCTTCTCCGGCGAGACCGGCACCGGCCGCCATCGCTCCGGCCGCCGTCCCTGCCGAACTCCGACCTCCCTCTCTCTCCTCTCTCGTCTTCTCCGGCGAGACCGGCACCGGCCGCCATCGCTCCGGCCGCCGTCCCTGCCGAACCCCGACCTTCCATCTCCGTCCGACCACGTCCCAGCCGAGCTGCCTCACCCTCCTCCGTCGTCTTCCTCACCAGCTCCGACCACCGGTCTCATCCCGAGCTCCGACCGTCCACCGCCGTCTCCGATCTCCCCGTCCCGAGCCGTTCGGACCCGAGCTCCCGCCGTTTCCGGCGAGCTCGTCAGATCCGGAACGGGACGAGCCGTCCGGACCCGCGCCGACGCCGCCGTGCACCGCCGTCCACCGCCGTGCACCGCCGTCCACCGCCGCCACCGTTTCCTCACGGTTAGTTCTCGGCCCGTGGAAGCTCGGCCGACCGGCGCCGGTGGTCGGCCGGACCAAGCAGAACCGTTCTTCTCCTTCGCTTTCCCTTTTCTCGAGTTCGTTCAAATCTGGTCGGGATGGAACGGAGCTCCCGAAATGGAAGGGAACGGAATAGAAAAACGTAGATCTGGTTGTTTAACGGATTGTTGTAACCGTGTAAATCTGATTTTGTAAAGATCGACAAAATATAAGTTATCGTTATAATTATTCTTATGTTTTGAATAGATTTAAGTGCGATCGGGTTGGGTTCAAACGGTTTGTAAAACGAAATCAGTGTTAGTTTAAAGATCAAATCCGTACCGTTGGGACGAAATTTAATTAGCGATAAAACTATATCGACTTAAGTTTAACGGGTTTTAAAACGAAAGTCGTTTATTAAAGTTAGACTCGAGTTAAGTCAAATCAAAAAAGGGGGGAAACGAAATCAAATCGACTTTATAAGGGTTCTGGACCAAAATATCGAGTTTGGAAACGAACGGAAGGAAACCGTTTTGTTTTAAAATCAAAGACGGAATTAATTAAAGCAAGGGAGTCCAAAGACGGTTTTAAGTTAAAAAGGGGTTTAAACTAGGGTTTGGATCAAACCTGGGTTCGGTGCGCGGGTGCTCGAACCCGATCCGTCGTAACCCGACTTTTATCCCGCTCGAGTGTAAACGACAACTGTCAAGTTTAAAATGGACAAATCGTAGCCGTTAACTGAACGACGGAACCGTTCTTATTTTGGGCTTTGAGTTATTTATTTTCGACCGGTTCGTACTAGTTTAAAGTGAATTAAATCTGTGTTCTTTTAGATCGTGCTGCGGACCGAGGCAAAGGGAGGCTCGGCGAGTGACTGCGTTTCATCTCGGGTTTAGTGGAGCGCTTCTGGAGTTGCTTTCGAGGTAGGGAAAAGTAGCCGGATCTCGGCCCTGACTAAGGAAAGTTAACTGTAGAATTGCATGTGGCACCGGGGTGTCGTGGGTATTTAGGTTGTCGAATATTAGAAATGCATGATACGGGAATGTAGCGAACACTGGAAATGCATGTGACACTTAGTAGTGTCGTAGGAGCAGAAAACTTAGCGCTAACTGTGTTACTGGAGGCATATGACCATGCCCGGAGGTTGTTGTGTGTTAATTGTTGTTGAGTTTGGGTGGCCTTGAGAGCCGTGTTAATTATTGCTGAGTCTTGAGTGGCTGTGAGTGCCCGTGGGGTTGTGAACCCGTACTTTATCGTTGGTGTCTTGGGTGGCCATGAGGGCCCGTAGGGTTGTTGAACCCGTGTTTGGTTGTTGGTGTCTTGTCGGTCTTGAGTGCCTGTGGAGTTGTCACCGGTGTCGTTACTGTCCGTTTGAACTTGTTTGTGATTGTGATTGGTTACTGGTTACTGGTGGAGGTTGTGTGGTGTAGCTAGCCTCCCGACTGGGATCGGGAGAAGCGGAGGGGTTGTGGGCTAGCTCCCCGACTGGGATCGGGGGAAGGACGTGCGGGTGTGGCTAACCACCCGACTGGGATCGGGTGAAGCGGAGAGGTTGTGGGTTAGCCTCCCGACTGGGATCGGGAGAAGTTGCGCGACAGGTCGACCGCCTGACCACGTCTATGATCGGTAAAGGGCGAGAGACAGAGATTGGTTACTGAGCAGCCGGTTTGCGATCCTTTGTGATCTTGTTTGGTATTGTGTGGTCAGTCGTGTCTTGGAGGAGGTCGTCGATCGTAGTATGGGGTCTACATAACGTATCCGAGTGTTGAGTCAGTTGAGGAAAAGACTGGTCGTGTGCGTGTCTTTGAGTCGTTGCTAGTGTCATCGGCTTTGTCTACTAATTATGCCGTAGTCAGTATGTTATCTGTGGTGGTGAGCGAACGCTCACCCCTAGCTGCTTTTCCTACAGGTACCGTTCGTAGTCTGGACTAGGTGAGCTTCTGAAGCTTGAAGAGCTTGAAGCGGGTTGCTGGGTGTTTGAGTCTAGAGACGTGTATCTCGTTTTGCCCAAGTGTGGGACTTTTATTTTGAGGTGTAAATATTATTCTTTTGTGGACCTAAACTGACTTTTTAGGTGATTTATCGAAAACAGGTTTCAGTCTTGTAACTTTCTAAACGTTCGCGTCCCTAGTTTCGGTTCGCTGAAATTGGGGCGTGACAACAATCTTGAAGCTGAGATTAATGAGAAGGTGAATTTTGAAACAGATTCTGGGGATGATTTTGTTGATTTGGAAGGAGAAGATGCTGAAGAAGATGTGAGCAATGGTCCTTGTCTTGATGAGATAAAATATCAAGCAAGGTCCCCTTTAAATCTTTGATCAGTCTCATGAAGATCCTCTCTTGGAACATGAGAGGATCCTCCTCTGAGCAAAAGAGGAGAGTTTTAAGAAGTGTGATTCAGCAACATAGGCCACTCTTTATTTTACTGCATGAGACTAAACTACAGACCATTCCTCCCTTTTTTTCTGAGATTAGTGGGGTTATTTAATGGCTGGGAAATGGCTTATATCAATGCTCAAGGGCTTTCTGGTGGTATTTGTTCTATTTGGCAAAGAAGAAGCTTTCAAGGTGCAGTTTATTAAACCTGTTGATCATGCACTGATTTGGTTTGGTTTTGTAGAAGACTGGAATGTTAATTTGGCCATTGTTACTGTATATGCTCCATGCTCTACTAGATTGAGGAGAGTCTTATGGCATGATCTGGTTGAGGAAGCACAAAACCTAGGGGAGTATTATATTTTTGCTGGAGATTTTAATGTTATTTAAAATTCTTCAGAAAGAGTACCCCCCCTCTCACTCTATCATATCCATCAAAGACTTCAATAATTTATTATTGGAAACTCCATTGGTTGATCTTCCTCTTAGTGGTGGTCAGTACACTTGGTTTCACTCAAATTCAAAAGCTTCTAGCTTGGATAGGTTCTTGCTTGCACCACAAGTCATTATTGATTTTCAAAACCTATCTCAGACTTGTCTCCCTAGATCAATCTCTTATCATAAACCTGTGATACTAGCTGATACTTTCATTGACTGGGGCCCAAGACCATTTAAATTTTTGAATGCCTAACTTGATCATCCATTGTTCTACAAAGATGTGAGTCAGTTTTGGTCATCTTTAAATATAGTGGGGGAGCCAAAAAAAATTATCTGGATGAAGTTGAAGTTGTTTAAGGTTTTCCTTAAGAATTGGAATATTGGAGTCTATGGGAATTTAGAAAAGGACATAGCCTCTCTCCAACACCAGATCAATAATTTTGATGGGATTCTGGAATCCATGAGTCTTTCAGGTGAGGAGAGAGCTTGTAGAGAGCTCTTTGTAGTGCACATCTTATTCAAAAACTGAAGGCCTTAGCAAAGGTATGGAGACAAAAGGCTAGAGCTAAGTGGATTAAAGAGGGGGAAAGATGTTAAAAGTACTATCATCTTATAGCAAACTTTTCTTCAACAAGAAAAAGAATAACACAGATCTTAGAGGGAGACATTGTCCACACTTCTCCTGTTGGAATTAAGGAGGCAGCCAGATCACACTTTGCTAAAAGATTCTAGAAAAATTCCTCCATAGTTGTTGATCTCTCACAGTTGCCTTTCAATAATATTTCCTCAACTAACGCAGATTTTTTGGAGAGGCCTTTCTCAGATGAAGAAATTCTTTGTGTTGTTATGGATTGTGATGGAGACAAGTCCACTGGCCCTAATGGTTACACACTCAAGTTTTTTCAAAAATGTTGGAGCTTTCTGCAACAAGATGTGTTAGCTTTCTGTCATCACTTTCTATTCATCTGGATCTTTGGGAAGGGTATCAACTCATAATTTTTCACATTGATACTTAAGGTGTCCAGCCCTTCTACTTTTGATGAATATAGACCTATAATCTTGGTGGGGGCTATTTATAAAATCATCTCAAAGATATTGGCTGCAAGACTTAAAACTGTGATGGATCAGTTGGTGAGTGATGTACAAACTGGCTTTATTGCAGGGAGACAGATACTTGATGGTATTCTAATAGCTTCTGAGGTGTTTCACTCTGTAAAGGTTACTAAAGAAGAGGTGATCTTATTCAAAGTTGATTTTGAAAAATCCTATGATCATCTGGATTGGGGTTACTTGGAGTCAGTGCTTCAACTCATGGGCTTTGGTAGTCAATGGTTTTTGTGGATGAGGTCCTATTTTAATGCTTGGGCTTCTGTTCTGATAAATGGCTCTCCTTCTATTGATTTCAACCTCACAAGAGGTCTTAGACAAGGTTGAAGATAAACTTCTCTAAATCTAAAGTGGTGTTATTAAATTCTTCTTCTGTTGAGGAAAGTCAGATCACTTCAATTATGGGGTGTGAGGGAGTTCTTTTACCATTGGACTACCTTGGTTTTCAGCTGGGTTCTAATCCTAGGAGATACAGTACATGGACACTTATTATAAACAAGTTCAAGAAGAAATTAAATTTGTGGCAAGCAAAGGCACTGAATTTTGGAGGGAGAGTCACACTAATCAAATCCTCTCTATCCTCTCTTCCATTATACTATATGTCACTTTACAAAGTTCTAAAGAAGGTTTTGAGAGAAATGGAGATGTGGCAGAGGAGATTCTTTTGGAATGGCACTGTTTCAAAGAAATTTCTGCATAAGGTGAGGTGGGATTTAATATGTACACACCTAAGGAGAAAAGGGGGTTGTGCATCAAGGGTTTATATATTATGAACACTTCCTTGTTAGCTAAATGGTGGTGGAGATTTGCTTTGGAGACCAACTCCTTGCGGAAGAAATTCATTTGTGCAAAATATGGGTGGTGTATAGAAGATTGGGACTTGTCAAAAATCATTATCTCAGGGAACAAAAATTTCCTCAGTCATGTACAGACATTGTTGGCTGATCAAAGGTTTAGTAATGCAATGGGTTTTGCAGGATTAGAGTGGTTTGTTCACAATGGTCTGAGAGTCAACTTCTGGGAAGACATCTGGCTGACAGAAGAACCTCTAAAGACTAGATTTGGGAGATTATACCATCTTTGCATGCACGAAAACAAGAAAGTAGCTCACTTTTGGAACAATGGCATGTGGTTCATTAACTTTAAGAGAGCTCTTAGAGGGTGGGCGATAGGGCAATTCAGATTATTATCAGAAAGTCTCAATCTTTTTGATCTGCAGGATGCTGGTGAGGATAAGATCACTTGGAAAATACATGAAGCAGGCTTCAAGGTCAAAAAAATGTACAATTATCTGGATGAGGCTAATTTGCAGGATCAGCCATGGAGCAAGTACCTCTGGTCTCCTCTAGTACCTCCTAAAATCTCAGCTTTTATTTGTTTGGCTTGCCATAAAGAAGTCCCTACAAAATTATTTCTAGTTGCCAGAGGACTGAATTTGGCTTTGAATGATACTCTCTGCCCTTTTGTGCTTAGAATTTTGAATCACCTCTTCCTAACCTGCAAAAGATCTTGGCTTGTGTGGGCTGTAATACTAAACTGGTGGGGGATCAAGGGTGTGATGAGTGATAACTTCTTGAGTTTTCTGTATAGCTGGGTGGAGCTAGGACCTAAAGCTTCTGCAGATCAATGGAAAATTATTATATTGGTGTCCATCTGGTTTATCTGGTTATCTAGATATGATATGGTCTTCAACAACACATCAACTACTGCAATAATCATTTTACAAAAAATTCAGAGTTATACTTTCAATTTGGATTGGAGTCTTTTTAGTAAATTCCAGCTTTTCTCCTTCAATGATTGGTTAAAGTTTCCACTTAATTGTACCAGGAAAAAGATCAGAGATACTCTTACACCTTTTTGAGCTAAAAGCAATGCAGAACTGGTCTTGGTGAGCTCTACAAGGTGTTGGCTTGACTTGATTGACTTGGTTGGTGAGGGGGGGTTGGTTTGGGATGGTTTTTTGGCTTGGTTTTACTAGAGGTGAGGTTAGGACTCATTTTGGGGTTGGGGATTTACAGTCTTACATTTGGTTGAATAATTTGGAATGGGGGTGTGTACTGAGTTCCACTTTTGAACTCATGTGTTTTGTTGTTGTGGAGTGTGTAGTTAGTTTTTTGTTGTATAGGATGGAGAGTTTCTATTTGTAATTTGTGTCTCTGCATTGCTCAGCTGGAGAGTTGGCTTCATTATGTTCTTGCACTGGTTTCTCTTCAACAGGTTGCCAAAGAGGAGCACATGACAGATTGCAGGAATGATACTAGTGAAATAATCGAAGTTATAGTTGTTTTTGGTGAATATAAAGCACACTGGGGCAGAGTTGGGGACTTGACTACATGGCTAAATGTGGAGAAGCATCAATTTGGGGTCTGAAGTCCAATCTGGTTGCTTGGGGGTCTGCAGTACTCTATACACCAGTTTTGAAAACATGGATTTGTTGTGTTGATTGCAATAGGATTAAGGGTTTGATTGGGATATATTTTTTTAGAACAACAAGCGTTTGTTGGCTTGGTTTTCTGAAGAATGGAGAAGGGAAGGTTTAGGGTTGTTGTTCGATTTGGTTTAGGGGTAAGAGTTCTACTGTTTTGGGGGGGTTTGGGCACAATCAGGAGGTTTGGTGTAGTTACTTGCGGTGCAAGAAAGTTGTAAGGTGGGTTAGTTTCAATTCTAGGTGGGTTTGACGGTTTGGGGTAGTTACTTGCGGTGCAAGCAAGTTGTAATATGGGTTAGATTTAAATTATAGGTGGGTTTGAACTTGTTTGGTTCTTGAGAGACTTTATAGTTCTCTTGGCCTTTTCTTCTCTTCGAAGAATTGGTCCATTAATAAAACATGTGCTGATAATAAAAAAAGTCGAGTTCAACAAATGGAGGATTTTTACATACAGTTCGAGCTTCAAATGCTTCCTTACTGAATTCGCTATCAAATGATTACGACCACATCGTCGGAACTTCTTCCTCAAGCTCGGCGCCTCCATTCCCGCTTCATTCGTTATGTTACTTCGCTCTCAGTTCATCATCGAGCACACTCATTTTACTCTCCCACTCTCTACTTCAGCTCAAACACGATGAATGGTTAATTGACATCTAATTCACACGGGTATTTTGGATATTTTCAAAGTCACCGTGACGAAAAGTATTTAAAAATAACTTTCTTATTTGGTGTAAAGGTTAGTGCAGTTATCTAAAGTTTTTAAACATGAGTATAGTCATATGAAAATGTATATCGTTAGTATAGTAATTTGTGAATATATCTTTATAGAAGAAGAATGAGTGATAGTGGTAGGATTGTACACATCGAAGAGAACCAGTCATTACTTTCTCTTTTCATTTCTTTTATCAATTTCTGGCCACGAGCCACAATTTCATTGGTTATGGCACGTGACTTGGTCGACAATTCGTCGAGCCAAATCCTCAAAAACTTTCTCGACAACGATCAGTGAGTCTTTCATCCACATAGATTTTAAATCTACAATGGGGATACGGCGAACGAACCGATTATCAAATGGAAATTTGAGAAATTATGCTTCATAATAGCAGTATAATCCAAAATTAGAAAATATGTCTTTCATACTTTTTAAGACAAAAATAATCTCCTCAAACTTATACAAAATTCTTTTTTTAGCACAATAAACTATCATTGTATTAATGATAGAAAGTTTAAAGGTCGTACATGCTTGTAAATAACTGAATTAGGATGAGATACAGCTCTGTATGACGGCTAGAGCACTGATCCTATATCTAATAACCCAGACAGGTCCAGGGAGAATGTAGGGGGTCGGTCCCTATTCCAATTGTGTTGAGTACGAATAATCATGTGAGCTTCCCCCGTCTCGACTTGATCGATACAGGTGTGTCACACCAGGCGGTCAAGAAGTAGTCCAGGGGAAGGAGGATGTTGGGAACCAGAGCGTGTTTGATTCAGTGGGGTTGGGGTATGGCTCTTTTATGACACCCCTGAGGTTCCCTAGACCACTCATGGTGACCCGCGAGGCAGCTGATCGTGCCTCGCTCTTGTTCTCTCGGGGTCATCTATCGTCGATGTTCTGTGGACTCCCTAGATTTTATATAACTAAAAAATTATTCAATTTTCTTAAGTATTAAAATCATATTTTAATTTTTTTTCGAAAAATCAAATTGTTTTGATAAAATTTAAAAAATAATTAATATGCTTAGTATAAAATATATTATTTATAACATCTAATTATTTTTTAAATATTACAATTGTTAGTTTAAATTATATATTATTTGTATAAATTTAAGAAGGGTATTTATGTCTTAAAAGTATAAAAGACATACTAGGTATAAAATATATGCTATTGTAAAACATATTTTCTCAAATTTCCCTTACAAATCGATATATTAAACAATACATTCTCCGATTAATCATTCCAATTACATATGTTCTTTTTTTTTAAACGGGTAACCCGAGGAAGTGCATTACTACAAATAAGTAACCAAACAAGGTAGGGCATAACCGCCCAGGGTTCCAGATATTTTTCCGTGTCGACCATAGCAAGCCCAGCGCTCATGGACCCATAAAGATAGCCTACTTGGTATCGTAGACAAAAACTTAGGACATCTCCTTACCAATGTGTAATAACCACTCCCGGTCAACGCCAGTCAAATCTGCGAAAAACAGGAAAATTTAAAAAATTTAAGACTGACACTTAATTGAACCTAAAATGACCCCGAGTGTCATACCAAACTTAAGTTGACCCCGTTATCGACCAAAGTGAGTTCCGGGGAACTCAGGGCAACTTTCTGATCAATTTGGGAAATGTTGACTTTTCATTGGTAAAGTCAACCGAGCGACGTTTTGGTCCATTCGAGGACCGTTTTGGATCCAAAAAGCTTAGCCGTCGTCGCAGCGGTCTTAGTTGAGCCATTTCCTTGTAGCCCGTGAAGTTTTGAAATTTTTGGGAAAAAGTGCCCGTTCGGGGCCCGAAACGTCTGATTTTCGCGAATCTGATTGGAACATATCTAGGAGATATTTTTAAAAAGGTGTGGGACCCACCTTGCCACTTGTCCAACAAGTGGTGGTGTTAGTTTTGGGGGGAAAAGGAAGGATGAGACCATATAGGTTCGGCCACACATTTTAGAAAGAGAAAAAAAATAGAAAAAAAGAGAAGAAAGTTTAGAGAGAGAAGGAGAAGGAGTAGAAGAGAGAAAGAGAAGGAGTTAGGGTTTTGTGCTACTATTCACGCTCATCCAACCTTTGGATCGTATCAAAGTTCGAAGAATCGAACTCACATCGTCTTCCTTTACGGTAATCACCAAACCGATCTTCGTTTTGTCAATTTCTAATATTAGGTTTTGGTTTAAAACTATTAGTTTAGGGTGTTTTGAGGTTGGGGGAATTGTTGGAGACGTTTTGGAGGTGTTTGGAGGGGAAGGGGAACGTTTTCCGGCGACCGGGAGCTCGGGAGGAGCTCCGGCCACCATAGGGGGTGGCCGGCCACCATGTGAGGTGGCTGGCCGGAGCTAGGGCCGGCCACCACCATGGTGGGTCGGGCCCATTTAAGCCCTTGGGCCCACGGCCAAGTTGGGTCGGGTGGGGCCCACGTGCTCGGGTACTCGGGTTTAGTGTTCGGGAGGTTTAAAACGTTCCCCGGACCATTTATCCATAAATGAATCGAAAATTGGAATTAAATTGGAAAAGTTATAATTAACGGGTTTTAGAAACTTGAAACGTTAATTAATTGACTCGGAAGTCGGAACTCGATTATGTCAAGTACATTGGGACCCTTGAATTATTCTAAGACCATAGAAACGAAATCGGGAATTTTTGGAGTCCCGAAAGGGCATTTACAAAACCCGGGCAGATTCGCCATGTCGGCCGAATCGGGCCTTTACGGGTCCCTTATCGACAATGTCGAGTATTTGGGGAGTTTGGGAGTGATCGACATTGTCCGGGTTAAGTTTGGGCATCAAGTTTAATGATTTTCAGTTTATTCCTGCGAGTTGTTAAGTGCCTTAAAATTGGGTTATTTTAGATCGTGCCATGGACCGAGGCAAGGGAAAGCTGGGTGAGTGACTGAGATCACACCGGAGCTTGTTGGTTGGCTTTTGGAGAACACGCACGAGGTAGGGAAAAGTAGCCGGATCTCGGCTCTGACTAGGTAAAGTTAACAGTAGAAATGCATGTGACACTGGGGTGTCGTGGGTTAAGTAGGTTTATCGAGTATTAGAAAGGCATGATACGGGAACGTAGCGGTTATTAGAAAAGCATGTGACACTTAGTAGTGTCGTAGGAGCAGAGAACTTAGCGATGTTAGAATTACTGGAGGCATATGACCATGCCCGGAGGTTGACTGTTTAATTTATGTCTTGGGTGGCCTTGAGGGCCCGTGTATTGTTGTTGGTGTCTTTGATGGCCTTGAGAGCCCGTGTATTATCGTTGGTGTCTTTGGTGGCCTTGAGAGCCTGTGTATTATTGTTGGTGTCTTTGGTAGCCTTGAGAGCCCGTGCTTTTATTGTTAAGTTTTGGGTGGTCATGAGTGCCCGTGGGGTTGTTGAACTCGTGTCTTTACCTTTGGTGTTTTGGGTGGCCATGAGTGCCCGTGGGGTTGTTGAACCCGTGTCCTTATTGGTGGTGTGTCTTGGGAGGCCATGAGTGCCTGTAGGGTTGTTGAGCCCGTGAGTTACTGTTTGTGTGTCTTGGGATGTCGTGAGTGCCTGTGGGGTTGTTGAGCCCGTGAGTGACTGTTGGTAGTTTTGAGAGGCCGTGAGTGCATGTGGGGTTGTTGAGCCCGTGAGTTACTGTTGGTGGTTTGAGTGGCCGTGAGTGCCCTTGGGGTTGTTGAACCCGTGAATTACTGTTGGTGTATCTTCGGAGCCGTGAGCGCCTGTGGGGCTGTTGAGTCCGAGTTTTACTGTTGGTGTCTTGGTATCCATGAGTGCCTGTGAGTGTTGAACCTGTGTTGTTACTGGTTGTTGAACTTGCTTGTGATTGTGATTGTGGTTACCTGAGGTTGGGGGCCCGCTTCATGAAACGGGGGTCCACGAGCACACACGTCTGCATGTTCAGACGGGGTAGGGGGCCGCCCGACAAGAAAGGGGTCCTGGCCGCGCGTGAGTGGTTTGGGGTTGTGAGCATTCTTTGGCTGGCCTGACCGAGTTAGAGTCTCGAGAGGGTGCGAGCGTTTTTTGGCTGGCCTGACCGAGTTAGAGTCTCGGGAGGTTGCGAGCGTTCTTTGGCTGGCCTGACCGAGTTAGAGTCTCGGGAGGTTGCGAGCGTTCTTTGGCGGGCCTGACCGAGTTAGAGTCTCGGGAGGTTGCGAGCGTTCTTTGGCCGGCCTGACCGAGTTAGAGTCTCGGGAGGTTGCGAGCGTTCTTTGGCCGGCCTGACCGAGTTAGAGTCTCGGGAGGTTGCGAGCGTTCTTTGGCACTGAGCAGCTGGCAGGAATGCGATCCTTTGTGATCTTGTTTGGTGTTGCATAGTATTTTGTCGTGTCTTTGGTGGAGGTCGTCAATGGTTGTGTCAGGTTTACATCACGAGTCCGAGTGTCGAGTCTGTTGTGGAAGGTAACTGTGGTGTGTCATTTGAGTACTTGGGTTGGGGATTGTATTCCCCGGTGTTGGATTGGTTTTGGGTGTTACCGGCATTGTCTGCTAAGTATGCCGTAGTCAGTCTGTTATCCGTGGTGGTGAGCGAAAGCTCACCCTTAGCTGCTTTTCCTACAGGTACCGTTCGCAGGCTGGACTAGGTGAGCTTCTAAAGCTTGAAGAGCTAGAAGCGGGTTTCTGGGTTTATTTTGAGTCTAGCGACGTATACCATGTTTTTGTCCACTTGTTGGGACTTATTTGGAGTTGTAAATATTATTTTGTTTAACTAAATGGAGTTTTAAAGTGTTTATTCAAAACAGGTTTCAAATGTTTTATTATTTTAAATGTTCGCGTACCGAGTTCGGTTTAAAGAAATTGGGGCGTGACAACTTGGTATCAGAGCTCGAGGTTTCACACCTCGGACTGTACGTCAATTAGGTGGGGAGAGTCGAGTCGGTAAGGTCCCGTCGTACGTTGGGTACGCAGGTCGGGAACCGTGTGTAGACCCGTTGTGTTGTGAGTCCTGCTTGTGTTGTGTGTATGTGCAGTACGGGGTTACTGGCATACTGTTTGTGTGTTGTTGCGTGAAAAGTTTTTAAGATGTCGTGACTCGACTCAGGGGCGCCCCTGTGGTCGAGCGTGACGGTGTTGACATCAAGTGGGTACAATGTAGTTTGGGGATGCCTGGACCGGGTTGTAACTACCTGATGTTAAGAAATGGGTTTTGGTAATGAAAAGGGGAAAGTTTTTAAATTTTTTGGCCCGGTGGGCGTGTTGTGGAGTTTTGGCTGGCCCTGTGGGCGTGTGTGACTTTGGTTGGCCCGGTGGGCGGGTGTTGTTGTTGCTTGGCCGTGTTGGCTTATGATTGAGGTCGGTCTTGAGTTGTCGTGCTTGTGTTATACGTTTAGTGGTCGTTTGTCTGCGACGTACTATTGTGCGGGTCGCTATTAGCAGGGAAAGTTACGAATGCCCTAGGATAGACATAGCGGGTGTACGTATTGTGAAATCATCACCGCTACGAGTTCGGGGTCACTAGTTTGGCCCGGAAGGTGAAATGGGCAGGACGGGGAGTCGGCCTGGTAAGGGGCACGGCACAGCCTGGGTGCCGGCCCGGTATGGGGCACGGCCTGGCTTGGTTACCGGCCCGGAAGGTGGCACGGCCCGGGTCATGTGCCGGCCTGGTCCAATGAGCCGCTTTCCAATTTTTTGTTGTGGTTGTTATTTCGTTGTGCGGTTAGGTCTGTCGTCGCGTGTTTTGGTGCACGTTGGTGCGGTCTATTTGAGGTTTCTTTTGCTAAGGCTAATATTTAAAGTATTAATAGCGTGAGCGGCGTGACGTGTTAGTGATAAGCACGCTAGAGTAAACGTAGACCGTGTGAACGCTAGTCTCTTGAGCTTGTCGTCGTTATATAAATTCGCAAACAAAACGTTTGCGTGTATCCGTGCAGAGGATACTTACTTATGGCTCGTGGCAGACGAGGAAGAGCAGCAGTGGCACGGGGACGAGCGCCCACGCGAGGCAGGCGGGGACGGTCAGCGGGGACGCCAGGACGGGTGCCCACCGTTGAGCCCGCCGAGTACGCTGAGGCGCAGGGTACTCCTGTCGGTGAGGACAAGAGAAGCGATGCGGGACCTTCTACGGGCACGCCCAGCGTCACGCCGGTCGCAGACCCACCCGTTATGAATGCCCTGGACAAGCTAACCAGGACAGTCCAGAGTTTGGTTGCGGTCATCGCCAGTCGAGAGTCGGCTTCGCCAGCTCCGGAGGCAGCAGCGGTCCCGGTGAGACCCGTTCCGGCAGAGGACCATACATCCCGGGCACTACTGGACTTCCTAAAGCTAGGGATACCTACATTCGTCGGGGGGCCGAACACCGACCTAGCCGAGAGGTGGCTAGAGCAGGTCACGCGGGACCTGGATACATCAGGTATCGAAGATGATCGCCGCAGAGTGTCCTTCGCATCTCACCAGCTGAGGGACAGCGCCTACCACTGGTGGGGGCGGGTGAAGGACATTGTCGGATACGACTACAGCATCTTCCAGACAGTTTTTCTGGAACAGTATTTTCCCGAGTCGGCTCGGTTGGAGCGACATCGGCAGTTTCTGGACCTGGAGCAGGAGGGGATGACGGTGGCAGAATACGAGGCCAGATTCACGGCCTTGACCAGATTCGCACCGGAGATGGTGATGACCGAGCAGAACCGTTGCCTGCGGTTCCAGGGAGGACTGAGGCCGGTGATTCGGAACCAGGTTCTCGCCTTGAGGTTGCGGAAGTATTCAGAGCTCGTGGACACCGTAGCGACGGTGGAGCAGGGTATTCGGGATGCGGACAGGACCCATGAGGTCCGACAACGGCCGACCAACTTTGCAGGGCCGTCCGAGTCACGAGACCCACGAAGACAGAGGACCACGGGATCCTTCCGACCACAGGCTCATCAGGGTGGATCGAGACAGCAGGGGTCGGTGGCGATAGTGGGGCCAGCAGCTTCAGAGAGACGGCTGAGATGCTTTAGCTGCGGGCAGCCAGGCCACATTCAGCGAGAGTGTCCGATGAACACGGGGCCGAGAGCCGAGGAGGCCAGGTGTCACCGGTGCGGCCGGGTTGGGCACACTACCGGCCAGTGCTACGAGCCGTTGGGGGCAACGACAGTGCGACGACCACAGCAGTCGCGTACAGTACAATCACCCAGAGATCGCCCTCGTCAGAGTCAGCAGTCGAGGTTTTCGCAGTCGTCGACGAGCGCGCCGGCTCCGAGACAGCAGAAGAGCTATGGGTATCCAGCGGTCAGTGCGCCGGGTCAGAGGCAGCAGGAGTCGGATGGAAGAGTGTACGCGGTTACCGACTCCCGGACCCCAGGATCCCTACCTACCGCGAGACCTTTCAGGGTACGTATTTATTGTACCTTATATGAGCGTTATTCTAAATTCCGCGGACAAAATTCCTTTAAGGGGGGGTAGATTGTAATAACCACTCCCGGTCAACGCCAGTCAAATCTGCGAAAAACAGGAAAATTTAAAAAATTTAAGACTGACACATAATTGAACCTAAAATGACCCCGAGTGTCATACCGGACTTAAGTTTACCCCGTTATCGACCAAAGTGAGTTCCGGGGAACTCAGGGCAACTTTCTGATCAATTTGGGAAATGTTGACTTTTCCCTGGAAAAGTCAACCGAGCGACGTTTTGGTCCATTCGAGGACCGTTTTGGATCCAAAAATCTTAGCCGTCGTCGCAGCGGTCTTAGTTGAGCCGTTTCCTAGTACCCCGTGAAGTTTCGTAATTTTTGGGAAAAAGTGCCCGTTCGGGGCCTGAAACGTCTGATTTTCGCGAATCTGAGTGGAAAATATCTAGGAGATATTTTCCAAAAGGTGTGGGACCCACCTTGCCACTTGTCCAACAAGTGGTGGTGTTAGTTTTGGGGGGAAAAGGAAGGATGAGACCATATAGGTTCGGCCACACATTTTAGAAAGAGAAAAAAAATAGAAAAAGAGTAAAGAAAGTTTAGAGAGAGAAGGAGAAGGAGAAGAAGAGAGAAAAGAGAAGGAGTTAGGGTTTTGTGCTACTATTCACGCTCATCCAACCTTTGGATCGTCTCAAAGTTCGAAGAATCGAACTCACATCGTCTTCCTTTACGGTAATCACCAAACCGATCTTCGTTTTGTCAATTTCTAATATTAGGTTTTGGTTTAAAACTATTAGTTTAGGGTGTTTTGAGGTTGGGGGAATTGTTGGAGACGTTTTGGAGGTGTTTGGAGGGGAAGGGGAACGTTTTCCGGCGACCGGGAGCTCGGGAGGAGCTCCGGCCACCATAGGGGTTGGCCGGCCACCATGTGAGGTGGCTGGCCGGAGCTAGGGCCGGCCACCACCATGGTGGGCCTGGCCCATTTAAGCCCTTGGGCCCATGGCCAAGTTGGGCCGAGTGGGGCCTACGTGCTCGGGTACTCGGGTTTAGTGTTCGGGAGGTTTAAAACGTTCCCCGGACCATTTATCCATAACCGAATCGAAAATTGGAATTAAATTGGAAAAGTTATAATTAACGGGTTTTAGAAACTTGAAACGTTAATTAATTGACTCGGAAGTTGGAACTCGATTATGTCAAGTACATTGGGACCCTTGAATTATTCTAAGACCGTAGAAACGAAAACGGGAATTTTTGGAGCCCCGGAAGGGCATTTACTAAACCCGGGCAGATTCGCCATGTCGGCCGAATCGGGCCTTTACGGGTCCCTTATCGACAATGTCGAGTATTTGGGGAGTTTGCGATTGATCGACATTGTCGGGGTTAAGTTTGGGCATCAAGTTTAATGATTTTCAGTTTATTCCTGCGAGTTGTTAAGTGCCTTAAAATTGGGTTCTTTTAGATCGTGCCACGGACCGAGGCAAGGGAAAGCTGGGTGAGTGACTGAGATCACACCGGAGCTTGTTGGTTGGCTTTTGGAGAACACGCACGAGGTAGGGAAAAGTAGCCGGATCTCGGCCCTGACTAGGGAAAGTTAACAGTAGAAATGCATGTGACACTAGGGTGTCGTGGGTTAAGTAGGTTTATCGAGTATTAGAAAGGCATGATACGGGAACGTAGCGGTTATTAGAAAAGCATGTGACACTTAGTAGTGTCGTAGGAGCAGAGAACTTAGCGATGTTAGAATTACTGGAGGCATATGACCATGCCCGGAGGTTGACTGTTTAATTTATGTCTTGGGTGGCCTTGAGGGCCCGTGTATTAATGTTGGTGTCTTTGGTGGCCTTGAGAGCCCGTGTATTATCGTTGGTGTCTTTGGTGGCCTTGAGAGCCCGTGTATTATTTTTGGTGTCTTTGGTGGCCTTGAGAGCCCGTGCTTTTATTGTTGAGTTTTGGGTGACCATGAGTGCCCGTGGGGTTGTTGAACTCGTGTCTTTACCTTTGGTGTTTTGGGTGGCCATGAGTGCCCGTGGGGTTGTTGAACCCGTGTCTTTATTCGCGGTGTGTCTTGGGAGGCCGTGAGTGCCTGTAGGGTTGTTGAGCCCGTGAGTTACTATTTGTGTGTCTTGGTAGGTCGTGAGTGCCTGTGGGGTTGTTGAGCCCGTGAGTGACTGTTGGTAGTTTTGAGAGGCCGTGAGTGCCTGTGGGGTTGTTGAGTCTGTGAGTTACTGTTGGTGGTTTGAGTGGTCGTGAGTGCCCGTGGGGTTGTTGAGCCCGTGAGTTACTGTTGGTGTATCTTGGGAGGCCGTGAGCGCCTGTGGGGCTGTTGAGTTCGAGTTTTAATGTTGGTGTCTTGGTGGCCATGAGTGCTTGTGAGTGTTGAACCTGTGTTGTTACTGGTTGTTGAACTTGCTTGTGATTGTGATTGTGGTTACCTGAGGTTGGGGGCCCGCTTCATGAAACGGGGGTCCACGAGCACACGCGTCTGCATGTTCAGACGGGGTAGGGGGGCCGCCCGACAAGAAAGGGGTCCTGGCCGCGTGTGTGTGGTTTGAGGTTGTGAGCATTCTTTGGCTGGCCTGACCGAGTTAGAGTCTCGGGAGGTTGCGAGCGTTATTTGGTTGGCCTGACCGAGTTAGAGTCTCGGGAGGTTGCGAGCGTTCTTTGGCTGGCCTGACCGAGTTAGAGTCTCGGGAGGTTGCGAGCGTTCTTTGGCTAGCCTGACCGAGTTAGAGTCTCGGGAGGTTGCGAGCGTTCTTTGGCACTGAGCAGCTGGCAGGAATGCGATCCTTTATGATCTTGTTTGGTGTGCGATCCTTTGTGATCTTGTTTGGTGTTGCGTAGTATTTTGTCGTGTCTTTGGTGGAGGTCGTCAATGGTTGTGTCGGGTTTACATCACGAGTCCGAGTGTCGAGTCTGTTGAGGAAGGTAACTGTGGTGTGTCATTTGAGTACTTGTGTTGGGGATTGTATTCCCCGGTGTTGGATTGGTTTTGGGTGTTACCGGCATTGTCTGCTAAGTATGCCGTAATCAGTCTGTTATCCGTGGTGGTGAGCGAACGCTCACCCCTAGCTGCTTTTCCTACAGGTACCGTTCGCAGGCTGGACTAGGTGAGCTTCTGAAGCTTGAAGAGATAGAAGCGGGTTTCTGGGTTTATTTTGAGTCTAGCGACGTATACCATGTTTTTGTCCACTTGTTGGGACTTATTTGGAGTTGTAAATATTATTTGTTTAACTAAATGGAGTTTTTAAAGTGTTTATTCAATACAAGTTTCAAATGTTTTATTATTTTAAATGTTCGCGTCCCGAGTTCGGTTTACAGAAATTGGGGCGTGACAACGTCTCAAAACAACGAGACATAAAGTTAATAATCCTACCCAAAGTAGAAAATAAATTGTTCCAGCGATAAAACAAAGAAAAGTAAAGCAAACGATAATACTGAGCTGTTGTTACTGGCTGCCTGAGACCTCCCAGCACTGGTTGTCCCGGGTCTGAAGGTATAGGCCAGCATCGACCAAACTCACCCCTGCCGGGTCGGATCATTCATGCATAGGAGGTCGTCCTACCTCCGTCTGCTTCGCCTGGTCCTCCTCTATGTTGTCTGGCGTGCTAATTTCGGGCGGGAAGCTCGGATGGCCAAGCGACTTCTTCGTCCCAAGAGGTCGAGCATACAACAGCCCGCTCCTTGTCTTCAAGTTTGTCTTCTTTGCCCTCCCCCGAATGGGGCCTGCTTTCCCGGATGCCTCCTTGGGGTTTTTCTCCTTCCCTGCCCGAATACATGGGGCATCTGCAGGTCTATCTAGGCCGAGAGGACTCCCAGCAGAGTGGACGTTAACCAGGTTGTCAGGCTTTGTAAACCCAGGCGGCCCTCCACAAGCTCTTAGAGGTCCTCCCTGCATAATATTGACCACCCCTTCCGGGGTAGTCTTAGCCAGATTGTCAGGCTTCGACGAACAGTCTGCACCAAATACTCCATCCCCTATTGAGACCTCCATAGATCGAACAATAGGGTTCAGAGAGAGCCCTGTCAGGAGATCATCGACTGTCGATGGTTCCAGGGGAGGGGGTGGGTGCCACACCGTCTTCAGCAGTCGATCCACGTCCAGTTGACGCGGTACCAGGATGGATGTGTCATACCGGACCTCCTCCCACCCTATCCCAGGTAGATGGGTCGTGCACCCCATTATCCGATGTGTCATCTTCCCGCACTGGCGACAAAATTTTGTTAGTTTCTCGTACTGCAATTTGATCACCGAGGAGGTAGTGGTGCCAGGAAAACGGAGTCGAAGACGTCTTTGGAGAGGCTGGTTCACTTCCATACGAACTCGCATCCATAGGAACATATCCTCCCGCTGAACAAAAGGTATTGGGGCCGATACAACTTGTGTACCCATGATGGAGGCAATGATTTCACGGAGTTGCGGAGTCCAGGCGCCTCCCGGGACATTAAGAGCTCTGACCCCGAGCTCGATATAGCTGAAAGCGATATCGTTAGCTTGTACGTAAGGCTGGAGGGGTTCCAGGAGCAATGGGAAGCCCTTGAAAATCCATGGCCCCTGGTGGCGAATGTTCTCCATTGTCGCCGCGGATGGGAAGCGAAATCACGTAACCTCCAGTGACAGATATTCAATCTGGATTCCATCTACCTTCCATTGCTACAACATTAGGGCGCATACGGCATTCTAATTGTGGGACCGTCCATCTGCAACTCGGGCTGCTAGAGAGAACTGATAAGTACCTTTCTTAACCGTCGGAATCGCCTGCAGTAGGACCACCACTTCGTCGTCCTCGTCCTCCCAATCGGGAATCGGGGAGATTCGGACAGGAAGCGTCTCCCCCTGACGAGCACCGGAGCTGGGACCAATCGATGGGCGGCTGCTCGAATACGAGGCATGGATGATCGGGGGCGGTACCTCGAAATGGCCGCCGACGATGATGGTCGAGGATGAGATGGCTGATCGGAAGGCCCTCCAACGGGTGCTGGTGAGATCCGGCATGGCGGCGCCAGTGGATGGGGCTCAAACGGGACGAGGGCTCCATCCATCCTCGCGCCTAGTTTGTCGTTCAACGGGGGTACGCTGCCGACGATTCGTCGGATCTCGGACGGGGGGTTATTATGGTTGTCGACCGATGGTGGCGAGAAAGTGACTTTGGACAGAAAGCCCGACGGAGGCAGTGGGACGGCGTCAGAGCGGATCTGCTGTGGGACGGCGTCGGAGCGGATCTGTTGGTCCGGTTCCATTTTCAGGCGCAGATGGGGTCTCTCGACGTGGAAAGAGGCGGAGCAGGCGATACAGGTGGAGGCACCGACGTTGTCACGCGGTGCGGAGAGATGCGGCTATGACAACGCGGTGGAGCGGAGCGTCGACGACCGAGAACTAGGAGCAGGACGTCGACAACCGAGAGCTTGGCTGGGTACAGGCGGGCTGGTGGACGAGCGTCGCTGCCAAAATGCCTAGTCGGCGACAAGATGGCTTGGAAATGGAGGCGAAAAAGTAAAACACTAGCTAGGGTGATAAAGAACCTCGATAGATGACCGAGAGCTTTTTTAAAAAAGTAAAAGAATATAGCTATGCCTATTACATATGTTATTCGTAGTGGGGTTTTAATAGGAAATCATAATAACAAGAGTATTATATTACTTGCCTCTTTTATTCAAGGGTAAACTACAAATGCATACCATGAAGTTGTCACGTTTAACCGATGATTAACCTGAAGTTTAAAGTTAATTGATGCATACATTGAAGTTACGAGTTGTAACTCAAAACCCCTTCTGTCAACTAAAATGACGAAAATACCCTTAGTGATTTTTTTAAATAATTTTTTAAAATATAAATGAAGTGATTTTTTAAATAAAAATAAAGTCATTTAATAAGTATATATATATAACAAAAGTAATTTTTAAATAATTTTTTTAATATAATTATTAAAGTGTAGTTGAGGGTATTTTCGTCATTTTAGCTGACGAAGGAGTTTTGAGTTACAACTCTTAACTTCAGGGTATGCATCAGTTAACTTTAAACTTCAGGGTATTCATCGGTTAAACGTGCATACTTAAGAGTATGCATTTGTAGTTTACCCTTTATTCAACTTCCTTCGTCTAAAAGTACATGTCCCCTCTTTTTTTTTGACAAAAACTAAGTAAAATGGAAGTAAGTAAATTTGTTACTGTAATATGAACCCTGAAGTATGCCATATATATGTGCGTAGGTAGTGCACAGCCTCAGTTTACTTCCTACTAATAAATAAGGCAACAAGAGTGAGAAAACAAGAGCTTGCAATCTTGGGTTTGAATAGAAGGTGGCCAAGACCATATGGCTTCGGTGGTTCAAGTGGAGTTTGGTGCTCTTGTACCAAACTCACTCCACTTACTTCCACCATAAACCCTATGTCAAATTCCCTCCATCTGACCTTGGGGAAAACGAAGTTGTTTAGCTGTTGCTAGTCTCACAAAATACAGATGTTAATAATTAGGTTGGTACGAACAAAATTATATTCAAGTGTCGCATTTCTAAAGCCGCGAACATATAACTCTTGTAGAGAATTGACTTCCCTTCTACCCTGAACCCCAAGTCAATATGCCTTCATTATGAAAGAAATAAATCTAAATGAATCTAAATTATATCTGATAACTTGATAGGTCAAATGCGGTCCTGTAAAGCACGACAAGAGTTCAGAGGAGCCAGCCTAAATCTCAGTTGAAAAAAAAAACGTACAGAAAATTACCTGCAATAAGTGGGTGAGGGGTTTAGCTCATCAGACCAGACCAAACTCAACATAGTTATCATTGAGCTTGGACTTCGATTTTATCAAGTGGAAATAAGCTAAGCTTTGACAGTAAATCATATTTGAATTATATCCACGGTTGTAAAAAAAGTAATAATTCATAGGCAAATCAAAATAAACACTAGCCGCTTCATTGTATTTTCTTAACCTTTGATCATCACAGCAATATCAAAACTGATCATGAACAAGCATCACAAAACTGATCAAGCCTTTGGTGTCAAATGGCATCAGCAGTTAATCCTCCTCCATAGGTACTTCGGGAATGTCAAACCTGTCTTCTTCGATTGTTTTATTGATCACAGAAACAGGAGATGGTATTCTTAAGTCAAGGAAACAACAAATTTCGTCTGTCAATGGAAAGGAAATGGACATTTCATTGTCAGAGGAGTTGCAGTACAACATCAAACAATAATCATGGTGGGATTATATAATAAAAGATGCTCCTAAATCAACTAAAATTATAGTGTCATAACACTTTACTTCAGAGTTTAAGCACTTATCAGTCTTGTACTGTTGTTGATTCAACATAAATATTATTTTCATCACTGAATTTAAAGATAAAGCTATTTGCAATATGTGAAAATATTCAAAAACAGTCTAACCTTCTTCATCTTAATAGTAACACCCCACCGCAACATCTTTTCGAGGTATTTAAACAAGTACTTCAGATATCAAGTGGATCCTATACATTTGTTATAATTTACTGATCAAAACCTAGGAACAGAGTACTGTTCATAGTAATCATAAATTTAATTTTATAGATCAAAGGATATAAAGTAGCATAAGATCATCCTCCTTCTCACCACGATTCCGACTATTATTCAACTCCCTGAGAATTTCAGCAGTGACCTAAAATTTAAGAGGTAGCAGAAATTAGGCAGAGCCCAGAAAAATATGCAGAGAAACTGACAAACATTATGGGTAATTCTCTTACTAATTTATGTTTTTGTATTTCAATAAGATGTCTGAGATTATCTTTATCCTCTTTTGTTAATTCATGTTTGTACCTGCAAGGAATATCACATCAGTGAACATGCAAACAGAAGATAAGTAACATGCTATGCATCAACCGAAGTATTTTACTCCACTAATTGCAACCTATTAGTCCGTATCAAGCTTTGTACCATTCCAACCCCAAAAAAATTCCATTTCAACCTCAAAAATCAATTACTGTGAACGATACTAAGATCTTGATGTTCTTCTACACTAGGATGCAAGGCTTATAGATAAAACTAATCTGCCATGTTCAAAACAGAAACCAGCATATATTTCACCTCTCTCACACTAACACATACAGTCACATGATATAATACACCACCAAAATATGTTAGTTTATTGAAAATTCCACGCTTAGAAGAAAGATGTGAATATAATACAGAGAACACAAACTGACATATTATAACAGAATAAAATAAAACACAATCTAGTCATGGTGCTTGGCATACATAACAAACTTCTCCCTCTCTTCCCTCATCTCAGGGTTAAAATAAAACAAGATAAGAAAACAATGACTTCTTACCTCTGCACAAAAGCAAGAAGTGACTGGTGCCATATTACTGGCATCACTCTTGTATCCTCCAGAAATCTCATAAAATGAGAGACAACGGCATCGAGCACTCGATAAGGCAAAGCATATTTCTTCTCCAAAAGAAGCTTTATAAAATAACTGTAATAGCATAAAATGCATTGCTGTAAAAGAACCATTTACAGTAACAAAACGAACACCATACTTTAATATGTAAATATACAAGAACACTAGCATAAGGAAACGAGTAAAAGCTTGTCAACATACACACAGAAGAACCACAAAATGCGGTAGATTTCATGTTTAATACCTTGTTGTACCACAATACTGCATCTCTGCAAGCTTGAGTAATGCAACACTGCATAATTGTTCAGAAAAAAATCATGTTACATAGTAATAGGACAAATATATATGTGTACATAGTTGATAAGGAGTATAAATATTATCACACCACACATGATATAGTTCCAACTTATAAGAATTTAAATGTTAGCTTGTCACATACGGAGCAAATAATAGAATACAAGGAAACTAAGTTGTTAGTTATGCTACACTACAAATTAATGCATATGTAGAAAGGACTTCTTCAGATGCAATCTTTTGGAGCTTATGTCTAAAATAGTATATACATTTGCAATGAAAAGATTATTTGAGAACGAGTTTAGGCCTACTGAAATTCATGCACTTATTTCCAAACGGAAACAGGACTGAAAAAACTAGTCAAAATCACGGTCTTTCAGAACTGTAATAATAACAAAACTGAGATCAAATTTCCTCTCCACATAAAAGAACTGCAACGAATAAACTTTAGATGACTAGCCTTTAAAATGCTACCTCTTATATGGAAAACCATAGGCACTAATTTTACCTTGAATGAAGCATAGGAATGGAGACTTTTTCAATAACGCTCCCTACTATAACAGCTTCTCTGAGATTACAAGTTCCTGACTGAAAAGGGATGTTAAAAATACAAACATCAGAAGATTGAAGTGCAATCTATCCGGAAATCAGAAAGGGATCATAGCCCATTATACATTGAAGTTATACCAGCAGCTTAAGATGGGATAAATAGCCATTAAATAACCAAATAATGGAAAATTGAATTGCTATACAAGCCTTTATTTATAGGTTGAATAGATCTACTAATAATTATTCCATAAACAAAATCTCATTACGCCAAACTGTAACTGATACAACGAAACTAATACCACAGGAACAAAGATACAATCACTTATCATGGTTGGTGGATGTAAAATTGTCTTTTATACAATGAAGGTTATATACCTGACACAGTGGCAACAGTATTCCCTTGTTGAATGCAGCAGGTTTGTATATAGACTTTTTTAGGGATTGATAAAGTGCAAAATGGAGCTTCTTATTCTTGCGAATATCTTCTCTGACCCGGGGTAACAAGACAAGCTTGTAAAAACGCTCAGCCTTCTTGGAGCTTAAATTAGAAGCAAAGATCCTTGTCGCTTGAAACATTGCATTCGGTGACCAATGCTCGGGCTCAGTCAGGTGCAAGACATCCTCCCAGAACTGCATTGCAGGGATGTGTTTAAATGCTTTTGGCATTTTCCCAGCAGTGTATTTATTAAGAAACTGGCCAAGTCTGCGGGTCATGTAAAGAAAAACCTTTTTAATGAAATTTATCGTATCATTAATAAATCTCTTGTTGAATTGTTTCAGTCTAAATGAGAAATGACAACTGTAAGACTGCATTTAATACGTTATGCCATGTGAACTAAAGAGGATCATATGCAACTAATGAAACAAAACTATATGTCTATGATGAAGAGTAAGATGTCCAGTTTTATCTTTAGTCTAATTTTGATAACAAGAACAAGAGTAGTTGAATACCCTTTATACAACTCTGTGAAGGAGCTGTCCATTTTGGGCAAAGTTTGGGCCTCTGGGATAAAACAAATCAAATGAAAACAAGTGAATGATTAAACACAACCAGCATTAGTGGAATTTCTAAAGAACATAGATAACCATGTGCAGACTTCAAAGAGAAAACGAATGATACAGATTAAAATGACAACCTGAAGTCACATTAGCATCTTTGATTTTTGCAGCAATGATATCTGCAAGTGTGCGTTGAGGACCAGCATCCTTGGAAAAGAATGACTCTAGTAACATCTCATCATCCTCATCAATTCGATCCTGATATTAAAATGGAAATCCTTGATTGTCAAGAAACTGAAAACTCCAAACAAAACATTAAGATGGAAGAAAAATAAAAGGGTTGGGAGCAAAATTATCATTCTCCCAGCATCCGCACACATAACATTACACAATATTGAATCATCTTACCGTCAAATAGCCTTCCTAAAAATTATACCCAATAAAAATAAAAACTTAAGCTATCCCTAAGAAAAAACATATACTTAGGATTAGACAACTATAAGTCTATGAAGAGGAAGTGTTTCTTTCCTTCTACCTCTGTTCCTAACTACTAAATGCAGATTCAGCAGACAATCAGAACGGAACTCACTTCATAACCGCCAAATTGACTCTTTGTTTCATCAAATCCATCGAAGTCGTCGATATCGTCTTCCTCCACCCGCTCAAATGCGGAAGGTTCCTCCTTCCCAACCTGTAGCAACGAGTTGTGAGGGTTTTTCTCTTCAACCTCGTCCTGCAGAATCTCCTGCTGCTGAATTTGAGCCTCTTTCAGGATTTTGGAGCTCAAGCCGGACGAAATCAGCTGCAGTTCAAACACCGATGCAAAGTAAGCAACAAGAATGAAATGATAAGATCGGAATGCGAAAAAAAGGACTGGGAATGCATACCTTCCCCTGTTGCTGGTGAAGCTTTGGGGCTTTGGGGCGTTTCTTAGTGGAGGCGAGGGAGGCGGAGTCGTCGTCGCCGGGACCGGGACGGAATGGCTGCGGATTCTGAAACCTATCTCTCTTCCCCATTGATGCTAAAACCCTAGTGCTTACGAGATGGTCTGAGAGGGGACGACGCTCTTGCTGCTCTGCAGATAGGCGGAAGCGCGGCGGGTTTAGCAAACTCTATACCTACGTGCACTCTTGAGTAGACATATAAGAGAGAGTGACTAAATCAACTATTGGGCTGGGATGAAATAGTATGGGCTTTCAAATTTGAAAGGCCCGACACCTAATTTTTGTGATGAAATAAAAAGGAAGTAAAATATGAGGATAAATCGACTAAAAACTCTTTGTATCATGAAAACGGTGAGAGCGCATCCTAACCACACACTTAAGAGTATATACAGTAGAAAGGCTCGTATAGGGGCGCGTATGCTGACTGTGTAAAATAGTGAGCATGAGCCCCTAAATTTAGTGTGTTCCACAGTGGAAGACTCAGGTTGAGGCATAAGTTGAAGCTCAAGTTATAAGTGGATGCTGACTAGATGTTGACTGGATGTTGAATCGATATTTTGCTGAATTTATTAAATTCTTTGTTAGAACAGTAAATTTACGAGAATTTTGACTAAAATAATAATAACAATATTAATATTAATAATAATAATAACATAAATTACAATAAATCACAATAAATAAATAAAATTTATAAATTACAATAAATAAAATTAACAAATTTCTTAATAATAACATTCATCTTCGAGATGATTCCCCCTCGTCAAACTTGTTCATATGTGCCTGCAACTGTTCTAGTTGCTCCCACAATCGAGACATCATAGTCGCGTGTCGGACTAGTTGCTCATCGTCGTAGTAGAGATGTATTGATCATGCATGGTCTTGTACTTCTCGAACATTTGTTCTGAAGCAGCAAATATTTGTTTGTCCTCTCAAGTTATAGTCTGCCTTGCTCTATAGAAACCCGCTCTTGCTTTATCCATGTCGTCAATGACACTTACTTGATCTTAGAGACCCTTCCTCTTCCTCTTCGTAGACTTCTTGCCTAACGGTCGTTTTTCTACTCGCTGAGGGGGAGGGGGAGGACTTCGCTAAAGACCTCCCTCGATCGGATTGAAGGATACTCAATCTTGTTTGGACTCACCACCGAGGGGTGTGATATCTTCGTCATCGGTGTTAGGGACTCCTCCACTTGTAGGTAGGGTTGAGTTGTAAGCTCTAGACTCATCCAACCGTTGACGTCGTCCAAAAGTCTCATGTTGCCTTCCTCGGCGTTGAATTCTTTTCCTCAAGCATTTCGACCCAATGACCGAGGTCAAAATTCTTTGGATCATCCCTCCTCTTCGGTAGCTTTTAGTAGATGCTCTTAGCCTCGGTCATGTAGTCTGCATGGTTCCATCTGTTGCGGACGTCGGCCTTGGAGGCTCTCAGCACAACGAGGAACTTCCGTAGTCGCAGCACATGTCTGTTCCAATGGCTCTTGCTTGCTCTCACGTCGAATTGTGGAAAGCGTCGCTTGCATTGTACCTTCTCGCACCTGAGCACCAGAAGGTCGTACCATCTTGGGAGTTTCCTTTGATAGGGTCTTTGATTGTGCAGAGCCAGACATTTATCATGTGCTTCTCCATCTCGACGGACCATTTTCTCCTTGCGTTCGGCACTATCACGCCCCAATTTCAGTAAACCGAACTCGGGATACGAACATTTAAAATCATAAAACATTTGAAACCTGTTTTGAATAAACACTTTGAAATTACCATTTAGTTAAACAAAATAATATTTACAACTCAAAAACGTCCCAACAATTGGACAAAGTACAAGGTATCCGTCACTAGACTCAAAAGATAAAACCCGGACTCCGCTCCGAGCTCCTCAAGCTTCGAGAGCTCACCTAGTCCGTCCTGTGATCAGTACCTGTAGGAAAAGCAGCTAGGGGTGAGTGTTTGCTCACCACCACAGATAACAGACTGATTACGGCATAATTAGCAGACAATGCCGGTAACACCAACAACAAATTCAACACCGGGGAACACTATCCCCAACCCAAGTACTCCGACTGACACACACCCAATGTTACCTTCCTCGATCGACTCAACACTCTAACACGTAAAGTAGACCCAACACAACGATTGACGACCTCCTCCAAAGACTCAAGACCACCACGCAACACCCAAGATCACAAAGGATCGCACACCAAACAAGATCACAAAGGATCGCATATCGGCTGCTTAGTAACCTCCCTCATTCACGCGCTTTGCCAAACTCTCAGGCCAGGCGGTCGACCTGTATCTCACTCACGCGCTTTGCCAAACTCTCAGGCCAGGCGGTCGACCTGTCTCAATAACCTCTCTCACTCACGCGCTTCCCCGACACAAAGTCGGGCCAGGCGGTCGACCTGTCACCCCAAACCACACACGCGCGGCCAGGACCACTTTCCTCACGGGTGGGCCCCTACCCTGTCTGAACGTGCAGACGCGTGTGCTCGAGGACCCCCGTTTCATGAAGCGGGCCCCCAACCTCGGGTAACCACAATCACAATCACAAGCAAAGTTCAACAAACAGCAACAACACAGGTTCAACACTCCACAGGCACTCATGGCCACCCAAGACACCACAGTAAAACACGGACTCAACAACCCCACGGACACTCACGGCCTCCCAAGACACATCAACCGTAACTCACGGGCTCAACAACCCCACGGGCACTCACGGCCTCCCAAGATACACCAATAGTAACTCACGGGCTCAACAACCCCACGGGCACTCACGGCCTCCCAAGACACACCGACGATAATTCACGGGCTCAACAACCCCACGGGCACTCATGGCCACCCAAGACACCAACAGTAAAGACACGGTTTCAACAACCCCACGGGCACTCATGGCCACCCAAGACACCAACAGTAAAAACACGGGTTCAACAACCCCACGGGCACTCATGGCCACCCAAGACACCAATAGTAAAATACGGGCTCTCAAGGCCACCCAAGACACAACAGTAAAGTACGGGCTCTCATGGCCACCCAAGACACAACAATAGTAACTCACGGACTCAACAACCCCACGGGCACTCACGGCCTCCCAAGACACAAAATACACAATCAACCTCCGGCATAATCAATGCCTCCAACAGTTCTAATATCAACAGTTTCACAGACAACCTCCGGGCATGGTCATATGCCTCCAGTATTCCTAATCTCGATAAGTTCGCAATCAACCTCCGGGCATGGTCATATGCCTCCAGTAGTTCTATTATCGATAAAATCATTGCTCCTACGACACTACTAAGTGTCACATGCTTTTCTAATAATCGCTACGTTCCCGTATCATGCCTTTCTACTAATCGATAAACCTACTTAACCCACGACACCCCGATGTCACATGCAATTCTACTGTTAACTTTCCCTAGTCAGGGCCGAGATCCGGCTACTTTTCCCTACCTCGTGCGTGTTCTCCAAAAGCCAACCAACAAGCTCCGGCGTGATCTCAGTCACTCGCCTAGCTTTCCCTTCCCTCGGTCTGCAGCACGATCTAAAAGAACACAATTTTAAGGCACTTATAAACTCGCAGGAATAAACTGAAGTTCAATAAACTTGACGCCCAAACGTAACCCCGACAATGTCGATCACTCCCAAACTTCCCAATTGCTCGACATTGTCGATATTGGACCCGGAAAGGCCTGATTCGCCTGACATGGCGAATCTGCCCGGGTTTTGGAAACACCCTTCCGGGGCTCCGAAAATTCCCGTTTTCGTTTCTACGGTCTTAGAATAATTCAAGGGTTCCTAGGCACTCGACGGAATATAATTCCGACTTCCGAGTCATTTAATTAACGTTTAAAGTTTCTAAACCCGTCAATTACATCTTTTACAATTTAATTCCAAATTTCGATCCGGTTGTAGATTAATGATCCGGGGAACGTTCTAAACCACCCGAACACTAAACTCGAGCACCCGAGCACGTGGGCCCCACCCGGCCAAACTTGGCCGAGGGTGGCTAGGGCCTTTTTGGGCCCGACCCACCATGGTGGTGGCTAGCCCTAGCTCTGGCCAGCCACCCCGAGGTCCGGCCAGCACCGGCCAGCTCCGGCCAGCCCCTACAAGGCCCGGCCAACCACCTCACACGACCGGCCGGCCACCCTACACGGTGGCCGGAGCTCCCCCGAGCTCTCGGTCACCAAAAAACGTTCCAAACTCGCTCCAAAACGTCTCCAACGAACCCCACACCTCAAAACCACCAAGAACTACTAGTTTTACTCAAAACCCTAACTTTCCAAACTTAGCAAAACGAGAATCGGTTCGGTACTAACCGTAGAGGAAGACGATGTGAGCTTGATTCTCCTAGCTTTGAGACGATCCAAGGGTTAGATGCAAAACCTTAGCCCAACATCTTCTCTTTTCTCTCTTCTTCTCCTTCTCCTTCTCTCTCTAAAACTATCTCTCTTTTTTTCTATTTTTTTTCCTTTTTTTGCTAGATGTGGCCGACCCCCCCCCCCTTATCTCTCCTCTTCATTTTCCCCCCAAAACCTAACACCACCACTTGTTTGACAAGTGGCAAGGTGGGTCCCACACCTTTTGGAAAAATATCTAGAAGATATTTTCCAATCAAATTCGCGAAATTCGGATGTTTCGGGCCCCGAACGGGCACTTTTCCCAAGAAATTACGAAACTTGACGGGCTACAAGGAAACGGCTCAATTCAGACCACTGCGAAGACGGCTACGCTTTTTGGATCCAAAACGGTCCTCGAATGGACCAAAACGTCGCTCGGTTGACTTTTCCAGCGAAAAGTCAACATTTCCCAAACTGATCAGAAAGTTGCCCTGAGTCCCCCGGAACTCATTTTGGTCGATAACGGGGTCAACTTAAGTCCGGTATGACCCACGGGGTCAATTCTAGGTTCAATTAAGTGTTTGTCTTAAAAAAATTTAAATTTTCCTATTTTCGCAGGTTTGACTGGCGTTGACCGGGAGTGGTTCTTACAGGCACCCTTTGTCGTTGATGGGAATGGACGACAGAGGATGATTGTGACAACATCTGGGTGTCGCTGCCCCCGTCGACATGTTGTTGGGTCCCACAAGCGTCGGTGTAATGGTAATAGTTTGGACTGAGGTTGAATTGACCTGAACCAGAGTTGAATTGATTTGGACCGGGGTTGAAATGACCTGCACCCAAGGTTGTAAATGGCGCTAGGCGCTAGTAGGGCGGTGAGGACCCTAGGCGTTAGGCGGGGACTAGTCGGGGCCTAGGCGGATTTAACTTTTTAATATTTTTAATTATTAATAAATGTATATTACACAAATATAATCAAAAATTCAAAATATAAAATATATTTGTATGATATAAAAAACATAAAGTATCAAATTACAAAATACTAAACCAAATAATGCTCTCATTTTGATTTTACTCTTTATTTTAATAAAAATATAAATTATAAGGATGAACCACCAAAGAGGGACACGTGTCATATTCTTTTTATCAAGAAATTTAAGCTCATTACAAACATATCGTCTCTCTCACCTTTTCATCTCTTTTTCGAATGTCCGATTTCACAAACCAGAGTCCCAAATTTTTGTCTAATCGAGTGGGACGACGAGTCGGGTGGTTTTCGGACTTTAGGGCCTAGGCGAGGCGGCGAGTCGGGCGTTCTTATAGATTTTGGGGCCTGGGCGGACTAGGCGGGGACTTTTACAACCATGCCTGCACGGGGTTGAATTTCCCTGCACTGGGTTGAATTTCCCTGCACCGAGGTTGAATTTCCCTCCAGCGGGATTGAATTCCCCTGCATCGGGAGTTGAATTGCCCTGCACCGAGGTTGAATTTCCTTACACTGGGGTTAAATTTCCCTGGACCAGAGTTAAAAATTATTGAAACTTCAGTAAAAAAAATATATGATAATTTAAATAAAAAATAAATGACACTTAAAATAAAAAAATTAATTACTTTTAAATAAAAAAGTTATATTAAACGAAATTAGAGTCGATAGTTTCAAAATACCAAGTTGGTATGCACCTGGGTTGTAACCAGGTTGCATATACAGGGTGAAAGCGCTTGGGTTATACCCAGGTTGCATAAACGGGTTGGGGCATTCTGATGTTCAACATGTCTCAAAAGCTGCCTAGTTGATCGGGGTGAATTGGAAATCATTAGGGTTGACATCGTCCGACCTGCTTTCGTCGATCTCTGGTGAAGACGCACGCTGAGTTTCATCGTCGAAATTTTTTGATCGAATCGTTGGAGAGACAAAGTTGAGAAATTGAGACTGAAAGTGGATAAAATGTGGAGAGAATTATGAGAATTATTGGTGTTTTGAGAAATGGGAGTTGGGGTATTTATAAGTGGGTGAAAGTTATTTTTTGTTGATTTCGGATAAAATTTAATCAAAAGTAGAAGAAAAAAAAACTGTTTCCGACCATTGCTAATAGTCGGAATTTTTTTCTCCCCAGCATGCCACGTGTCGTAGCGTGAGTGGCTAGCGCGCTGCTCGCGAAACCGAACCACGATTTAGCGGTTCGGCGTCGCAAGAAATAGGGGTGGGCATGGGCGGATATCCGGCTCGATCCGCATATATTTGAACCCGCCCGCATACATGCGGATCGGATGAATTTGATCTCTATCCCTCCCACACATCCGCAAATTTGAAAAAATATTTGATCATTCGGATTTCGGGTGGCTCGGGTCTGACCCGCAATATCCGGAAAAAAAAAATTGGGCCTTCTTAACACATAAGGCCAGAACCAAAACCTTCATATACATACATAACTTGATTTTGCCTTAATAATTTCATTTCTTACATATCCAAATACCTACATAACTTACATATCCATGAATTTTCCAATTCATCAAAAAATCATCACATAATAGTTCAACTACAAAAGGTCATCATCTAGATGACTCAAATTACATAGTTAACCAACTAAACCTTAGCCCAAAAAATTTCTAACTACCCAACCAGCTAAATACAAAAAGAATCGTTGCTTTCTTTGAAGTTGAGTGTGCTGTCTTGTTGGTATCAAAAAAACCTTCACAAAAAGAGCACTCAAGCTGTAACTAAGTAGCTTCTATTTCTGCAAAAATCACAAAGATGAGTTGTTAATATTAAAAAAAATTATTTATACAAAGTATTATACATATCATTACACAAAATATACCTGCTTCGAAATCTTCAAGCTCTTTGTGATCTTCCAAAAATGTGATCTTGCTTGTTGAGCTTATAAGCCAATCTTGAAGACAAACCAATGCTTCAACAGTCCTTGGAGTTAATGAGCTTCTAAACTCATCCACAATCCTTCCAGTTGCAGAAAAGGCAGATTCAGATGATACAGTAGTAATGGGGACCGCTAAAATATCTCTAGCCATTATAGAGAGTATATGGAACCTAGGGGAATTGCACTTCCACCAATCTAACAAGTTGAACTTAGCCACATCTTCCTCCACATCTTCACTCAAATATTTGTCCAATTCAGATTTAATAACACTATCTAAAGAAGTCTTACACCTTTTAAAGGTAGTCCTCAAGCAACTTCCTCTAGTATCATCATCAACTAAATTAGACAGGCTTGACTGTGTACTAGGTTCACATATACTATCAGTGGAATGCGATTGCACATAATGATCAAACATCTCATATAATGTGTCATTCACACTCAAACTAAGGGCAGATGAAGCATGTTCATCATACATACACTCAATACCATACTTAACAACTTGCAGCTTATTCCTAGGATCAAAAACAGATGCTAAAAAGACGAGCACATTAATTTTGGACAAATCTATCTAATACTTTTCAAATTTCAGCTTCATCTTTTTAGCTACAAAAATCATATGATGATCATTTCCAGTCATTAGACCCTTTTTAATTAACTGTAAAGTGTCATTCATTTCTTCAAAAAACATATTAGATGTAATATATGAAGAACCGGACACTCTACAAGTTAAGTCATAAAAGTGTTTGAGAAATGGAAGAAAAGACTTGACAATGGCCCAATCATGATCACATAAAATGCCTAGAAAGCTCTTTTGATCCCTTCTTAAGAGTGTTTGACATTTCTTTCCTAAAAGTCTCATCCTCACAATCATATTTCTCAAAGGCAGCCTCTAACTTAACAGCAGAAAGTAGCATAAGGTATGTAGAATTCCATCTAGTACACACATCAAGAGTCAATAAAGCTTTGGTGTCTAGTCTACAATCTATCACACATGTCCTGAACCTAGAAAACCTAGATGGGGAGCTCCTTATAAATTTCACAGCTGCCCTAATTCTATCAATAGAGGGTAAGAACTGACCAAGTCCATCACTCACAGTAAGGTTAATGATATGAGCCATACACCTCATATGCATTAACCTTCCACTCAATATATTTGTTCCTAAAATGTTGAACTTTCTCACTAAGTGCTGAACAACCGGTTCATTTGCACTTGCATTGTCAACCATCACAGCTAGCACTTTATCAATACCCAAATCCCTAAGACAATACTCTAAAGTCATCCCTATATCCTCCCCTTTATGACCATGAGTTTGACAAAAATTAATGATCTTTTTATGTAAGACCCAATTTTCATCAATAAAATGAGCAGTCAAACACATATAATTTATCTGTTGGCCGCTAATCCAAATGTATGTGGACAGGGATACTCTAGGGGACTTAGACCTAAAGAAAGTCAACATTTTTTTCCTCTCACTCTTATAAAGGTCATAGGCATCCCTTTTCACAGTTGTCCTAACAAGGATTTTGAAATGAGGGCAGCATGCTTTCATAAAGTTTATAAACCCCTCACGTTGTATAAACCTAAAAGGGAGTTCATCTAAAACTATCATCTTAGCCAATGCATCTCTAATGACAACTTGGTTAAATTTCCAATCATGCAAAGCTAATTATGCACTCCCTAAAGGTACAGATGTTGGTTTTTGTGCCCTACGCCAATCGTGATCATGGACGGCATTATCATTTCATTAATACATCGGCACTACTATTATCATTTGTGAAATGTTAATAGTGTGAATAATACTCTTTCTTAAGATCATCGGGTTGAGGACCTGATAGTAAAACTCTTAGAAGTAATAGAGTATTATTCACTTGATCCCTGGTCTTATTGATATACTAAGACTAGTATGATGTTGGCTGATGATCACGTTTTACTGATCATACGTATTGGATATGAAGTCAAATCATAGATGTCATTTAGGGAAATGACATTGGATGACCCACTATGAGAATACTACATAGGAACTGTCATGACTATTTCTTAGTACCGTAATATGACTTAAGTCCTCTGACCTTATAGTCATCATGATTTCTACATTGGTGGTTGTGTGCTTTGACACAGTTAAACGTTGTCTTTAACCGGGCAATTATAAAGGTTGTGATTGGGGTGCATAAGTGTCTATGTGAGAGATATGGTTGACTGATAAGGGATCTGTCACTCATATAAATATGAGAGATATCGTTTGGGCCCCTTGATAAGTGGGACTGCAGGAAAAAAGCATGGCCATGTGATTTGATAAAGAGTTATCACTGGCAGTCTACTTAAGATCAAGAAATAGCGATCGAATAAAATAAGGATACAGCCATATGCCTTATTCGATCGAGATATCGTTGACAGAAGGGTTAGCATATTAGCGTGTAAAGGTTAAGTCGCATTGACGATCATCATACCCGTTTGGGTAGTCATATTGCTTTGCTAGAAGACAACTATGACATGTGGACGAATCGAGGATTTCGGGCCCACTGCCGAACGTCGTATGAGCCTGCAGGGTCACACCTAACAACAAGCCCAAAATCGTATTGGACTTTGGAAGTCCATTAAGTGAATAAAATAATATATTATATTTGATATAATATTTATTCATTAAACTCGTTTTTCGAATTGCCAATATAATAAAGATTATGCTGGGCATTAAAATGCAAAAATGACTCTTGAATTTTCGAAATTTAAAGATGGTACTTTTGCATGACCACTACTCCTAAAATGAGACACTTGTCATAAAAGAAAGTCCAAGATTTGGACTTGCTTCAAATGACTTAGTGGTGTCATGTTTAGGAATAGTAACCATGCAAAACCTAATTGAGACACTTGTCCAAGTTGGAAGTCCAAGTGTTGGGTTTTTCCAAATAAAATAAGTGTGGTCATGTTGGGTTAAGTATGCATGCAAGAGAGAGAAGAAAAATAAGATTTTTCTCAAGGTTGTGTTGAGAATGGTTCTCAAAGTGCAGAGAGAAAAACTAGTAGAGAGAAAAAAGAGAGGAAGAAGTGTTCTTCATCTTGTGCTAGCACACAAACAATTTTGGGAAGAATTGTTCAAGAACTACGTGGCTTTGATTCCTCCAAGAGGATACGTAGGCGTCTATGAGACACAAGTCAAATCCATTTGTTTCTGGTGTTGTTTTAAGCATCATGAGACTTTTATTATTCTCTCTTTCTTCTTCTTCCTAGATGGTACTGAAGAAATCTCATCAACCACTGAAACTCTAGGAAGCACGGTGCCACAAACAGGGTCAGGCACTACATGCACAAATGATATGCTCAATTAGGGCGATCTTTTCAGATCTTTCTAAAAATGACGTTGAGTCGTGCCATGTAGAATCCCCACGCGCAGAAGGATCGAACGACGAGTACTAGTGACGGAAGAACCGATTAACTTGGGACAGGGACCACAGACCGCCTGCCCTTTGCCATGGGTGCGGGTGATGCTCCTCAGGATCCATATCATCGTGGACACACGACCTAGTATGCGGAGATCGGAAGGAATCCATTTTCAGAATAGGTACTATCATAGGTAGTATCTAAGGGATCATGTAGTTTTCGGGAATAGGGCTAACCATGGCCTGGACCGCTCATATTCCTCATCCACTGCTTGGACCGATGGCTCAGACAGTGTTACACAGGATAACCAAGAAAACCACCCCGGTGATAGGATTGAAAAACCCAATGAGATGACAATGAGGTTCGGTTCCTGGCCTCGCTAGTCGCCATGAGGAACCTGTGGCAACACTAGGTGCAATAGATGAGCCATACCCCGACCCCCACGGAACAGTCATTGGTTGTTTCTCAGTCTCCTCCGTTCTTTAGAATACTCCTTAGACGACTTTTACGACACAACATGCCAGTCAAAGTTGAGACGGGGATTGTCTACTGGATTTCTTGTGCATCTCACTGTACGAATAGGAACTCACCCCTAGGTTTCTCCCTGATAGCACCGGACATATTGTCATATGATTAATATTTCGGCCATCACCGAAATTATATCTCTTCTTATTTATTTATTTGCATACTTTGTACGATCCTTATGATCTTTTCCTTTAATTATCAATCAGGTTATCTCGTTGTTAAAAAAATCGTTTTAGTATTTAGCTGAATATGATATTATTAGTTTTCTTATACAGTGAGTGGTGCTTAGGCAGAGAAATTATTAAATTAACGGGGAATGCGATACTGTGAAAAACATGAAATTAAAATAAGATATAAATTCTACCTTTATATCTATGCACATTATGTCTTAAACAAAACCTTGTTTTGTAAGATATTTTCAAACTATTCACTAACAAAATATCACTATAACTTTTATCAGGTCGTTTTTTAGATTTTTTTTAAATGATTCACCAATAACATATAATTGTAAATAATATCACCAAACTCATAGTGGATATGTTTTTATTGTTACATTTTCTCTTGTGATTGCGAGTCATTTCAATCATAATTATGTTGTTCTTGTTTCTTTTGATTGTTACATTCTCAATTGGGATTTTGTAAATTTTAGAGGAAAATGATAACTTATATAGGGTGAGGACATGCTCATTTGACCAAAAAATAGACATTTTTTTAATTATGGAAGTCTAACTCGATAAATTGGATTTATATGATATCAAACATGATTCATTTAGAATCAACTGATTATGTGTATAATTAGATTTGTTATAAATCGTTTTTAAAAAAGATTTGTTATAAATAATTTATTTTATTTTTATTTTATAATCGAGTAAAAGTCTGGTATGCCCACCATCTAAACGTCTCTTTGATATATAACTTAAAGACTATTTTCCTTCAAATATAAATTTGAAGACTCGCCTTTCATATTGACATGACATATTAGAAAGAATTTTTTTAAGGATTTTTTTAGGGGGCTGAACCTAGTTTTTATAACCATATTCTACGCCTTAATGGCTGCCCACCACCTCCCTTCTCCAATCCCCTTATTGCTGCGCCGCTTGTAATTATGTACGAACGTATCAACGTCTCTGTATGTGGGTTTCGTGCCCTCGGTGGGTGAACTATGGAGCCTAGTTCCTCGTCGACCATCATACCAATAATTCCATACGCTCCCAACGCTCTCTCTCCTCCGACTCTCTTTCTGATTATGACGGATTTCATTGTCATCGTAGCTAGAACTCTATCCACAGCCCGATCACCACCACAACCACCACTAGCTACCTTCCTTTCCCCTTCACAGGAACCACCTTTCCTATCTTCTTCGCAAGCACCATCTCTTGGTCACTAGATAGGGTCCTTGATGCTCTATCACTACATCACCAGTCGTGCTCGAGAGTTGACGTTATCTCGGGGGTTTCTACCTCTCCCACCTCCCTTACATCATGGTTTTCATCCTCGACATATGCACTTGGTGATCTCTACCACCACGACGATACAAGTACGATAGACAAGAATGGTGATCAGGATCTCGGTGTTCTGCTCCCGACCTCCTATCTCATTCGTGTTGGGTCTCGATGGAGGGTATGAACACATACTCGTAGTGGAAGCAAATATAACTCGAAACCATGTAATGAAAATACTGCCAAAGATTAGATACACAAGAGCATAAATCAACACAAGTGTTCTTACCAATTGTTCAAGATCACGAGAAGAGAAGTGAGCACCAAGGAAAGGATGATCGTCTTGAGTCTCTAAGACGCCTACGTATCCACCCCAGGAATCAAAACCACATAGTTCTTGTATTTAGAACTTAAGAACACAAAATTTGGGAGAAAATGAAGCTATGGACGAAACTTAGAGAGAAGAGAGAAGTTGGGTGCCTATTCTTGTCTTGTGTTTTGATATATCAATAAGATGACTTAATCCCTCAATATCATCAACAACTAACAAGGACAAGTAAAGTGTGAAGCATGGTGTAAACTAGGACAAGTATGGTGTTAAGTATGGCTAGACAAGATGGGGTTAGGTGGTGAATCACCAACACCTTAATCCTTGTCTTGCTTACTTAGTACTATTTAATCAAGACTTGATTAATTAGTTCCATGGGCCTTTCATGGGCCTCTTGGAATATGGCCCATGGTCATTCCCAACGAGGTCATGTGACGTGCTCATCTCTTCCAGGCCTTGCATACTGGAAATGTCCAACATCATCCGACATGATCAATCCTAAGACTCCAAGCCTTGTCTTGATCCGTTAAGTCCTATTAACCTACGAGCACATGACCCAAAACCTAGTCTTGTTCATGTTCTATGCAAAGTACCCGGTTGGCCATTCTCCATAAATGTGTTAATGAGTTTCATCCTTCGATGTGACCCTTAGGTTTATGCACGTCTGTAGATTAACGTAAAATCACATTTTACTTGATCCTACTTAAGTGGCAAGTAACAAGACTTTAGTATTGTCTGACACTGCATAACGAATCGACCTTGTCGATTCTAACCTTTTCGTCGTCCCTGTCATTATCCTTTTATCACTGATTGAGATAAGGCAGAGCCGTCATCCTTATTATTCTCAATCATTGTTCCTTGATATGTGAGATGACTGGATATATGATACCTAGTATCATGTGCATGTCCATGCTATTCTTTCAGTCACTCTCGATCAAGCAACCGAGAACCGATATCTTTCTCATACCGCAGTATGAGGGATAAATCCCTTAGTCGTCTTTCGTGTCACTCATGCAGTTCGTCCCTAAACCAATCTTGGTCGTTATGAAAGCCCTGTTACAAACAATATTAGGCTCAGGTCAAACTCAGTCGTTGACTGGATAGCGATCACAAAGACTCCTCGGTCTAAGGATACACAACAAGCTACGACACGGAATATGTTCAGAACTTAATCTATGACACATATTCAAGGCGGGTCGTCCAATATCATGTCCCACATGATATCTATGATCACACTCCGGAATCTCATTCCAATGACTAACAGAACATAAGCCATTAAGAGCCATCTTTCATACTAGTCGCTTCTAGTGGAGCTTTATTGACTAGGGACCCATCGAGTGTGATCTATCTCGATCTATGGTTCTATTAGCATAGTGGGCATATATCAGATAACACATCGATATATTACTCCAATACGTAAGTCATATAAAGCCGCTTTAATTACATTGCAAATGATGATATATACATTTGGACATTTATGATTGAACTATGAGCACTAAGACTAACAATTGGACCTTGCCAGATCATCGCATTACAGCACCCTGAGCCCTCTCCCCGATTCTACCAGAGTGAGGTACCTATCTGCCACGGGCTGTGTTCCAACTTTTTTGTTGGGGAAGGCACCTGTTTGACGCTCGTTCTGGTCTCCAGACCCGGATAACACTCATCCTCGGAATCCAACTAGGCCTTACCACAATGGGACAGATCGGGAGGATAACGATGGAATGGCGCGAAGGGATGGATTTCCAGTCTCAACTCCGTGTTCCCCTCAATGCTTGGCTTCTCACTTGGGGTCCACCATCATGCCTGAGATGTCCACATTGTGTGGGATGTCCAATCCAACCTCTAACCTCAATCACATTGGGTCGACATATAATGGTTTGGTGACGTCCACCATCTTACCTAACCCAAGTTGGGCTTGTCCGGTCACAACCGCCCTCCATGGAGACAACTTAGGGCTTCTCTTAGGATCACAAGAGTAGGAAATTTCCCCCTCTCGTAAGATGAAAAGTGAGGACGGGGACAAAGGAATGAAAGGAATTCAGGCGATGGCTGATTATTAGCCTCGCCGAAGGCCATGAGGCCTTTTAGCGATGGGCTACATCGGAGAAAAGGAAGCTCGCTCCATCCTGGGGTCTCTCCAACATATCACGTGATCCCTCCCCACACCACGCGATTCTTTTTGAAGCCTAAAGGTCCTGGGTGGCGGATCTACCAGTTTCCATAATATGATGGATGACCTCAGGTCGAACTGGATATGATTTTTAGGTCAAGTATAGGTCATAGTTTTGAGTATTGTCGTATGAGTCTTAATTTTCTGTACTGAGTTTTTTTTTTGCGTTAGTCCCTTATGTGTCAAAACAAGTGCTTGGTCACTCAAAAAACCCAATTATACCTCAGGTTTCATTGGAGAATTAGTTGTAGTTGGTCTTTTGATATACTACTCCCCTTTATTCCTCGTTATGTTTAATGTTTTCTTATGAATAAAACGCATTCTTTATGCTAAACAAATTCTTATCGTTGACATGTTGGGAAATAAAAAAGAGAGATTCACGTATCAAATCGAAATAAAGTGGGAAATTGGAAGCAATAGTCAAATTAGGAATAAAGCAATATAAAACTCATCTCAAACTCGCATCATAAACAACTATATTAATCATCAAGACTGGTTTCCTCTAGCTTACATAAGTAAAGTTAAGTAACATGGATAATCTTTTTTTCTAGAATTACCATATTTCTAAGCTAGGTTTATAGTTTAGTCTTTTGAAGAACAAAATTGCCTCCCAACTCTCACTGAATAAAATGTCAATCCCTTTATTGAGTTTCCTTCTATTGTTATTCATTTTTAAGATTATTGTTCATCTTCACACAGTGTTATTTAAGATTTTAAACATCTAAAAACTCAAATGAGATAAATGATAAACAATAAGATTTTTAGAAACAACAATATGTAATGAAAAAGTGATCTTTTTATTTAGGGTTTACTCCATGTCCTAACCTCCTACTACACTTAATTGTCAAGTCCGCACCCAAGCTTTGGAAAATTGTCAAATAGTAACGAATTTCAAAACTGAATTATTAAAAATCAAAAAGTACTGTTTAAATTGACTTTTTCCGTGAACAGTGAATCTCGTGCTGCCCACGTGACTCATTTTATAATGGAGCTTGCGCGAGCTGAGGTCACGAAGAGATGAAATTCGAAGCTTGGACACAAAGAGATGAAGTTTGAAGAGCTGAGATGAAGAGATTAGGTCACAAAGAGATGAAGTTAGGCCAAGTTAACATCCAAAGGAAGAACATATTTGAGGGTAAACTCGACTTTTCACTTGGCCAAGTTAACGTCTGTTTAAAATTAGAAACAATTGGCAATTTCAGTTAATTGACCGTTACTACATGGCAATTTCAATTGTACAGGGTTTATATTTAACAGTTTCTGAAAGTTGGGCGTTAGGACATGGAGTAACCCCTTTTATTTATAGGGTAACGATTTAATATTATAAATGCAAAATGATGAATGACATGAAAACCATCAAACACTACAAAAAGTACTGAAAGACTAAACCAAAAAACAATGAATTGAAACACAATATAAAATAGCTTAAGGCACCGAATCGCTTTGCTGAGATTGTGAAGACCGCCTCAGTAAAAAGATTAGTTTATTTAAATTTTATTCGATCGGAACGTCGAGGTTGAAATCTATTTCGGTTTTGGTAAAGGCGAGGCTGAATCTCGATTAAATTCTTTAGTCGTGTTTAAAAAAAAAGAAAAAAAAGAAAAAAAAGGGAATTGGTTCGTTCAGGCCTGACCAGACAGGCAGGCCCGGCCAGGCCCTTCCCTCCTCGCTTGGGCCTGAGGCCTGCTTCGCCAGCGGCCCAAAGGGCAACCGGCCCGGGCTATAAAAGCCGTTTTTTAGGGTTTCAGTGACAGAATGTCACCTTCCCCCTCTTGCGCAGCTCCCCTCAACCGATCTCTCTCCCCTTCTTCTCCGTTCTCCACGCCGCCGCCCTCTCCTCACGCCACCCTCGCCTTCGTTCTCTCTCTCCCCTCGTCTCTCCCTCCCGACGCCGGCCATCTCCATCTCCGGCCACTCCTCTCACGCCACCACCGCCCTCCTCCCGTTCCGTCTCCGAGCCTTCTCGCTAAGCACCAGCCGCCGCCCGAGACCACCGCCGCCGTCTCTTCCGTCCGATTCACGACCACCGAGCCCCCTCCGCGTCTCCGTCCAGCCACGGCGCCGTCCCCGAGCTCCTCTCGCCTCCCTCACGGTGCCGTAGCCGCCGCCGCCGTCCTCGATGGTAGCGAGGCGGGAGCTGCCTCGCCGTCGCCGGCCACGCCCTCTCCCGAGCCGTGGCAGTTTCGCCGGCGCGAACTCAGATCCGGGACAGCCCGTTCTTCTCTGTCCAGATCTGGGACGGGCGAGATGCTCCGCCGTGCACCGCCGTGCACCGCCGTGCACCGCCGTGCACCGCCCTTCCCTCCACGTGAGGTTCGTGCCTGGGGGTTTAGTCGCCGGCGACGTATTCGCCGGCGGCCGGTTCATTTTCCGTACCGTCTTCCCTTTATTTGGTTTCTGCTGGATTTGTGTGTTCGTTTTGAAACGACTGTTGTATCGTATTTTTAGTGAAAGTAATAAAACGATAATTGGAATAAAAGAATTCGTTGTTTGTTTTTCGGACGTAAAATGGGTGGATCTGCGGGTTGGATTTAATTGGAATCAAAATCGAGAATTTGAAAAGAAAAGGGTATCAAATTGAAAAATCAGTCTTAAGAAAAGGAAAAGAAAACGGTTTAAATGGAAAAGATAGGGTTTTAAAATGGAGAGAATTTAAAATCAATTTGGATTTAAACACGAGAATCAATTTTGGAGATAAACGGTTTTAATCAAAAAGGAAAACGAAACCTGAGTCGAGCAAAAGGTTTTCTTGTTAAGATTTTGGATTGAAACAGGATTGAGATCGGGAACCTGAACGTTTAAGCTAGACGTTAAACGGTTTTAAAACGGAATTTGAGCAGTTAAACGAAGCTGGAACTCTGGTTAAAATGGACTGCTTATTGGGTTTAGAAAGGAACAAAAGCGGACCGCTGAATCGGACCTCGGGATTCGTGCATTGGGACCGTGCCTCGGAAACGTGCACCGGTTTCGGTGCACGGGTACTCAAACCCGATTCGCCGTGACCCCACTTTTATCCCGCTCTAGTTTAAAGGCCAACTGTCGGTTTTAAACTGGTTTAATCGTGACCTTTAAATTAACCTGAGAACCGCCGCTAATTTATGGCTTTCGTGTTATCTTTAGCGTCCGGCTTCGATCGAAGTGAAGCCCGGAGGTAGCGAGCCAGAACGTCTGCAGCTAGGAAGCGTAGCGGGTGCTCTTCGGTTGAGGTAGGGAAAAGTAGCCGGATCTCGGCCCTGACTAGGGAAAAGTAGCCGGATCTCGGCCCTGACTAGGGAAAGTTAACAGTAGATTTGCGTGTGACACCGGGGTGTCGTGGGTTGAGTAGGTTTAATTTAAATACTAGAAAAGCATGATACGGGGTTGTAGCGTTTATCAGAAAAGCATGTTACGGGAATTTAGTAATTATGAGAAAAGCATGTGACACTTAGTAGTGTCGTAGGAACAGAGAATTTAGCGATAATTGTTTTACTGGAGGCATATGACCATGCCCGGAGGTTGATTGTGAAACTGTCGATATTAGGAGCACTGGAGGCATATGACCATGCCCGGAGGTTGTTTGTGAAACTAGTGATCTTAGGACTGTTGGAGGCATCGATTATGCCGGAGGTTGTTGCGCGTTAATTGTTGTTGCGTTTGAGTGGCCTTGAGAGCCCGTGTTATTTAAATTGGTGTTTTGGGTGGCCTTGAGAGCCCGTGTTATTTGTTGTCGAGTTTGGGTGGCCTTGAGTGCCCGTGTTATTTATTGTTGAGTGGGTGGCCATGAGAGCCCGTGTATTTTAATTTGGTGTCTTGAGTGGCAGTGAGTGCCGTGGGGTTGTTGAACCCGAGTCTTGACCGTTGGTGTGTCTTGAGTGGCAGTGAGTGCCCGTGGGGTTGTTGAGCCCGAGTCTTGACTGTTGAGGAGTCTTGAGTGGCCTTGAGTGCCTGTGTGATTGAACTTGCCTGTGATTGTGCGTGTGATTGTGGTTACCCGGGGTGGTGAGTTCTAAAGGTCGACAGCCTGATCCGACTTAGTGTCAAGGAATTGCGAGTTTTAAAGGTCGACAGCCTGATCCGACTTAGTGTCGAGGAATTGCGAGTTTTAAAGGTCGACAGCCTGATCCGACTTAGTGTCGAGGAATTGCGAGTTTTAAAGGTCGACAGCCTGATCCGACTTAGTGTCGAGGAATTGCGAGTTTTAAAGGTCGACAGCCTGATCCGACTTAGTGTCGAGGAATTGCGAGTTTGAAAGGTCGACAGCCTGATCCGACTTCGTGTCGAGGAATTGCGATAGGTCGAACCCTGACCTGATTGAGATTGGTTACTGAGCAGCTGGTGTGCGATCCTTTGTGATCTTGTTTGGCGTTGTGTAGTCTTTCTGTCGTGTCCTTGAGGAGGTCGTCGATAGTTGTGTCGGGTCTACACTGTTTTTATCGAGTGTCGAGTCTGTTGAGGAAGGTGACGGGTTGTGGGTCAGTTGAGTACTTGAGTTGGGGACTGTAGTCCCGGTGTTGGGTTTGGTTTTAGTGTTACTGGCTTTATCTACTAATTATGCCGTAGTCAGTCTGTTATCCGTGGTGGTGAGCGAACGCTCACCCCTAGCTGCTTTTCCTACAGGTACTGTTCGTGGGACGGACTAGGTGAGCTCGCGAAGCTCGTGGAGCTAGGAGCGGAGTCCGGGTTTTGTCTTTTTGAGTCTAGTGACGGATACCTTGTACTTTTGTCCACTTGTTGGGACGTGTTTTAAACTGTAATTAGTATTTTGATGAACTAAATTGGTATTTTAAAGTGTTTAATGAAAACAGGTTTCAAGTGCTTTTATGTTTTTAAAATGTTCGCGTCCCAAGTTCGGTTCGCTGAAATTGGGGCGTGACAGCTTGGTATCAGAGCTCGAGGTTTCACACCTCGGACTGTCCGTCAATTAGGTGGGAGAGTCGAGTCGGTAGAGTCCCGTCGTACGTTGGGTACGCAAGTCGGAACTCGTGTGTAGACCCGTTAGGACTTGAGTCCTGTTTTGTTATGTGCTTGTGCAGTACGGGGTTACTGGCACAATGTTTGTGTGTTGCTGCGTGAAATGTTTTTAAACTGTCGCGACTCGACTCAGGGGCGCCCCTGTAGTCGAGCGTGACGGTGTTGATGTCAAGTGGGTACAATGTAGTTCGGGGACGCCTGGACCGGGTTGTAACTACCTGATGTCAAGTACGAGACTTTAAAAATAAAGTGGAGAAAGTTTTAAAATTTGGTTGGCCCAGTGGACTGGTCTTGATTCTGTTTGACGCCGTGGGCGTTTGTGTTTGACTTTGATTGGCCCTGTGGGCGTATGTTTGGTTTTGGTTGACCCGGTGGACAAGGTTCGTCTTTGGTTGGCCGGTGAGCGGCGGTCGTGTGATGGTGTTGTTTTTGGCTGTGTTGACTTATGACTGAGGTCGGTTTTTTGTTGCCGTAATTGTGTTATGTGTTTGATGGTTGTTGCCTGCGACGTACTAGTGTACGGGTCGCTTTTAGCCGGGAAGGTTGCGAGTACCCTAGGGTAAGAGTTCTTTTCGTTGTGCGTTTAGGTTTGTGTTCGAGGTTATGGGTTTTAGAGGCCGTGGGCCTGGTGAACGGTTGGGTTGTTGTTGAGTTTTTCGTTTCACTTTTTTATGAATTAGGCACTAATAGGGTGAGCAATGGTGTGTGCTCAGCTGAGAGCGTGATTTCCCGTCTTGAGGTTTCCCTACATGATCGGGTATTTGGGTGTTTGAGGAAGTGTTTCCCGTGTCGAGGCTTGTCTTACCTGAGCGAGTACTTGAGGTGTTGCTAGCGTGAACAGTGTGACGTTTGGCATCCGGTTTTGAAGTAGTGGTTTGCCCTGGCTAGATCGGTAAGTCTTTGGTGCGTTACTAGTATGCCATAATCGAACGGGTGTCCGTGGAGGTGAGCATAACGCTCATCCCCTTTACTACTTTTCCCGCAAGGGACGAGTAGCGAACACTGGTTTGGTTGCGGAAAGTTACAAGTAATGCCTAGAGAACCGTGTGAGGGTTACACTAGACCTTACCAGGGTGACTAATGGAGTGGGTGTTCGGTTTCCGTTTTGGGCGTCAGTTTCTTGGATGCTGGGTTATCACACTCGTTTGATTCGTCGAGTTGTGCTGAGAAGTTGGGACTGAGTTTAGAGCCGTGGAGTCCACCCCTGCGTCGTGACACGCCGGTTGGTGGTGGGGTGGGGTGGACTAGGGTCTATCGTGCCTGCGGAGTTAGAGAAGCGAACCGGCACAGGAGGTTCGAGAAAGGGCCCAAGAGCCCTGATGCTGGATCGAGTCCTCATCCCGAGGATTCGGGTGTGTTCGGAGTTGGTGAGCACGATAACGGTGGAGGAACGAGGTCTTAGTGAGACCGCGAGGGTCCGTGAGTTTTAGCAGCGACTGAGTTTGTGCGTGTATCCGCGGGAAGGATACCCACGAAATGACCGCCTTGACGTGATCCTGTGAATGGATTGGCGAGCGAAGTACCAAGTCATTATCGACTGTTACAGGCGACGAATGACGGTGCCAACAGGCAACACGAAAGGTTCGTGTATTCTGGGCAGTAGGAGCGAAGTTTCCCCTGTCGGCTTGTCTGCAGTAAAGGAAGTATCGACCGAGCAGAGCCGAGAATTACCGTGAGTGACGTGCGGGTTCCCCGAGGTCTTCCCTAAGGAAGTGAGCGGGTTGCCACCAGTTCGTGAGGTGGAGTTCGGGTTTGACCTGGTACCGGGAACGGCAGCAATATCGATGACGCCTTACCGGGTCGCGCCAGCCGAGTTGACCGAGCTGAAGAGTCAGCTCGAGGAACTTCGGGAGAAGGGGCTTATTCGTCCGAGCACATCGCCGTGGGGAGCGCCAGCACTCTTCGTGAAGAAGAAGAGTGGAGAGCTTCGGATGTGCATGGACTACCAGAAACTGAGCCGGGTTACGGTGAATGGCCGATACCTGATGCCGAAAATTGATGACCTGTTCTACCAGTTGAGAGGGTCGACGTATTTATCGAAGATCGACATGCGATCCGGATACTACCAGTTGCGAGTCCGAGAGGGGGACGTCGCAAGGACTGCATTCCGGACATGCTATGAACATTACGAGTTCTGGGCGATGACTCTGAACTACCGAACGCTCCTGCAGCGTTCTTGGACTTGATGGACGGTATGGTCCGGCTGTTCTTAAATCAGTTTGTGGTGGTGTTTTGTGGACGACCAGGATCCGGGAGTTAGTGGCCGGCGGAACGGACGCCGAGGGCTGGGATCGTTGTACTAATTGGGAGTTACGGTATCGTGGAGGTTTGTACGTACCGCGTGACGGCGGAGGCGACGAGCTGCGAGAGTCGCAGCATTCGCGTCTAACAGTGCACGTGAATAGCACTAAGAGGAGCACGACATCAGGTGGCATGTCTCGTGGAGCGGGATGCGGAGAGCGGTCGTGGAGTTAGTATTGCGACGCCTCGCCCGTCGGCAGGTGAGAGCCGAACAACAGCGTCCCGCTGGATTATTGCAGCCACCACCGGTTGCACGGTGGAAGTGAGGGCACGTCACGATGGGTTTCGTGAGTGTTTGGCCGAGTTCGCCTACAGCAACAGCTTTCAGGCCAGTATCATGATGGCACCGTTCGAAACATTGCGTGACAGGCCGTGTCGGTCGCCCGTGTGCTGGGCAGAAGTGAGAAATGAGAAGTTGCTGGGTCGGGAACTGGACCGAGAGACAGCTGAGTTGGTCATGCCAAAGCGTGAGCGGTTGAAGACCGCGCAGAGTCAGCAGAAGTCATGCTGACTAACGGCGCCGACCTCTCGAGTCGGAAATCAGTGGTCATGTACCCCTGGAGGTGAGCTCGAAAGATGGACTAATACGTTTCAACCGCGGCGGATGCGGGTTAGCCCCGCGGTGTATCGGGCCTTTCGAGGTTTTGAGTACGTCTTTGAGTGGGCAGATGTCGAGGTAGCGGGTGATGTCATGTATAAGGAGAAACCGATGTGGGAAAGGGATCCACGAGAGCGGGTCCTGCGCGGAAAGGTTATCCGCTTAGAACTGGTGTTGTGGCAACGCCACGAGGCCGAGTCGACTTGGGAACGCGAGGACGAGGTTCGCGTGAAGTACCCCGATCCGTTCGACTCCGGAAGTGCGTTGTTTTGAATTTCGAGGACGAAATTCTCTTAAGGGGGGAAGATTGTGAAGACCGCCTCAGTAAAAAGATTAGTTTATTTAAATTTTATTCGATCGGAACGTCGAGGTTGAAATCTATTTCGGTTTTGGTAAAGGCGAGGCTGAATCTCGATTAAATTCTTTAGTCGTGTTTAAAAAAAAAGAAAAAAAAGAAAAAAAAGGGAATTGGTTCGTTCAGGCCTGACCAGACAGGCAGGCCCGGCCAGGCCCTTCCCTCCTCGCTTGGGCCTGAGGCCTGCTTCGCCAGCGGCCCAAAGGGCAACCGGCCCGGGCTATAAAAGCCGTTTTTTAGGGTTTCAGTGACAGAATGTCACCTTCCCCCTCTTGCGCAGCTCCCCTCAACCGATCTCTCTCCCCTTCTTCTCCGTTCTCCACGCCGCCGCCCTCTCCTCACGCCACCCTCGCCTTCGTTCTCTCTCTCCCCTCGTCTCTCCCTCCCGACGCCGGCCATCTCCATCTCCGGCCACTCCTCTCACGCCACCACCGCCCTCCTCCCGTTCCGTCTCCGAGCCTTCTCGCTAAGCACCAGCCGCCGCCCGAGACCACCGCCGCCGTCTCTTCCGTCCGATTCACGACCACCGAGCCCCCTCCGCGTCTCCGTCCAGCCACGGCGCCGTCCCCGAGCTCCTCTCGCCTCCCTCACGGTGCCGTAGCCGCCGCCGCCGTCCTCGATGGTAGCGAGGCGGGAGCTGCCTCGCCGTCGCCGGCCACGCCCTCTCCCGAGCCGTGGCAGTTTCGCCGGCGCGAACTCAGATCCGGGACAGCCCGTTCTTCTCTGTCCAGATCTGGGACGGGCGAGATGCTCCGCCGTGCACCGCCGTGCACCGCCGTGCACCGCCCTTCCCTCCACGTGAGGTTCGTGCCTGGGGGTTTAGTCGCCGGCGACGTATTCGCCGGCGGCCGGTTCATTTTCCGTACCGTCTTCCCTTTATTTGGTTTCTGCTGGATTTGTGTGTTCGTTTTGAAACGACTGTTGTATCGTATTTTTAGTGAAAGTAATAAAACGATAATTGGAATAAAAGAATTCGTTGTTTGTTTTTCGGACGTAAAATGGGTGGATCTGCGGGTTGGATTTAATTGGAATCAAAATCGAGAATTTGAAAAGAAAAGGGTATCAAATTGAAAAATCAGTCTTAAGAAAAGGAAAAGAAAACGGTTTAAATGGAAAAGATAGGGTTTTAAAATGGAGAGAATTTAAAATCAATTTGGATTTAAACACGAGAATCAATTTTGGAGATAAACGGTTTTAATCAAAAAGGAAAACGAAACCTGAGTCGAGCAAAAGGTTTTCTTGTTAAGATTTTGGATTGAAACAGGATTGAGATCGGGAACCTGAACGTTTAAGCTAGACGTTAAACGGTTTTAAAACGGAATTTGAGCAGTTAAACGAAGCTGGAACTCTGGTTAAAATGGACTGCTTATTGGGTTTAGAAAGGAACAAAAGCGGACCGCTGAATCGGACCTCGGGATTCGTGCATTGGGACCGTGCCTCGGAAACGTGCACCGGTTTCGGTGCACGGGTACTCAAACCCGATTCGCCGTGACCCCACTTTTATCCCGCTCTAGTTTAAAGGCCAACTGTCGGTTTTAAACTGGTTTAATCGTGACCTTTAAATTAACCTGAGAACCGCCGCTAATTTATGGCTTTCGTGTTATCTTTAGCGTCCGGCTTCGATCGAAGTGAAGCCCGGAGGTAGCGAGCCAGAACGTCTGCAGCTAGGAAGCGTAGCGGGTGCTCTTCGGTTGAGGTAGGGAAAAGTAGCCGGATCTCGGCCCTGACTAGGGAAAAGTAGCCGGATCTCGGCCCTGACTAGGGAAAGTTAACAGTAGATTTGCGTGTGACACCGGGGTGTCGTGGGTTGAGTAGGTTTAATTTAAATACTAGAAAAGCATGATACGGGGTTGTAGCGTTTATCAGAAAAGCATGTTACGGGAATTTAGTAATTATGAGAAAAGCATGTGACACTTAGTAGTGTCGTAGGAACAGAGAATTTAGCGATAATTGTTTTACTGGAGGCATATGACCATGCCCGGAGGTTGATTGTGAAACTGTCGATATTAGGAGCACTGGAGGCATATGACCATGCCCGGAGGTTGTTTGTGAAACTAGTGATCTTAGGACTGTTGGAGGCATCGATTATGCCGGAGGTTGTTGCGCGTTAATTGTTGTTGCGTTTGAGTGGCCTTGAGAGCCCGTGTTATTTAAATTGGTGTTTTGGGTGGCCTTGAGAGCCCGTGTTATTTGTTGTCGAGTTTGGGTGGCCTTGAGTGCCCGTGTTATTTATTGTTGAGTGGGTGGCCATGAGAGCCCGTGTATTTTAATTTGGTGTCTTGAGTGGCAGTGAGTGCCGTGGGGTTGTTGAACCCGAGTCTTGACCGTTGGTGTGTCTTGAGTGGCAGTGAGTGCCCGTGGGGTTGTTGAGCCCGAGTCTTGACTGTTGAGGAGTCTTGAGTGGCCTTGAGTGCCTGTGTGATTGAACTTGCCTGTGATTGTGCGTGTGATTGTGGTTACCCGGGGTGGTGAGTTCTAAAGGTCGACAGCCTGATCCGACTTAGTGTCAAGGAATTGCGAGTTTTAAAGGTCGACAGCCTGATCCGACTTAGTGTCGAGGAATTGCGAGTTTTAAAGGTCGACAGCCTGATCCGACTTAGTGTCGAGGAATTGCGAGTTTTAAAGGTCGACAGCCTGATCCGACTTAGTGTCGAGGAATTGCGAGTTTTAAAGGTCGACAGCCTGATCCGACTTAGTGTCGAGGAATTGCGAGTTTGAAAGGTCGACAGCCTGATCCGACTTCGTGTCGAGGAATTGCGATAGGTCGAACCCTGACCTGATTGAGATTGGTTACTGAGCAGCTGGTGTGCGATCCTTTGTGATCTTGTTTGGCGTTGTGTAGTCTTTCTGTCGTGTCCTTGAGGAGGTCGTCGATAGTTGTGTCGGGTCTACACTGTTTTTATCGAGTGTCGAGTCTGTTGAGGAAGGTGACGGGTTGTGGGTCAGTTGAGTACTTGAGTTGGGGACTGTAGTCCCGGTGTTGGGTTTGGTTTTAGTGTTACTGGCTTTATCTACTAATTATGCCGTAGTCAGTCTGTTATCCGTGGTGGTGAGCGAACGCTCACCCCTAGCTGCTTTTCCTACAGGTACTGTTCGTGGGACGGACTAGGTGAGCTCGCGAAGCTCGTGGAGCTAGGAGCGGAGTCTGGGTTTTGTCTTTTTGAGTCTAGTGACGGATACCTTGTACTTTTGTCCACTTGTTGGGACGTGTTTTAAACTGTAATTAGTATTTTGATGAACTAAATTGGTATTTTAAAGTGTTTAATGAAAACAGGTTTCAAGTGCTTTTATGTTTTTAAAATGTTCGCGTCCCAAGTTCGGTTCGCTGAAATTGGGGCGTGACAGAGATGTTCTGAAGGAGATATCACGGTAGCGTCTATCGATACCGATACATCAAATCTGGACTGGAAATTAGGGTAGAGCGGACCCGTTTCCGAAGATGTATTATGGTGGACTGAATACTCCCTTATTATGCCAGCGTGCATCTTCCGCCCTAGAATGATAAGATTAGGGCTCCAAAATGCGAGATTGTTGGCCTCCGAGAAGGTATGGAAATACCAAACCAGTTCTTGGTGGAACTCTACCACCTTATGTCTAGTGGGGCGATGAAGCTGGCCGAACCCTCACTGGACCACCTCTTACTCATTCGGCGAGGCGATGAGTGCTTAAAGCCCCCCGCCGTTGCATGTGACGATCCTTTTAAATGAGTGGAACCTTTTGATTCCACCTCTCATTCCTCCCTCTTCGGACGCTTTCTCTTGGAGGACACTGAGGAGGTAACCGAGTTCCGTGGGAGATCTGCCTGATGAATCGATCGATGTCCTTGGGGGACCTGTCCAGTCGGAGGTTGCCAATCCGATTCCTCGCGACTTGGGCTCGAGGCTCTGGTCCTACCTTACCTCTTGTCGTGACCTGATGACATCAGGGAAAAATTCTTGTTGGATGCCCCGAGGATTCACCTAGATAAGCCCAGTTTGTTCTCGGGCCCGGTTTCCTATGTCAAGATCTCACTAAAGTCGTACGTGGATCAACTGGTGACCTCAGCGAAGGAGCCCTACTCCCACCCTCCAAAGGGAAAACTGGAAATAGATGACCAGCATAACTACACCCAAAACAATTATCGAGTAGTCGTTCATATGGAATATGAAGGAGAATGAACACATGAGACTTAGTGAGCCTAAACCACAATTGACTCTAGAGAGGGACCCGAATGTCCACCAAATCCGGATATGCATAAAGTCTCCCAACACATGCCATATGTATCATCATCAACTGCGAGACAGATTCCCAATGCTCCTTCCATTCGAAAACCCACGCCTATGTTCCACGCTCCTACCAGGAGGTTTGAAATGCGATCCCAAACCAAGAAATGCATGAACAACATGTCCTCCCTAGGTCGCATGTGGGGTTTGAGATCTGCAAATAAGACGAGTGAGTTCCTAAACGCCCAAGGTTCCTCCGCTAATACCTGAGCACGTTCTCTGGCCGTCTTGAAAAAGAAGACTACTACATCTTCCTCTAGTGGTCTGGCTTCCACATTTCTGAGCTCCCATAGATACTCCAACCAGTCCACAAGAGTCTTCCATAAGAATTGTCGTGTGGTAAGGACCTTGGCTGCTAGAGCGTAGGAAATTTTTCCCCGCACACAAGCCTTTGAGGGATGTACAATCACCTCATTTATGCCCAGACTTCCGATTCTTGAACCCAAATCTCCCATCCCAGAGTTGACGGTACTCGATCCACCCTGATCTCGGAATGAACTAACTAGCAGATCCCTCCCACCCCGAGTACAAGTCTTACCGGTTCTAGGGCCTAAGAGATTTCGGGGCAACACTTTATCTCGACCCAATGAGGCCTTGGATCTTCCCGCCCTGCTTCTGGATGGGTCGTGGTCTCCATGGGCCATAAGCTCAGCTTCTATTGGGCCGCGGCCTAGTGAGAGATTTTGGAAGCCCATATCAACCGGCCTCCTTCCCGAAACTCTAGCAAGTTCCTTGCCTGCTCTTCACTGCCAGGTCGCTCCCTCCCTTTGCTCGACGGGTGCGGTTCTTCAACAATGTGAGGTTCCGGCACCGGAAATAAAGGGTCTGACAAGAGGCATCCCCTATACACCACCAACACGTCTGTGTCGTGGTCCTCCGACCTCGTCACCTCCTCCTTGGCCCTTCCTTACTAAAAGCCTCTGGTATTGTCGAGCCTTATGAAACATTCCAGTGAGGACGGGATTGAGATTATGGACGCCGTCGGGTTCAGCTTCCCCGGGGTTTGCTTTGTCCTCTGGTGGCATGGTCTAGGCCCCACGGTCGGGGTTCGCCGCACAAGATCGCGTGAGCCTTCCAGAAGATTACCTTGATTTCTCTGACCCCCTTCCCTCTCGGGATTGTCTAAGTTCCCTCCTCCTCTGCCCTGTTAGCGGAGAAGATCAGATCCTTCCTCCCTTCGCCACCGTACCAAGAACTGCTAAGTAAACGTCCAGAGACCGACTTGCTGCATGATACCACAAAATTGGAGATACCAAAAGGGAGATGCCCACCCTTCTTTCTTTTGATCCGTCGCCGCTCGACGTTTGTGACTACTAGAGTTGTTGAGACTTGCCGCCGCCATTTGTTCGCTTGAAACCCTAGCTTTTCTGAGAGAAAAGAAGAGTCGCGTCTATTTTAAAAAGCATTTTGAGTTGTTCATGAAAAAGTGATCTGAACTATAGAAGAAAAATCATTAAACATATTTTAAACAATATTGTTCACGTTGGTGTGTTTAAATTGTTTACAGTTACAAAAATAATGTACACAACATGTCGTGCTTTCGGAGATAAAATAAAATAAAATAAAGTTCTCTCATTTCAAAACCCTAGCAGCTAGGGGTCCTCTCACTGGTCTTGTTGCTCCCGTCGGTGACAGCCGTAGCTGGTTGTTACCAGCGGCAACCCTTCTCCTCTCTTTGTCCCTTCTTCTCTCCCATTTTCCCATTTTCCTCCCTCAGTTTCCTCTGTTGTAGGGCCCTTATGCTCTTTCCTTCATCGGAACTTTTCTTCGGGCCCGTGTTCGTGCCTTACTGCAGTTGTAGGCTCGTCGGAGTTGGGGATCCCCCTCATGCTCTTGCTCGAGCGTGCTCGCTAAAGGCGCATATCTGAACATGTCGTGCCTCTAGATCTTCTTTGTTCGTCATGGCAAACCTGATGTCGTAGTCTACTCCAACCGTGAAAAAACCTCTGTTCCGGCCCCTACTCAAGCCTCGTCAAAGTTCCAACTCATTTCTTCTCCACCTTCGGTTTCTTTTAGGGTTCGTTGCTCGCTGGTTTTGAAACACTCGGTGCTCGCCGGATTTAAGAGACTCAAACTCTTCTTTCAGATTTGGGTTAGTGATGGGTTTCTTCGGGCTAAGTTCTGCCGGAGCTCAAGCTGGTTGCTCGCATGCCAACCGCTTCCCAACTCCCCCCATGTCCTCTTGGGGGAGGTTTTGGGAAGCCCAACTTCTTTGGCACTCCGAAGCTAGATTCTGGTGGTGGGTTCATCGGGTGTTTCAGCTGTTGGTGTTGTTCCGGTCCCGAGATCGGGTCCTCTGGAGGTTTGTTCATTCTGGCCTCGGGAGCTGGGCCTCGGCTCTAGGGCTTCGGTGACTTCGGGTCCGTTTTTCCCGCTTTCAAAGCACTATCGCTTCTCTGCTAGTTTTAGTATCAGATATATATGGGTTCAAGTTAGCTCGTGCTCGGTATAACTACAGAGCATCCCCTTAGGGTCCTCGTTTGGTGTTGGCCGGCGAGGGGTTACCATTCACAGTATCGGAACACTCAGCTCGAGTCCCAGCCTTAGTTTCCCAAATCGTGACGATTATGTTGTTGCCTTCTAGGAGGAGGTACGAACTTCGGTGTGACGTTGGTCTTCTTTGTTGGCTTCGGTGTCAATTCTGTTTGGGTTTGGGTTGGTTCATGCTCGGTATAACTACAAGCCTTCCCCTTTGGGTCCTCGTTAGGAATTGGCCCACACGAGGGGTTACCAATCACGGTTTCAAAACGCTTAGCTCAAGTTCCAGCCTCGAATCCTCGGAAGTGTTGACTTGTTATTGCTGCTGGGTCTCGAATTAAGGTAGGAGATGAACCAACTCACACCGGAATGACAAATAAAACCAAGAGACTATTAAAATATTGAATCAACTACCAAAGATTATAATCACAAGAACAAATTAGCATTTTCATACCAAAACAAGAACACCGGATAAAGAATGATTTGTTTTGAGTCTCTAAGACGCCTACATATCCACTTAGGAATCAAAAACACGTAGTTCTTCTAAAGAGGACTCAAGAACACCAAATATGGAGGAAGAACGCCCCTTGGTCGAAATTCTAGAGGGAGAAGTTGTCTTGCTATTTTGTGTCTTGTTTCTTGTCTTGTGTTTGTTATGTTGGAAAAGGATGACTTAAACCAATTAAATCCCATCAACATATTAAACAACAATATAGGACAAGTATGGAACAAGCATGGTGTAAATAGGACAAGTATATTGTTAAGTATGACTAGACAAAATGGGGTTTAGGTGGTGAATCACCAATGCCTTAATCCTTGTCTTGCTTACTTAGTACAAATTAATCAAGACTTGATTAATTAGTTGCATGGGCCTTGGTTGCATGGGCCTCTTGGAACATGGCCCGTGGCCATTCCCAACGAGGTCCTATGATGCATTCATCGCCTCCAAGACTTCCATACCAGAAATGTCCTACATTATCCGACGTGATCAATCACAAGACTCAAAGCCTTGTCTCGATGCATAAAGTCATATTCACTTACGGGCACATGACCCAAAACCCAGTTTTGGTCATGTCCCGAGACAACTCCCTTTTGGCCATTGTCCATAAATATGTCGATGAGCTTCATCCTCCGGTGCGACCCTTAGGTTTACGCATGTCAATAGATCAACGTAAAATCCCATTTTACTTTATCCTATATAAGTGGAAACTTAACGAGACTTTAATATTTCCTGACACTGCATAATGAATCCACCTTGTCGATTCTAACATTTTCGTCGTCTATGTCACTATCCTTTTATCTCTGATATCCTGATTGAGATAAGGCATAAAGCCGTCATCCTTATTATTCTCAATCACTGTTCCTTGATATGTGAGGTGACTGAATATATGATACGCAGTATAATGTGCATGGCCAAGTTATTCTTTCAGTCACTCTCGATCAAGCGGTAGAGAACCGATATCTTTCCTGTCACGCCCCAAATCCGGCACTGACCGGACCCGAGACGTGACTTTAAGGAATTAAATAAAAAGAAGTAAAAGTACTTTAATAGATGAAAGGATCCAAAAGTTGTTCCAATAACCAACAGTAATAAAGTCAAACAAGTCAATACAAATTTCAAATATAACGTACGTCTCTAATACGTAAAATAAAAACACGACCCCCGGACTCTCGCTAGCCCCATGCTCCGCGATGTCCTCTAGTCCAGAGCATAGCTATCACCTGTAGAAAACACAGTAAGGGGTGAGCTTGGCGCTCAGTAGGGAAAACCACAAAACTTCCTCATCTCAGATTTACCAAAACGCATTTCCACAATTTAAAATATATAAAGGGATTTGATACACAAAACGACACTTAAGCCAAATAAAAGTCAACACCCCTCTTTAAAGTCTGTCACTCATAGTCCGACTATACCAACATCAACTCCACACTAACGCCTACCTCGAGGCCACACCAAGGAACAACCAATACACAAAATCCACAACACATATTCAACGACACTCACAGGCACAATCACAAACAGTCGAAATGCAAGGCAGTCTCAAACACACACTCGTAACCAATGCACGGTCTCGAGAGCAACCCGCTCGGCCCGGCATAGCCACACAGAACTTTCCCCTAACACACAGTCAGGAGGGGCGGTCGACCCCATCGCGACACACAACGTTTTACCGATCGACGGAAGGCAGGGAAATCGCCTCTTCGTGGCCTGGAACCTCGCGGCACACAACACAGCGTTTTACCGAGTGCTAGTCGGAAGGTAGGGAAACCACCTCTTCGCGGGACACAACGTTTTACCGACTCACGGTCGGAAGGTAGGGAAATCACCTTTCTCATGTACCACAGTACACCAAGCCTCACACTTTACCGATCGCGCTCTGGAAGGTACGACTCACCTTGCGGAAGTACGTCTCTCACACTTTATCGGCGGCGCAACGGAAGGTACGACACACCTCTCGGGCACAACTCATAACAAATATCACCAAAACAATCACAATCACACTCACAATCACAATCATGTTTCAACAACGTACACAACCATCAGGCACTTACCATCACTTACCGACACCACTCTCAACGTGGTCACCCCACCGGCTTAACCGATATTCATCCCCAACTAAACAGATCATATAAAGAGGAGTAGGTCACTCAATCACAATATGCACCATCAAGTTCAACTCTACTCGTTTTCATGTTTGTTATTTATTAACCGTTCAAGCATCACAGAGCACACAAGCAGATACATTCAGCAAACAATCCTACGGGCGCGACATGGCCCGATTATACCAGCACGACAATTTCCCAAGACAGAATCGTAAATGTTCACAATTTATACGTCTATGCTAGTTATTCACATCCTACATAAATACTAGTTCTTTAACTGGTTATTAGGTTTCCCTATATGCAATCTAGTACAACTGAACTACAGCGGGTTTCGAGGTAATCCCTACCTCTAGAAGAACCAACAGCTGCGTCTCCTAGCTGCTGACGTCCTGGCCAACTCCGATCTTCTCCGTGCTCGGGGTAAAGGCCTGGTTTTAACACAAAAGGGACGATCATCAGTCCCGGTCCAGTCCGTAACGATCCTAAAAATTATTAACAGGTAAGTCCTCTAAGTTAACAGATTAAGTCCAGTAGTTTGTCCAAACGTCCGTTAAGTTGTCCATTAAGTCCAGGTATTTATCTGATTTTAAGTCCCAATTATTAATTAATTAAAAATTGTCTTGACCCGGCCCGATCCGAGTCTGACCCGAACCCGGTCCAAATCCGACTCAGACCCGATCCAGCCTCAGACCCGGACCTAACCCGAGCCCGACCCAGACCCGGACCCAAACCCGGACCAGGACCCGGACCTCAGATCCAGTCCAGGCCCGAGGCCCGAACCAGGTTCAGGCCTGAGGCCCAAACCAAGTCCGGCCCAATGCCCAGACCAGAACTGAAGCCCAAAGCCCAAGTGCGAGTATCGTTCTAGGCCCGAGCCCAAGTTCGCTCAGGTCAGAGATGAGGAGGTTAGGGTTCCGGCTCCGGCGACGGTGCCGGGAAGCTTGAGGGCGTTCTTCACGGCGGTAGAAGCGTCAAGAACTCGGGAAGTGATGGGGGAAGGTTTCTGGTGCAATTCTCCGTCCAGATCTGACGGTAAGGGCTACGCCGGCGTGTAGATCTCAGATTTGGAGCGAAGAACTCCGGCGAGTCTCGTCTGACAGAGTCCGGACAAATCGAGCTTGTTCTCGCTCGTTTTCCAGGGAAGGAGTGGCGAGGGAGGTGAGATGTGGTCGGGAAATCACTCACCGTCGTTGATTTCGTCCGTTGACGGCACGGTGGGGCTCGGGACGAAGTCGGCGATGTTGGTCATTGCGAATAGAAGGAGACGAAGAGAGGACGAGGGGTTTTTGGTTTCTGGTGCGGTGAGGAGGTGAGGAGAGGTTGGGGTTTGGTAGCCAGAAGAAGAAGAAGGAGAAGAGAAGGATGTGAACGGAGCTCCGGCGAGGCTCGGTTGAGCGAGAGGACGAGGAAGAAGGAGGGCGCTCGAGGGAGAGGGTGAAGGCGCGTCTCGGGTTCTGTGCACAAAAGTGGGAGATGAAGCGGCGTGAGAGGTTTTGTGAGCTAGGGTTCCTGTGGCATGGGCTCAGTGCGCGGTTTGGGCCTGTTCTGGCTCGGCCCAATCTCGAGCCTAGGCTGGCCCAAAATGACCCTGATCCCTTTTTTTATTTATTTCCTTTCTCTTTTTTTTCTTTCTTTTAAATTTTGAATTTGATTCAAAATTTACTCGCTTCCCAAGCCTCGACGTTCCAACAATTAAATTTTCCGGTCTTTACATTTCCCATACCTCAGTATGAGGGATAAATCTATTAGCCGTCTTTCGTGTCACTCATGCAGTCCGTCCCCAAGCCAATCATGGCCGTTATGGAAGTCCTATTACGAAAAAAAGTTACGCTCAGGTCAAACTCAGTTGTTGACTGCATAACGATCAAAAAGACTCCTTGGTCTAAGGATATATGACAAGCTATGACACTGAATATCTTCATGACTCAAACTATGGCACATATAGTCAGGGCGGGTTGTCCAATATCATGTCTCACATGATATCTATGATCAGAATCCGGAATCCCATTCCAATGACTAATAGGATGTAAGCCATAAAGAGCCATCTTTCATACTACTAGCTTCTAGTGAAACTTTGTTGACTAGGGACTCATCGAGTGTGATCTATCACGATCTATTTTCTATTCGCATGGCGGGCATATATCAGAACACACATCAATATATTACTCCAACACATAATTAATATAAATCCGCTTTTTTTTAATTGCTAACGATGATATTTACATTTAGAAATTTACGATTGGACATGCACTAAGCCTAACACACAACGCACACATGAACCCGATATTCAACATGATTCGTGTGTTTTGATTATGGGAATCATTTGGACATTCGATTTCCATAAATTCTAGTTGTTAAAATGATTTCTTTGATGTCTTATCGAGGGAGAAACTATCGGATCTGAAATTGGGTCTGAAACCGGGTCGTTTCGACCCGATTGGAGGTTGAAGAAGGGTTAGCTGGGTCATGGACCGGATATGAGCCCTTTGGTATGGTTCTTTTGTATCCCTTATAAGTTAATTATGATCATCTTGGGGGTTGTTTAGTTGGTCTATAGCTGGATTATGTGTAACTCCTTTTTCGTCTTAAAAGAGGTTTCAATTCAATTTTCTTTACCGATAAAAAAACATGCCTACCTTTCTGGATTTTATATAATCTCATTATATATATTTATATTTTAATGTGAACAGTTAATTTAAATAATACTTTTGGGTGATTAGTTGTACATTGTATACTGTTAGCATGTGGTTATGCGTAGGATTATCTTTAAGTGTTTGTTGTTTTTTTTGACTAAAAGGTACAATATTATAAATAAGATGCAAGTACATCGATGTGCACCAGGGAACATACTCCATGACCACTAGAAAGGACAGAAAAAAACACAATGGTCGCTGATCCTTGAAGTACTAGAACCATCATAAACGGTATTGAGGCACCATGTAGGCCAGAAGGAATGGTGGGGGAGTGAGAATATGGTACTGGAAGTCCTGCTCTGAAATTGGCCAAGGAATACATCAGTAGTAGTAGGAGGCAAGGCTTCAGCCAAGGACCCTTCCAAGAGTCAGTCCCTAAAGCCTATGGAACCTAACATTCCTCCTGGTGAGGCTGCTTACCAGCCCTCGCCTGATCATCCCAAGGAGCATACGCAACAGACTTCTTCACTCCTCCGGTAGCAGCTTCTCCAATATCTCCGGGCCTAGGTGCAATGAGCGCTGAAATTTCAGTGACCCGACCTCTTGGGTCTTGGCTGATCATTAAAAAAATTCAGCTTGGATCCACCATTCTAGGCTGGTTGTTAACCCAAGGCTCTGTACGGTTAGATACAATGCTTGGGAAAACACACGGGCTCCATCCATCCCTAAGCTCGCTGGTCTATTTGGTGGTGGCTCAGTCCAATCTATCACGTACGACTTCACCTTCTTACCTCACTGAAACTCCAGAAGAGAGATGTCATACATCGGGGTGCCTCTCAAGTCCACCTCACAATCCTGTACGACATGCCCCATTCTCCCATAGTTGAAGCAGCAGCTCAGGAGCTTTGTCTAGGTGAGGTCTACTCTCACGGGGTCTGGGAACTCCTTGGATCGAAGCACCAGGTTCCGTTTAAGGGGACGCTCAATAAGGTACCAGTGGCATAACTTCACAGTACCTCCCCAACACATACCCCACTAGTCGCAGGGTACCTCGACACACGCCCATAGCGCGTTCCCGATCGTCTCACCCATCGCCTTCGTGCGGACCAGGGACGGCAGACCCCAAGCGTAGACTCATAGCTGCATCCGGTCCAATGTGAGGAGCTCCTGGGCATAGGGGTTCAGGTCGCCGAGCAGAAGAGTTCGTCTGTCAAAGCACCAGGGTTCATTACCCCAAACCCATACTTGATCCTCCGTTGTCCCGAAGTAGAACCCAAAGAGGCTCGGTCCAAGCTCCTTTACGACTAGCCCTTCAACAGCCCGGCCCCACGCGGAGGTGATGATACGAATGAGAACCTCCTTTCGGGGCAGTTTTGGTGTCCATAGCTTCCCCATCATCCCCCACTGTTGACAGGTGATGATCGTGGAGCTCGCTGGAGTGTACGAGACAAAAACCTCAACCTCTTCGTCATCCTCGATGGAACATGATTATAGGCCATCTTGGAGTGCTACAATGGAGGCTTGTAGCTCTGGTAATGCCCCAGCTGTAGGTGACGGTGGTTCCTCAAGCGAGAGAGCCATCTTTCGACCACAAACCATGCCGGTCGGGACGGATAGGCACGCCAGGATTAGTGGGATCCTATCGCGATTGGGAAGACATCGACTTAGTCCCAACGCCTCCACCACCGTTTGGGGAAGGTCATCTAGTGGCGCTCTCCCTCGCGCTGGGTTCCGTTGAAGGGGGAAGAGGCTCAACCCGAGGAGTCGGAATTCGGGGAGGGGATGGAGGATGAGCGACGACCTCACGCGGCGGAAGAGGGTCAGCCCGAGGAGGCGGAGCGTAGGGAGGGGATGAAGGAGGAGCGACGACCTAAGGCGGTGGAGGAAGGGCCAACACCGAGTTACTTGTGGCCGAAATAACCGCCTCCGGCTTCACCGGACGTCTTCGCCATGGCTTCTGTGCAGGTGGAGTAGAGGCACTCATAGAAAAGGACACCAATACAATGGAGGGAGAAGAGAACAACGAATTCATTTGGCTAAAATGATGTGTGGATGAAGACCTAAAATTAGATTCGACCTTCTCCTTCGCCGAAGTTTTACACGTTTGTTGTTGCGTTAATATGAGTGAGTAGTTTATCAAATTGTGTTGTCCATAAGTTTATCATAACAGTTATATTTTCCAACATTCTTGAATTCATAAATCCACCATTTTTATATATATTTAAAATTCATGCCTGAATATTCATGCTTGAATACGACGTTTATTTTATCAGAAAAACAGAAATGAGATTGTAGGCGGGCGGTATCATTCTAGTGCACCAAACAAAACCTAAATAAGAAGTTTAACAGTGACAAAAATCTGTTTATAGATGGGAGGACAAAACCCCCTCTTTCCCAATCCATTTCATATGTGCCAAACACGACCTAAATATTAGAGATCTGGAACAGAAATAAGACCCACTACATCGCTGCCACGTAAGAGAGCTCACATGCACGCACATGTATACCCTAGGTCGCTACCATGGCTTACGTGGCAAGCTCCCATGAGATGAGCTCCGGTTGGTAGCGTGATTGTATCGATTCAAGTCACCTACACTCACCAAATTGGCTTAGCCGCTACTTTTGCTTAATCCATCCAATTATTCACCTACACTCCCCTGCCATTAGTCAACAAAGCCAAATACCAAATAACATCATTAATATAAGCAATTAAGGCTATTTCTCATCAAAATTTTAATCATCCTACGTTTAAATGATGTAAATATAATATGAATTCATTAACATAATGAAAACTTCATTTATAAAAGAGGGTTGAGTTAAGAACTAGTCAATAACGAACCTTAGGGGTTGGGCTTCTCTCCGCGCAGCCTCCTCCCCCCTCCCCTTCTTCTTCACCATTAAAGTTTCTGACTCAAAGCACTCTGCTACTCTTGACGGGTTCACCCATTAATGGGTTCAACAGTATCTCTGCTAGGGTTTTCATTTACATCATTTTTCCCATCTTTTTGGCAGCTGCCTACCTTCGCAAGTCGCCGCCGCCCGCTCAAACCGTCCCACGACCACGTGCTACCGATCTTGCGTCGCCGGTTTGGTCCCGCGCTAGTGCCAATGGCCACCGTGGCCTCCCTGTTTCCGTCCACAGGGGTCCGTACTCCATGCGCCACCTTTCATCTGCAGCAGGCCAGTTTAGGGCTAATCCATCAACGGGGCACACCCTAGTCAATATGGCTCTGCTCCCTCGATGGATCTGGGATCCGGGAGGAGGGACAATAGGCTGGGGCCTGATTCCATGGCACCAGAAATCGGGACCCATGATCCCGAACAAACCGTTGCGGGTCGAATCGATGATCCCGTCTTCCGCACTACTTCGAAAGATCCGGGCGAATCAAGACGAAGAATTGACGATACCAGAACGCTCCAATGGCACGGGCCCCAGAAGAATGGCATCGCAGATTTGGTAGTTTGCTATTTCGCTCGTGTGCTAATTTTTTTATCCTGTTTTAGGTCGAATAAATTGTTGGCTAGATAGGGTTAGTATTTTGAGTATTAGTTTTTTTGAAATGTCGTTAAGAGGAACTCCTAAGTTCGGATCTACGAATCAAAGCGGACTATATTTATGGATCCATGAGCGCTTGATGGACTACGGTTGATCGGAACAAATATCTGGAATACGGGACGATTATGTCCTACCTTGTAAGGTTACGGTTATAAAGTAATACAATACCTCTCTACTCGTTTTAAAAAAAGAGGGTTGAGTTTATATTTTTTGATTTTGTCAAAGAAATATGAACGCGATCGTTTTTTTGTCATGATCGTGGCGGAAGGAGATGGACGTAATGCTGGCGTAATCACGAGATCAAAAGGCATTATATAGCCTGGCAACAAGAATACCAGCGAGGGGCGGTAAACAACATCGCCTCGGTGAATAAGGAGCTCGTGGTCCAGTGGACGGGTCGGCCAGCAACACCGCCTCACTGGACGTATGGTGGCAGTGGTCTCACCAAGTTCTGACACGATACTCTTCTACCATCTCGGGAGCCATCACTCTCGCGTTCATGGAGCCCTACACTATCATTAAAGGGATGACGATGCACGCTTGATCCTCGGAAGAGTATACGGTCCGCCTCGGCACCAATTATCCGGAAAGGGGCATGCTCCGTCCTAGCTTCCCGTTTGGATTCGTTGTACCGGTTTCTTCGGACGTTATTGCAACATCGACATATGGACATCATAGTGGAGCGTTTCGGCATATGAGATTTTATTTTTTTACTTTCATTGTCCCACATTATTAGGAGTTGAATTTCACTACTGTCACTCTTGACGTTTGATTATCCTGTTTTGGGTCAGGATTTGTCTTGCTTTTAATATATGGTTATGTTCACACTTAAAAAAACTCATTCAAGATGGTCTGATGCCTTTGGTAACCCTTGCGGACATCAAATCGCCACCGTCACATGGCCCTATTTCGAGCCACCCATGTGGTTTACTCATGGAGGCCCTCCTTCGAGACCCATTGTCGCAACCTATTGTGGAAAACAGATGATCCATTTAACACCAAAGTCGGAGCCACGCTAGTTTGAATTGTCGCGTGGCTATCCTTGATGGCCTGCCGGGCCTACCAACATGGTCAACAATGGTCCTCGGCTCCTCGCTCATCGAGTCCACTAGATCTAGCCAAGGTCCCACCAAAACCCGTCGTTACTCACGATTCTTCTGTCGCTCTCGGGAGTAGACAAGATCCAAGGCCATTTGGGAGCTCTCTCACTCAATGATATAGTGGACGAAGTGGACCTTTTGGTCCAGGTTCCTGAGGAAGCAATCCCAGCCGGGTGGCAAGAAGGTGCCCTCATGCTATTGCAGCGCGCATAGTGGCAGAGATTGCATGCAACCCTCACATCCTCTATGGGGTTAGGGCGAAGCGTTGGAAGGTGAATGGTCTGTAAGTGGAGACCCTTCACAAGGAGATCGTCACCTTCTAGTTCCCAACCGTCGTGGCCATGGAGAGCATAAGGCATCGGGGCCCTTGGAGTTTTAGCGGCTACCCGCTCATCTTGGTGCTTCTCCTTCCATGCATGCGACTGAATACCATTTTATTACAGTTCATGGAAATAGGGGTTTGAGCTTTTAACATTCTAGGGGAAGCCAGAACCGCAACCATCCGATCACTGATGGCCAATGCGTTGGGGTCAAAGATCCTCTTGGCGTCGCTGCCTCCAAAATGACGGTGGGATGATTTTATGTGGTTCAGGGTCAACCTGGACGTGGATCGTCCACTGCGTAGAAGGATCCGGCTGCAGTTCTTAGGGCACATGAGCCCTAACGTCATCGACCTCCAATACGAACATCTTTCAAGGTTTTACTTCCGATGTGGAAAGCTGTCAGGCTCATATCCCAAGGGTTGGACGAGATATTATCCGATTTTTTGACTCCATTAGAGCCCCGATGGGGATGTATACGGAGATCCTTCTTCGAATAGGGTGGGAGGAACCTAAATAGTTTCAACCTCAGAGACTATTACCCCCCACCATCTGTGAGGGTGAGGGAATTAAGGGAACTGGTAACCGAGCACTCCTATCACAATCGGGCTTCCCTCGGGAACTAACACCTTCATCTTGTTCTCCAATTGTCCAAGCACTACTGGTGAAAGGAGTGGACCTACTTGAATCTCATGACTTGGCTAAGGGACATTCCGAGGGAATGTCGTCGTTTTTTTTGGGGGCACATCCAAGATCGAATTGCGGAGATAACTAAAATCATGAAACCTCGTGACTTGGCTAATCAAATCATCCATTGATCCCCTATAGCTCCCTCAATTCTCATCATGAAATTTAGCGCTAGCTAATGAGAATTGATTCCAACCTATAGTATGGGAAGCAGAAACAAAAGGAGATCAAAGAGCAACCAGAGGATCTAGCGCCCCACAAAGTGAAGGGATGGAAGCCTAAAAACCGGGAAAAGAAGGCTCTAGTTTCATCTAGGGTCAACAAGCTCAAGAGGGCACTTGATCTCTTCAGCATCACCACGTCTTTTAGGTACTAGCTGGTGGATGAAGAAGGGGAATAGGAGGAACCTCAACAAGCGAGTGTAATCAAACTGCCCACTAGGAACCATAATGTCTACGTTCAGCCAGATCACGATGTGTATAGTCGCTTCGAGCATTGTATGGGTAGTAATCCTCACTAAAGCCATACAGTTGAGAACCGACCGAGATGCCCCTCTATTTCGGTGAACATCGCCAAACCTGGTTTCGTCTGCGTACTCGATCTAGCTTCACAACAAAACTCCAGAGCAGGGCCTCCTTTTCATCCGAGCTTGGAATCCAATCCGTGGATTAAGAAAGACTGATGTAGAATTCGACAACGGGCTTGAAGTTCTGATCAGCCATCGAGCGGTGCTTCTCTATCCGTCGGCGGTGATGCATGAAAAATAGATGCCCAGGGTTGAAGCGCGTTCCAAGCCATCTGTTAATTATGCTTATGAGGGTCTAAATCCTATAAATCAAAAGCTTTATATGAGTTATTTTAGGGAACGCCGAATCCTAACGGTCTCAGAGAGGTCATTCACAAGTCCTAATTATGCTCCACCTTTTTTCACAGATCATAACGAAAAGGCGGTATACATTTACAAAAAGTAACACACCGTCTAAAATAACGTCCAAAAAAGTGTTAAGTTTTTGTAAATGTATACCACATTTTTTTTACTTTTTATAAATGTATACCACATTTTGTTACGTTTTGTAAATATATGCCACCTTTTTGTTAGGATCTATGATAAAAGGTAGAGTGTACTTAGGACATGCGAATGGCCTTTCTTAGACCGTTACGAATTTACGCTTTGCCAATATTTTATGTCTATAATGAAATAGTTTAGTAATCTTTATCTTTTTCAATTACAATAATATTTATTTATTTTTTTCCGAACTTTGAACATGCATATAATTAATAAAAGACGCCGGAGGCTCCGACCATAAAAAGGTCAACCAGAAAAGCCAGAGTCCAACCAAAATCAAGTTGTAGAGTATGAAAATATTCCAAATATCGTGAGACTGAAAAAAAATGAAAAGGATACTCATTTCCCAAACGACTTCATAGGTTTCGCCAGGGTGATGATGTAGTAGCGACCGAGACTATCGGTACAACTTTTGATGACGGGGACTTAGGGCTGAGCGTACCCATTGCCGGAATAGAATTGACGTCATGATGGATGAAGTACTTCCCGAGGGTTCCAGCTGGCCCTTCTCCTCCCTTATATGATAGACGATGACTCCAAAAATGCAGAGATGATGACTCCCGATAAGGTAAGGGGTATCGTACCGATACTTAGTGGAACATTTGCCACCTTACAACCAATGAGGTGGTGACACCTCCAAACCCCTCACCTGTCATGCCGACCCTTATTGGGCGAGGTAAATGGTGCTTCTCGTCCCTCTTCGTTGTCCTAGATGCTCCATCACAGTTTCCTGATCCCTCAAACTATGCTCCCAGAAAGTCGTCGACTAAGCGCTTCCCCTGACCTAGAAGTGATCCTGTATCCAATCCAGCAAATACTCGGGGAAAATCCTCAACCGTTCTGCAAGGAAAGGTCTAGGACTGGCCTTGAAGCGGGGGTGGAAGTTTCACAAGATCCTTCTATCTTCTCTTATGATGAAGAAAATGGAGAGTTTCTCTGTCTCATAACTGAAGATGTCCTACCTTGAGATGACGGGTCATCGGCCTCCTCCCATACCTTACCTTTTTCATTGCGATCCACGAGTCCGCGATGAAGAGGTTACCGGGTATGCACTCCAAACCCCGGGGGAGAAGCGACTCCCATGTGTCCTAGGCTCCGAGAAGGTCCCTCTCGGTAGCCCCGACTCATACCCGAAAGGTTGCGGCATGTCCGAGCTTGAACTTGTGAGGCTGAGGCTTAATTGTGGCCCTTATTGAGAGCCTTCTTACTCCCATACCCACCCAGAAAACAACAACCATGTGGCCGATGCAATTGCAGTGAAAATAATGGTCTAGAAGATACTTACCAGACAGATGTAAGAGGGACTGTACCTCCGATTCCGACGGGCTGAACCATATCTAGCACTACAAAGGGAGTCGAGAATCGAGGAGGACCGGTATCGACATGTAACCCCCAGCTCATTCCATCTACATCGTTATCTACAACCAAACAGGTACCAAGTGTTGGGTCTCGAGGTAAGGTTGGAGATGAACCAACTCGCAGCGGAAAATCAATGAAAACCAAGAGACAATTAAAACCATGAAACAACTAACAAAGAATGGATTAACAAGAGAAAAATTCAGCACTAGTTCTTACCAAAACAAGAACACCGGTTAACGAATGATTGGCTTGAGTCTCCAAGACGCCTACGTATCCACATGGGAATCAAAGCCACGTAGTTCTTCTCTTTGAGGACTCAAGAACACAAACATGGAGGTGGAAACTAGCCAAACCCGAAATGGCCATGGAAGAGGGAGAGAAAATGTGTTTCCTATTCTTGTCTTGTGTTTGTTATGTTGAAAAAAGATGACTTAAACATAACAAAACCCATACTTGTCCAACTAAAGGCATGGGACAAGTATGGTGTCAAGTAAGGTGTAAATAGGACAAAGTATGGCAAGACAAGATTGGGTTAGGTGGTGAATCACCAACACCTTAATCCTTGTCTTGCTTACTTAGTACTAATTAATCAAGACTTGATTAATTAGTTCTATGGGCCTTGGTTGCATGGGCCTTTCATGGGCCTCTTGGAACATGGCCCGTGGCCATTTCCAACGAGGTCCCGTGATTCGCTCATCGCCTCCATGCCTTCCATACCGGAAATGTCCAACATTATCCGACGCGATCAATCCCAAGACTCCAAGCCTTGTCTCGATCCGTAAAGTCCTATTCACGTACGAGCACATGACCCAAAACCCAGTTTTGGTCATGTCCCGAGACAACTCCCTTTTGGCCATTCTCCATAAATGTGTCAATGAGTTTCATCCTCCGGTGTGACCCTTAGGTTTATGCATGTCAATAGATCAACGTAAAATCCCATTTTACTTGATCCTATTTAAGTGGCAACTAACGAGACTTTAGTATTGCCTGACACTACATAACGAATCGACCCTGTCGATTCTAACCTTTCCGTCGTCCCTGTCATTATCCTTTTATCTCCGATATCCTGATTGAGATAAGGCATAGAGCCGTCATCCTTATTATTCTCAATCACCGTTCCTTGATATGTGAGATGACTGAAGATATGATACCCAGTATCATGTGCATGGCCATGCTATTCTTCCAGTCACTCTCGATCAAGTGGCCGAGAACCGATATCTTTCCCATACCTTAGTATGAGGGATAAATCCCTTAGCCGTCTTTCGTGTCACTCATGTAGCCCGTCCCTAAGCCAATCCTGGCCGTTATGGAAGCCCTGTTACGGACAACGTTAGGCTCAGGTCAAACTCAGTTGTTGACTACATAGCGATCACAAAGACTCCTTGGTCTAAGGATACATGACAAGCTACAACACTGAATATGTTCATGACTTAATCTATGGCACATATTCAGGGCGGGTCGTCCAATATCATGTCCCACATGATATCTATGATCAGACTCCGGAATCTCATTCCAATGACTAACAGAACGTAAGCCATAAAGAGCCATCTTTCATACTAGTCGCTTCTAGTGAAGCTTTGTTGACTAGGGACCCATCGAGTGTGATCTATCTCGATCTATGGTTCTATTCGCATGGTGGGCATAAATCAGAGCACACATCGATATATTACTCCAACACATATGTAATATAAAGCCGTTTTAATTTTATTGCTAACGATGATATATACATTTGGACATTTAGGATTGAACTACGGGCACTAAGACTAACAATCTCCCACTTGCCCTAGTTCCAATCTAAACTCCAATATGTCCCCATCGACTTTACATGTCTAACATGTTCAGGCAGTGACACTGCCTTAGTCAAAGGGTTGGCTATGTTATCATCTGTTGCAATATCGGTTATCTTCACTTCACCTCAGTTCAGTATTTATCTGATGAGGTGGATACGCCGCAGTACATGTTTGGATTTGTTATACGATCTAGGCTTTTAGCTTGCGCAATGGCCCTTGTGTTGTCGCAAGATGGATTCACCGGGCTGGATGGGTTTTTAATTACACCTAGCCCTGCCATGAATTTCCAAATCCACATAGCCTCCTTAGCTGCCTCTGCAGCATCCATGTACTTGGCCTCAGTAGTAGATTCGGCAATGATATCTTGCTTTACGCTCTCCCAGCTAAAGCTCTGCCATTCAGCGTAAACACATATCCTGATTGACTTCTAAAGTCATCTGCATTTGTCTTGGAAAACTAGCGTCTACTCATCCTTCGACGACTAGTTCATCATCATCTTTCCCCCGGGTTAGAATGATGTCTACTGGTACAACATAAGGCTTACGAGACGTCTGGTCTCATACATGTCATGGCATATATGATCGATCCTGCCCCCAGGCGCATAGAATTCTCATCATCCTTTTCAGCTCATCAGGTGTCTTAGGACACTGAGTCTTGCTGAGATGAATGCCATGACTAGTGGGTAAGAGTCCTTTCTTTGAATCGAGCATTAAGAACCTACTCAATGCCTTGTTCACATAGGTTCCCTGACTTAAATCCAAGACCCTCTTGGTGCGATCTCTACATATCTTAATCCTTAAGATATGAGAAGCATCGCCTAAGTCCTTTATTGAAAAACACTTCCTCAACCAAGCTTTAGTCTCGTGCAAGGTTGGGATGTCGTTTTCAATGAGAACCAAAAAGGTAATATTGCTCCCACTAGCCTTCTTATAAACGCAAGATTCATCCTCGTTCTTGATTAAGCCAAATCCAATTACAGCTTCATCAAAACGAAGGATCCAACTCCGAGAAGTTCGTTTCAATCCATAAATGGATTTCAACAACTTATAAATCTTTCCTTTATTCTTCAGATCGTCAAAACCTTTGGGCCGAGACATACAAACGTACTCAGTCAAATTTCCATTTAGGAAAGCGGTTTTGACATCCACTTGCCATATCTCGTAATTATGATACGCAGTTATGTCAAGAAGAATTTGGATCGATTTTGACCATAGCCACTAAGGAGAAGGTTTCCTCATAGTCAATCCATTGGATCTGCCTATAACCTTTCGTCACCAGTTGAGCTTTGTAGGTCAGAGGGTTTCCGTCCATGTCCATCTTCACCTTGAAGATCCATTTGCATCCTATGGTCCTCACATCATTGATGGGATCAACCGGTTCCCAGACTCGGTTGTCCGACATGGATTGCATTTCCTCCCTCATGGCTCCCAGCCATAACTCGGAGTCGGGCCCATCCACGACTTCTTGAAAGGTGGCTGGATCATCGTGATCCACCATGACTTCATTGTCACCTCCGGATACCATATCTTGGAGGTGGAAGATTGACCCTTTCAAATCGCCTTGGACCTTCCGGAATTGTAACAGGAATTGGTTCTCACTCTACGACAATCTCTGGCTCCTTTCTACTGGGTTGTCAATTGGTTTAGACAGATCTGTACCATCCTGAATTTCTTCGAGATGCACAGTCCTCCTAATGACGTCTTTGGAAACAAAACTTCTTTTCCATAAAGACCCCACCCCAAGCGACGAACACCATGTTCTCACTGGGATTGTAGAAATAGTATCCCCTTGTTGCTTTGGGATACCACACGAAGGTGCATATCTCAGATCTTGGTTCGAGCTTAGTCGAAACCAAATGTTTCACATAAGCCTCGCAACCACAAATCTTTAGGAAGGACAAAGCGGGCATCATCCCGTACCATTTTTTAAAATGGTGTCCCTTCCACACCATTCGTCGAAGCCCGATTCACTATGAATGCGGTCGTCTCTAGAGCAAAACCCCTAAAAGAGATTGGGAGATCAGTCCAACTAATCATGGAACAGACCATTGTCTAACAATGTCCGATTTCTCCGTTTGGCTACACCTTTCAACTACAGTGACCTAGGAGGAGTCCATTCCAAAAGGATCCCATTCTCTTTTAGATGATCTAATAACTCTGTGGTCAAGTATTTTCCACCTCGATCCAATCGAAGTGCCTTAATACCTTTGTCGAGCTGGTTTTCTACTATAGTCTTAAACTCTTTGAATTTATCAAAAGTTTCAGACTTATGTCTCACCGAATAGACATAACCATATTTACTGTAATCATCAGTAAATGTGATAAAGTAGCTAAAACCCCTCCTGGCAAGTGAACTTATTGGTCTACACACATTCGAGTGTATCAGCCCCAATAATTCACCCGCCCTTTCATCGCGATCGATAAAGGGCACTTTAGTCATTTTTCCCATCAAACAAACCTTGCACCTATCGATCGAATGGAATTCGAATGAACCTGAAAGCCCGCACTTCTGAAGTGCTGATAGGCGCTTCTTGTTTATGCGACCCAAATGACAGTACCATAACAGAGTTAGGTTTAAATCGTTGGATTTAGACCTCTTGGTATTAACGGAATATATAGAACTTGAGGCATTGTTACCCATATCTAATATGTATAATCCTCCAACCATGTCAGTACTGGTATAAAACATATCATTGCATAGAACATTGAAAACTCCATTTCCAATATTAACATTATATCCTTCCTTGTCAAACACGGATACAGATATAATATTCCTACTAAAAGTAGGTATGCAATATACATTATACAATACTAAGACAAGGCCTCTTGGCAAAGCAAGACTCATGGATCCTACAGCAGTTGCCACAACTCTGAGGTCCATTTCGTGCTTTCCAAATCTCTCCTACTTTCAGCCACCATATATTAGTGCATGTGTGAGATTCAGTCATGGTATCTAATACCCATGAATCTTTGGAAGTAGAGAGATGTAGCTCTATAGAGTTAATACCGAATGAAGGCACGATCCCACCGCCCTTCCTTAGATCATCCATGTTTCCTGATGAAGGCGCAGTCCTACTGCCCTTCTTCAGATCATCCAGGCTATTTGATGAAGGCGCAGTCCCACTGCCCTTTTTCAGATCAGCCGTGAACTTCCTGTAATCCCGGTTCCAATGACCAGGCTGTTGGCAGTAGAAGCAGACATTCTCAGGTGTCTCATCTTTCCTGCCAAGTGCGCATGGGCCCAGCCCTTGCCACTTCCAATTCCCTTGTTGACCATCAGAATATCCTTGGATCCCAGATCCCTGAGATATTCTTCTCAGCAGCTGATGACACTTCATGTAACTCTGATATGGTCTTAGAGACAGCCTTGTCAAGGACATATTCTTTGCGTTCAGACTTGAGGACTATCCTCAAAATTCTGTACCAGTCCAAATAGTTTGTCCCATTTAGCTTGACCCTGTCAAGAATGGTTTTTAATGACAAACTATTAATGTTCGCTGAATTTGCCATTTGATCTACAACAGATAAAATTCAATCAGTAAACTGAATAAATTTTATGAAGATCAAGCTTAAACACCAACAATCGATTCTAAACCTTTAGAATCTGAAACCAAGATCCTTGATTCACTCGATTAAGCTGAACTAATGCTCACCACTTAATCGAGCTATGTAGGTAGGACTCCATCCAATCACATCCAATGTGACTCTTGGCTAGGGTATGTACTTATGTACACGACTTACCCTATCTGTTACCCTAGCTCAACCTCAGGCCGAGAATCGTAGTCGGGTCCACCAATTTTCAACTATGGCTCGTCACTATGTAGGTGCTCCGCTAATGCGCACGACACCCACATATGTCGTCCAAACCTACTACCCCGCTTCCCCATGGATGCTCCGCTAATGCGCACGACAACCATAGGACGGGGAGGTAGTAAGGTGTTGATGATTGGGAGGTATCGGACATGACCCGCTTTTACTTGTCCAGTTGTGTTCAAAACTTTGGCACATCCTAGATGCGATGAGCACATCAACTACATTCCAAATGCAATGATGCCTCAAATTACATCCAATGTAATTCTTCCTTTGAACCCGTCAACTACATCCAATGCAATGACGGTTCTAAGGGTTCACACACAAGGATTAAAAGTCCAATTTTATCTTTGCATGTGAGGTGATATGCTCGGTAAATAAAGTTAAGCATGCAATTCTAAAACACATAGAATTAATCATGCATAAACTAAACCAAGCATAAAGCGATAAATGTGCACATAATAGCCCCCTAAACTAACTCCCACTAGCTTCTTGAGCTCCACCGACTCCAAGCCGATGCCAACACCCGAAAAGCCACCAAATGACCTTTTCGCCCTTTCTTCATCTTGAGTAAAATATTACAATTTAATACACGACTCGCAGGTCGGGAATAAATAAATATTACAAACAAGTGGTTCGACGACCACATCTTGAAAGAATAATTACACGCTAACATTAACGGCTCGCAGGCCGTGAAAAGCGATAAATAATTAAATTGAGCTCGGGGCTATTATGTACACCATGCCAACATCACATCACACATCATGTTATCAAACAAGCATGTTATCAAACATCATGTGATTTTCCGGTTTTAATTAATAGCCAAGTTTCGAAATTTTTTGATGCTCGGCTTATCGAAACCGTTCAAAAATGAAACTTTTGAACATTTGATCTTCGAGTTCGTCATGACGGTTCCAAACTCGTCATAACTAACAAAACGGTTTAGCCTTGGTATATCAACCATCCAATGGTCATGCTTGGCCTAGCTCCGTCCAACGGAGCCCCGTTCGGTCCCGGTTTCGGCTCCCCGAGAGTCCCGCTCCCGAGACCCGAAAAATCAAAAAATTTTTCAAAATTTCCAGATTTGAAATAATTTTCAAAAATTCATTTTACATGCATTAAATCCATGAACAAGAATTTAAAACATGTTATCAAACAATTTAGCAAAACAACATTCCAAAAACGAAACTTTCAAGAAAAACCGAAACTATGAACACCGTCTTGTGAATCCCGAAGGTAGCACGGCTCTGATACCACTGTTGGGTCTCGAGGTAGGGTTGGAGATGAACCAACTCGCAGCGGAAAATCAAGGAAAACCAAGAGACGATTAAAACCATGAAACAACTAACAAAGAATGGATTAACAAGAGAAAAATTCAGCACTAGTTCTTACCAAAACAAGAACACCGGTTAACGAATGATTGGCTTGAGTCTCCAAGACGCCTACGTATCCACATGGGAATCAAAGCCACGTAGTTCTTCTCTTTGAGGACTCAAGAACACAAACATGGAGGTGGAAACTAGCCAAACCCGAAATGGCCATGGAAGAGGGAGAGAAAATGTGTTTCCTATTCTTGTCTTGTGTTTGTTATGTTGAAAAAAGATGACTTAAACATAACAAAACCCATACTTGTCCAACTAAAGGCATGGGACAAGTATGGTGTCAAGTAAGGTGTAAATAGGACAAAGTATGGCAAGACAAGATTGGGTTAGGTGGTGAATCACCAACACCTTAATCCTTGTCTTGCTTACTTAGTACTAATTAATCAAGACTTGATTAATTAGTTCTATGGGCCTTGGTTGCATGGGCCTTTCATGGGCCTCTTGGAACATGGCCCGTGGCCATTTCCAACGAGGTCCCGTGATTCGCTCAGCGCCTCCATGCCTTCCATACCGGAAATGTCCAACATTATCCGACGCGATCAATCCCAAGACTCCAAGCCTTGTCTCGATCCGTAAAGTCCTATTCACGTACGAGCACATGACCCAAAACCCAGTTTTGGTCATGTCCCGAGACAACTCCCTTTTGGCCATTCTCCATAAATGTGTCAATGAGTTTCATCCTCCGGTGTGACCCTTAGGTTTATGCATGTCAATAGATCAACGTAAAATCCCATTTTACTTGATCCTATTTAAGTGGCAACTAACGAGACTTTAGTATTGCCTGACACTACATAACGAATCGACCCTGTCGATTCTAACCTTTCCGTCGTCCCTGTCATTATCCTTTTATCTCCGATATCCTGATTGAGATAAGGCATAGAGCCGTCATCCTTATTATTCTCAATCACCGTTCCTTGATATGTGAGATGACTGAAGATATGATACCCAGTATCATGTGCATGGCCATGCTATTCTTCCAGTCACTCTCGATCAAGTGGCCGAGAACCGATATCTTTCCCATACCTTAGTATGAGGGATAAATCCCTTAGCCGTCTTTCGTGTCACTCATGTAGCCCGTCCCTAAGCCAATCCTGGCCGTTATGGAAGCCCTGTTACGGACAACGTTAGGCTCAGGTCAAACTCAGTTGTTGACTACATAGCGATCACAAAGACTCCTTGGTCTAAGGATACATGACAAGCTACAACACTGAATATGTTCATGACTTAATCTATGGCACATATTCAGGGCGGGTCGTCCAATATCATGTCCCACATGATATCTATGATCAGACTCCGGAATCTCATTCCAATGACTAACAGAACGTAAGCCATAAAGAGCCATCTTTCATACTAGTCGCTTCTAGTGAAGCTTTGTTGACTAGGGACCCATCGAGTGTGATCTATCTCGATCTATGGTTCTATTCGCATGGTGGGCATAGATCAGAGCACACATCGATATATTACTCCAACACATAAGTAATATAAAGCCGTTTTAATTTTATTGCTAACGATGATATATACATTTGGACATTTAGGATTGAACTACGGGCACTAAGACTAACACCAAGTGCACCTCAAAGCTTAAAATCAACTCCCCGATTCCAAGCTTCCACCGGTAGGGTTAGTGACTTATACCTTGACCTAGACCGAGAAATGAGTAAACAATATATCACGGGGACACATGTGCGGCCTCAAATCAGCAAACATTACCAATGATCAAAGAAAATCCCAAGGCTCCCCTACTAAGACCCTAGCTTTTTCCCAAGTCGTGTGGAAGAAGAACCCCCTCACTTCTTCTTCCAATGGTCGGGCCACTACATCCCGACATCCTCCATATATCGGCCCAATAGCCAACAAGAGACTTCCAGATGGACGCCCGATTGGTCATGACCCTTGTCATCACCGCACAAAATAAGTTCATCCGTCTCCTACAGATCTCCGTCGGAGGTTCCATAACCTCCTGGATAACAAGGCTACCAATCCGGTTTCCTAACTTCTCCATACCCGATTATCATACCCCCGAATCTCCAAACTTGCTCCCCCGAGCATCAACACCACCTAAGGACGACATGCCACAAAGACCATTAAGGGTTCTCACCGGCAAGCCATGCCTAACTCCCATCGGGGTCCTGTAAACATGAGCATCCGGTCTCCTATGCCAGGTACTCGATGACGCCCTAACGATGTCTTAAAGCCCCCACCAAACCCGCTCATATTCCTCTCCTCCCCAAGTCACTGACCTACCTCACCAAAGGATCCTCGCAGTCGTACTCCCGACCAACCGTGTGGTAGCTACCTCCCATCCCCGGGAACCCTCCTAAACCTCCAATTGACCTATGCATGGGCTTCAATTGACACATGCACCGTGGACCCAAGTTTCGACAAAGAACCTGCGCCATTTCCACTATATGCCTTATCCAAGCCGCCCTAGGTCGGGGACCAGTTTTCACTGTACGACACATGAATAGGCCATGGAGTGACCTTACAAGTTCATCCTGCCTCATTTCCCTACGCGGAGGAGACGAGGAGGGCAAAGGGGATGCCCTTGTCAAAAACACCATCGCTGGTTCACCCGGAGAAGACGTATGACCGAATGTCGTCGTTGTTGTATATGAGGGAAGGCCGACCATGGTTCCCAATGTTACTGAGAAAGAAGACGTAGAAGCAGTCATTATTTTGGATCTACTAAAAACCCTGCGAATGGCGAGCATTGTTGATATCATAATCTTTGTTTGTATTACAATAAGGTGTGGTGCTCAAAACTAAATATTGGTTCATAAAAAAATGTTATGTAGCTTAGAATTAGAAACAACTAATCGGAATAATAAATTATTATTTTTATCATCAAGATGAGTTCAATTTTATTATGGAAGACATAAGAAAACGTTAGACATAGTTTCAAATCTTACAAACAAGTTTGAGACGCTGACATTGCAACAATAATAGCTGCTTTGCATCGTAACTTTGTGATTGAGTAAACATATAAGAAAGTTCATATAAAAGATGACTAGTCCTAATGTATACTTAGAGGACATGACTTTATTCATGTGAGTATGCGCATTTGTCACTTCTCCCGGCTCAATTCAGAGGAATTCGAGAAGTTTTCTAGGAGAAGGAGTAGGATCAGAGAGCGGGGGCGCTGCTCCTTATCTCCGTCATGCGATCATTAGAACCCCTGTTTGTCGCTCCTAGATTCTATCTTTGCGATGGTTCTTCCTAAATCACTCGATCGGGGGTGTTAGTGTTCCCATCCAATAGAGGTTTTGGACCGACCCGAGGTGTTAGTGTCCCCATCCAACGGAGAAGGTTGAGAGGCCCTACACGGAGTCCCCAACCTTAATGCATGTCGTTTCAGTTGTAGTTTAGCGTACACATACAACTGAAACGACAATTGATTAGGGTTGGCTTACACATACAAATTAAAATGGCAAGAACATACATTGAAAAATGCATAAACATACATTAAGTTCAGCGTACACATATAACTGAAAATTACAAAACATACAGTTGCAACAACATATATACAAAAACATACGTTACGACTAGCTTATTCATACAAATGCAGTTGCAAAAACATATATTAGTGCACGGTCAATAATTTGTGTTTTTGCTTGTACATGTTTTTTTTTTTGCTTCAAAGCATATTCAATATGCTACTTGATAGATAGATCTTGAAAAAAGAAAGTTTTTGGCGCAAGAAAAAAATTAAATCCGAGTTGAAACGAAGCGGGAAAGATCAAAATAAGAAACTTGGTGAAAAAAAATTAAAAACAAATACCCCATGCGAAATCGCAACCCTTGGGTATTGTGCGATTCCAAAGTTGGGATTAATTCGTATTTCGTATTAGAAGCGTGGATACAACAATTGAATATGCCACATGGCAGCATCTTCGATAGTGAGTATTTTTTTTCAAATTCGCTAATTTATTTATTCCCGCTTCGTTTCAATTCCTACTTTTTTATTCTTTCACCATTATTTTTATTTTTCCAAGAGCTATCTATAGAGATGCATATTGAATATATTTTGAGCAAAAAAATAAAAATAGGATAAGTTTGTGAAGACCGTCTTATTAAAAAGTTTCGTTTTATTTGTTTTTGTTCGACCAGAACGTCGAGGCAAATTTTTTGGGTCGGTTTTGGTAACGTCGAGATTGAATTTCAGGTTTAATCCGTAATTCGTTTAAAGAGTAAAAAAAAGAGGACCGAGCAGACCCAACCAGACCCGTAGGCCCGGCCAGGCCAGGCCCGACCTGCTACCCCTCGATTTGGGCCGTAAGACCCAGTTTCGCTGAAGCCCAAAGGGCAGTTCGGGCCCGCGGTATTTAAGGAGGCTGAGTTAGGGTTTTAGTCGCTTCTTGTTCCTCTCGCAGCCGAGTTCCATTTCCTCTCTCTCTCAGAGTCGAAACTCTCCCTCTCTCTCAGCATCACTCCCTCCGACCTCAACCCCTCTTCCCTCTCCTTCTTCTCGCGAAGCCCAGAAACCCCCACCTCCTCCGCTTCCATCGCGGCCGCCACCGCTTTTTCCTCTTCGCCCAGCCGCCTCGTCTCTCCCTTCCGTTCCTCCGCCGTGCGCACCTCGGGCTCGCCGGAGACGGAGGAGACCCTCTCGCTCTCGGCCGTCTCCACCTCCGATCCTCTAGCCGCCGTCCTATCCCTCGTCCCGAGCTTCTCGTCGGTGAGATCGACAGATCCGGGACGAAATCGCCGGTCTCGTCCGGATCTGTGACGAAACCGCCGTGCCCAGTCGCTTCCGTGACGGCCACCTCGTTACCGTCGTCGTCTCTGTCCTCTACGGTGAGTCGCAGCCGCAGGTTTGGTCGCCGGCTTCGTCGCCGGCAGCCGGTCGGTTTATGTACCGAGCACTTTCTCCTTCTTTCCCTTTCTGTTCTCGTTTTGTTCTGTAATCGAGTTCTTCACCTGGTTCTGGTCGAGTTTAAACAGTTTTTGTATTGAAATTAAAATGAAAAAGGGTTTAAAACCTAACCGATTGAAAGATCAAATTTTGTTTTCGGATCTGTTGTAAATCAAACTAAAAACGGTGTTAAACCTGTTTTTTTTTTGAACGAATCAGAACAGTTTTGGACTTTGGAACAAACCCGGAACCCCGGCTTGATTAAACTGAACTGTGAATCGGACCTAAAATGGGACAAGGCGGAACGCTGAATCCCGATGCCTCGGGAACCGTGCCTCGGGATTCGTGTCACGGAAACTCGCTCCTCGCAAACCGTGCCTCGGGACATGTGCATTGGGAACCATACCTCGGGAAACATGCACCGGGTTTTGTGCTCGGGGTTCGAGTACTCGAACCCGATTCGTCGTTTAAGCCCGCTCTTAGCCCGCTCGAGTTAGAAGGCAACTGTTGAACTTAAATCGAAATCGTCGTAACGTTTATTTCGACTTTGGAACTGTTTTTTAGTTTGGGTTTCGTTTTGTTTTAGAGTCCGGCTTCAATCGAAGGGAAGACCGGAGGTAGCGAGCTAGGACGTCAGCAGCTAGGAGACGCATCTGTCGGTTCGCCTTGAGGTAGGGAAAGTAGCGGATACCACTTTAATTACGGAAAGTTACTAGTATGCATGCTAGGAATTAATAAAACCGGAAAGATCATAGCTTGTATTTAGGATACGAACAACTAGCGTAGACGTATGAATTGTGAATATTTACGATTCATGTCTTGGGAATTACCGTGCTGGTAGATTCAGGCCATGTCGTGCCTGTAGGATTGTTTGCTGAGTGTGCCTGTTGGTGTGCCTTGTGTTGTTTGAACGACTAATAAATAACGAACATGAAAAAGAATAGAATTGAACTAGTGATGCATGTTGATGACATGTGTGGTTATTTCCTGTTTATTCGATATGTTGAACTGTGGGACGTTTGGGGATTTGATACCGGTTAAGCCGGTGGGGTTACCACGTTGAACGTGGGGGCGGTAAGTGATGGTAAGTACGTGACTGTTTGAGTGTGCTTAATAGTTTAATAAGATTATTGCTTGGTGTTGCATGATTGTGGTGACTGTGTGTGGGCGAGTTTGCCATGTTTGATAATGTGAATATTTGGTTGTGATATGACCGGGTGAGTGATAGACCGACTGTGTGCTATGTTAAGATGGTCCGGTGGGTATACTGAGACCATCAGTGATTTGTGTTGTGTGTTAAACCCTGCTTTTGTGTTCAAGAGATGGCGTAGCCGGGAGGGTACCGCTATCGTGTGTTTAGTTTCGGTATAGGGTGTTGAGGCCAGAATGGCGTGATCAGTACCCCTATGACTTGTAGCCCGGGACGGGGTTGACAGAAGGGTGTACCGGTTCGATACGTATGTTGAGTTTTACCCTTCGTCTGTGTGAGGAGGAAGATATCGTGACTGATGATGTGTGTTCCAGTGCGATATACGTGCCCTTCGTCTGTGTGAGGAGGAAGATATCGTGACTGATGCTATGTGTTCCAGTCGTGACTGATGCTGTGTGTTCCAGTGCGATATAAGTGGCTGTGTGCATTCGGTGGAATTGGCTCCCGCGTAAGACATCGGACTGAGGGATTTCCGGTCGAGGATGTTACCCTTCGTCTGGGTGAGGAGGAAGATATCGTGACTGATGTTGTGTGTTCCAGTACGATATTAGCGACTGTGTGCGATTGGCTTAGTGCATCCAACGACGTTGGAACGGTTTTACGATATCAGGGTGTATCTGTTGTGTGCCCTTTCTTGCTGTTTGGCTTTGTGCAATTCTTTTAAGTGTGTTTATGACTTTGTGAAAGTGATTGGTAACCGGATGTCGAGCCCGAGGCTTCGTGTGCCGGTGCGCCATAAACGGACGACTGTGATAGCTGGGAAGTTGGAATTGGTTAAACTATGTTTAAGGAGGATCTGCTGGGTGTGCTGTGTGTGTTGCTGGGCTTTGTGCACCGTCTGCTGTGTGTGCTATATGGGTCATTGGGCTTTGTGCTTCTTTTGTTGTGCGTGTTGTTGGGCTTTGTGCTTGGTCGGTTGTGTAAGTCGTGCAGGCTGTCTGGTCCTGTGCCTTGGACTAAGGGTGACTTGGGTCTTGTGAGAGTGTTTGGTGACTCGAGGTGGTTGTACCTGATTCCTGTGTTGCAGTGCGAGTTCGCAAGTGTGGTTGGTTGTGAGATAACCGTAGGTGTTGATTCATCGAGAATTGTTAGGTGATGGGTGTCAAGAGCTAGTTGTGGAAAGTGGTTTTGAGTTCGGTTCGTTGTGAGTTGTTGTGCGGGTTATGCCTGAGTGAAGGCCAAGTGTTGTCTTGGAGTGGTCGTTGACTTGTTTCGAATAGTGGTGTGTTACGAGTATGCCCTAATTGGACGGTTACCCGTGGTGCTGAACTGTGGTTTAGAACCTTAACTACTTTTCCTACTGAGCGTAAGCTCACCCCCTTACCTTGTTGTGTTTCAGGTGTTGAGCGGGATCTGTACTAGCAGGACTCTCAGAGCCTGGGAGCTAGCGAGGGTTTAGCTAGTGTCGACCGACGTACCGTTAACTGTTGAACTATTTTACTGTTGTTTTATTGAGCTACGACTCGCGACATTGTTTAAAGTTTTAAAATTGTGAATCGAGTCTTGTTGGTTTTATGTTCGACGAAAATCATTATTGTTTTAGCTCACGTCTCAAATTCGGTCAAAACCGGATTTGGGGCGTGACAAAGTCTAACATAATTGTAAATCGGAAATGTAAATCTGCATAAACAAAATGTACATTTTGTTTTAGCGATATTACATTGCAATTATGTATATTCACATTTCATTTCTGCAGATTCACAAACTGTGTTCATCCGATTTACAATTATGTTGGACTTATCCTATTTTTATTTTTTTTGCTTCAAATATATTCAATATGCATATCTATGGATAGCCCTTCGAAAAAGAAAAATAATGGTATATGAATGAAAAAAATCGAAATTGAAACGAAGCGGGAATGAGTAAATTAGCGAATTTAGTAAAAAAAACTAAATGTTTACTACTAAGATGTTGTCATGTAGCATATATCCAATGAACTACAATGGTTCGCAAGTTTTTTTTGAAATAGGTAACCAGAGACTTTCATTAATACCGATAGGTAATCAAACAGGATGAGGCGTGACCGCCTCGGGTTCCAGATGTGTGTCCGGGCCGACCGTGGCAAGCCCGGGGCTCATGGACCCATAATAATAGCCCACTTGAAATCGTGGGCACAAACTCAAGACAACTCCTTACCATCGTCCCAATACAACGAGACATAAAAAGAAATAGTCTGAAAACAAATAGGAAATAAAGTGTTCCAAAGGTAATGCAGATAATTTGAAAACAGGGAAATAAATTTTGCTGAATGTGCAGATTGCCCGGGACCTCCCAGCATTGGCTGTCCCGGGTCTGTAGGTATAGTCCGAAGACGACTCCACCCACCCCTGCTTGGTCGGGTCATTCCTGCATCGGAGACACTTGTGCCTCTGACTTCTCTTCCCACTCCTTCTTCTGGTAGGCCTGTTCCGGTATGTGATGTTGGGGAGGCAAATCATCCAGCAGCTTCTTCGACTCCGGTGGACGAGCATACAAAGACCCGCTCCTTGTCTTCAGGGTGGTCAGCTTACCCTTTTCCTCGGCTGGATCCTCCTTTCCCCAGTCCAGCCCGGGGATCTTTCTGTTGCCCTTGGGGATCTTTCTCCTTCCCCTCCCCGGTCATTTCAGCATCACCGGGTTCATCTTGGTCCAGAGCATCAGCAGCAGGATGGACATTAGCCAGATTTTCCGGCATAGTGAAGCCTGGTGGCGGTCCAGGGACTCGATACCTTCCCTTCTGCAAGTCTTTGGTTGCCCCTCCTAGGGTAACCTTAGCCAGATTGTCAAACTTCGGGTTGTCTACGCCGGGTAGATGTTCACCCATAGTAATCTCCCTGGAATTGATCATCGGGTTCAGGGACAGATCACTCAGGAGATACGTGATAGACGGATGTGTCACCGGAAGAGGTGTATTCTAGACCGTTCCCAGCAGCCTATCCACATTCATCTGATTTGGGGCCAGTATGGATCGGTCGTAACGAACCTCTTCCCGACCAATCCCCGGTAGCTGAGTCGTGCAACCCAAAATTCTGTGGGTCACCATTCAACACATGCGACATAAATCTACTATCCTCTCATATTGTAAGTCAATTACAGCAGAGGTTGTGGTACCTGGAAATCTGAGACGAAGTCTTCGCTGGAGGGGTCGGTGAAGCTCCATCCGGACCCGTAGCCATAAAAACATGTCCTCCCTACGAACCAAAGGGATCGGGGCCGACGGGACCAGGGTGCCAATACTGGCAGCAATGAGGCCGTAGACGTAGTCGTTCCTGGCACTCCCGGGATGTTGAGTGCTCGGACCCCGATCTCCACGTGGTGGAAATTAATATCATTGGCCCGGAAAAATTGCTTGAGGGGCTCCAGCAGGAGGGGAAAACTCTTGAAGCTCCAGGGTCCCCTATGTCGAATATTTTCCATCGCCTCAGCGGACGAGAAATGATAACCTGTGACCTCCGGGGACATGAACTCCACCTGGATTCTAGTCACTTTTCACTTATGTAGCATCATCGCACAGACGATGTTCTGATTGTGGACCCGGTCCCCTGCAACCTTGGCTGCGAGAGAAAACTGGTACGTGCCCTTGGTGAAGAGTGGAACCCCCTCCTCTGAGACCACCACTTCGTCATCATCGTCCTCCCAATCCGGGATCGGGGAGATACGGGTCGATTGGATCTCGGTTGGGCAACCCGTCGGCCCTCGTCCGCCTGATGGCCGAGGGTTCGTGTCAGATGGCCGATATGTCGGATGGCGGAATCTGTCCACCTCCGTCAGAGCATGAGGTCGGGAGAGGGACAACAGATCCCGAGGACTCTCCCACGCTGCCAGATGACGTCCGCTTTGGTCCGAGCCGTTCGCCGGGACCTCAGAGCCCCCGGACTCAACCTGGCTCGAGCCAGGTTTATCCTTCAGAGCCAGGAGGTCCGTCCGTCGCCGGGGGTCTAGCAGGGAAGGGGAGGGAGGCGCCTCAGACGACGACGCGAGGAGGTCGCTGGCGAGAGGCCCTAGCACGTCGGGTGGACCGTACTGCTGAGACGCATCAAGGGTGGGTTGGATCTGACCGGTTGATGTCATTTCCGATGAGAAATGGCCGTGGAAAGACATATACAGGGCTGGCTGGCCGGAAATGACTAGAGGCGGCAGGGAGGAACCGTCGGGGGCGGCGGAGAACAGATCGAGGCGAGGGGAGCGGGTGGCGAGGCGGAGCAGACGAACGAAACGCATTCGGCTTCGTTGCAGAGGCGACGAGGGCGAGGAGGCCGGAGATGGGCGACGCTGGTGATGGTGGCGGCGGCTGGACCCTGGCTAGGGTAGAATGGACCTCACCTGGAGGTAGAAGAGAGCGTTTTTTTTTTAGTTTACAATGGTTCGCAAGTTAGTATTGTAAATAGGGGTTTGCACCCTCCATAACTCCCTCTCATAACTATAGGCAACTGAAATCAAGAACAACGGAAACAATAAAAGAACAATATTATACTTACAACCAAGTCGGTAGGTTGTTTGTGTAGGAAGTCCGAGTCCAGCATAAGGCTGTTTCCTTAAGATAAAATTTCCCCCTCTACAGCACTGAAGGTTGAATGGGCAAGTGTCTCCCAAGATAAAACGGACCTAAACCACTAGCGAGTGCTTCGACTAGTGGAGTCTGGCGACCTAAACCCGACTTGCACTCAAACTGTAGAATGTCAGAAGAGAAGAAGAATCGAAAAAGGAAGTGATTTTTCTGTCCCCTCAACACCCTTTAAATAGTAGACAAGGTGCCCTTTCGGAAAGATTGCGACTCTTTGACCAAAGGGCATGTCTGTTTAAAACACTTGATCAGACTCTTTCACCAAAGGTCATGTTGATTCAAAACATGACTAGATACAAGATAATGAATCTTGACATAAAGGTGGGAAGATTAATTGCTGAGTCTTGCATGCAAAAAGATAGGATTTTCGTGAAGCTCGAAGCTCGAAGCCCGGGCCGGACGGACGGCGGCGGCGGCGCGCGTGTGTGGGCTCTCTCCATTACACATTAGTGGTGACCCAAGGCCACGACCTTATTCCAATTGTCAAACTTTATAAAGTGTATGGAAGAGTGTAATGTGGACTATGTGGGTTTGCATTAAATGTCATTTAATGCATGTCATTAATCCATGTTTTTCTTCAACTTTGCATGCGATTATTTCATTCAATATTCAACGTATTTCCGTAAACATACATCTTACGTTCAAGTTCGCAATGATGTGAACGTAACAGATACATGTTTTGACGAAATTGATGATCGGAACAATATGATATGAATGTCGAAAGTGAGTTAATAAAAAAGTTAAATACCCTAAAAAATATCAGTAACCCGATTTTGGACCTTCTCCCTTGAGTTATGGTATAGTTTAGATTCAAATGTTTGAGACTAATTATACGACGAACAAAGTTAAAAAGATTAGGGAAGTTGAATGTAGTTAAGATTTTGAGGAGAAAAAACAAATATAAGTCTGGAGGGAAGTAATATACAAGGAGAAGATAAGGAGATACGTCAACTTCCCAACTCCTCTGCTTTGCTTCCATTTCCAGTTTCCTTCACAGTCCCACCTCCCTCCCCCTTTTCTCTCTTCTTCTTCTTGGGATCCGGAGATCTGCAACTCAAATTGAGATCTGTAAGTTCAATTGGGATCAGATCTTTATAATTGGGCCAGATGAGCTCTTCCCCAACCTCCTCCAACCCAAATCCATGGTCTCCGTACAAGGACTGCTCCCAGGGCATCTGCAGCATCTACTGCCCCCAATGGTGCTACATCATCTTCCCTCCGCCGCCCCCCTCCGCCGACGCCTCCCCCGTCGCCGACTTCTCCCCCCTCGTCATCGCCGTCATCGGCATCCTCGCCAGCGCCTTCATCTTGGTCACCTACTACACCTTGGTCTCCCGCTACTGCAAGCGCCGCCCTGACATCGAACTGGATCCCGCCTCCCTCCCCCGCGACTCCGCCGGCCTCGACGACGCTCTCATCAAGGCCATCGCCGTCCGCAAGTACAGCAAGGCCGACGGCTTCGTGGAGGGCACCGATTGCTCCGTCTGCCTCAGCGAGTTCCAGGAGGACGAGAGCCTCAGGCTCCTTCCCAAATGCAACCACGCCTTCCACCTCCCCTGCATCGACGCCTGGCTCAGGACTCAGGCCTCCTGCCCCCTCTGCCGCTCCGATATCGTCCCCCGGAGCAATGACACGGTGCTCCAAGTTCGTGATTTGGAGAGGGAACAAGATAATGTTAGTGTTACCGTCCAGAGAGTAACAGGGGACAGAGCATTGAGGAGATCGGTGTCTTTGGACTCTGTAACTCGCCGTGAAACACCTGTTCGGATTTCCGATATACTTGAAGCTAGCGATGGCGACGAAGATGAAGATGCTCGTGGGGAGAGTCTGGGATCTGGTGAGGAGAACTCCAAGTCCGGCAATGGAGGAAGCAGACACATGAATGTGGTGGCCATGAAGAGATCATCATCGACAGGCAGATTCATGTTTTCGAGGTATGCCAAAAGTAGAAGCTCCTCCAGCAATACAATCCACCCTTCAGTTGACCCACAAGTTTAAATTTCATTTTTATTTTTACTTTTCTTCAGAATGTATAAACCAGAACAGAAGGAACAAAAATACAGATTTATTGGTGGTGTAAAATGCAAGTCACACTAAAAACAGAGATACCTTGAATTGATTTGAGTATCCATTCCTGAAAACAGAGGAGGACATTAATACAGATTTTTATTTAATTTTGCTGTAATTTAATTTGGAACCTCCAATACTTTATCATTCTCTCTTTTTTTTAAGGAAATATGATACTTTATTAAATATCGGCAAGAATGATATTGTGAAGAGGTTCAGAGACATGACCCCCAAACCAATTCCAGACAGGGGAAGAACAAGCCGCCATGGCAAGCCAATGAGCTGCTTTTTTCGCTGTCCGTCTTACAAAAACGAGTTGCACGTACTCAAGTTTAGTTAATAGGGAGATACAATCCATCACAATTGTCCCTAAAGGAGATAGCAGTCGCCCTCCTTTCCTGATCATATCCACTATGATCTTGCAGTCGCTTCGCACAGTCGCCCGTTGTGTGGGGTATTGCAGGAGCTATGTTAGTGCATCCCGGATTGCATAGGCCTCTACTAACCCGGAATTCTGAGGACCATGGAAAGACGCAGAACGGGCCCTTGTCATCCGAACCCGATCATCTCTGCATACCCAACCCGTCCCCATCTTGTGTGTCGCTGCAAAGAGCGCCCCATCTGTGTTCACGGCCCACGTCCCTTGAGGAGGGCGTTCCCAGATTTCAGGCGCCCCATTCCGACCTTGACCAGGGGTTGTCTGCGCCTGTTGTTTCCTTCTCTTTGCTTCTAACCAACTTATCTGTAGATGGTAAGCCGTCTGGAAAATGGTCGCGGGGAGTTGCGTTGTCTGTTCCCAGACCACTTTATTTCTTGCCTTCCATATTTCCCATAACAAACAACCGACCAGGCCCCCATTCGTCGGGGGGTTGAGGTTGAGAGTCTCCTGCATCCATTCCAATATTGTTTGAGCATCTTGAGGAGTGATTACTCCGGACTTAGCCCAGCACTCTGCCGCCACTGGGCATTGGACCAGGAGGTGTAATTTTGATTCCTCCGCCCCTGAGCATATCAGGCATTGTGCCTCCATTGCCACATGTCTTCTCCTGAGGTTAACCGCTACCTGAAGACACCCCGAACACATTCTCCACAGAAACGTACATACCTTTGGCATAACCTCCAACTTCCATATCTTCGTCTAGATGTCCGTCTGGGGCTGGAAAGTCGCTTGGTCCTGCTGACACATCCCATAGGCCGCCTTCACAGTGTACTGCCCCAGGTAATCACCCGACCAGTACCATGCATCATACCTGGCCAATCTGCTGATTGGGACTGCCAATATCGCTCTCCGATCTTCCACATCAAACAAGTTATGAATCATGTCTATATCCCCACGCCTCTCATTAGGCATCATAAGTTCCGAGACTGTCATGTTGTCCGTACCTGATCCCAACGATCTCACCCTCGCCTCAACTCATGTCAACCACGGGTGCGTACTAACCCATGTGGACGTCCCTGGTCCAATCAATCTTCTAGCTACCTTTTTGACCAATTCTTATGCTGATAGTAGGCTCTGCCAAACGAAGCTCTGGTTTGGTTACCGTACCGCCTCCAATACCGAAGGTTTCTGGGTAATATCGCGCCTTCAACACTCTCGCCACCAGACTAGACTCATCTGTCAGCAGCTTCCACAATTGTTTTCCCAATAACGCCGTATTGAAGTCTTGCATATTCTTGAACCCCAATCCGCCCTCTTCCTTCGGACGAGACATCGTTGTCCAGGACTGCCAGATGACTCCTTTCCCATCTATGCCGGCTGATTTCCACCAGAACCGGGCAAGCGGCACATTCATCTTATCTAGCGTCCCTTTCGGCAGGCGCATCACACTCATCGTGTACGTTGGGATTGCCCGTAATACGGACTTGACTAATACTTCCTTACCAGCTCCGTTTACTAATTTCCCATCCCATCGTTGGATTCGCCTCAATACTGTATTCAGAACGTACTGCAACCCCTGCTTTCTGCTGCGACCCATCATATTTGGAATCCCCAGGTATGGGGATGGTTGCGTCAACTCCGGGATCCCTAGTATCCATACCCCTTCCAATCGTCGTGTGTCCGACGTGTTGGAGCTAAAGAACAGTGATGACTTTTGCTGGTTCACCACTTGGCCCGACGCCTCCTCAAACATTCGGAGGTAGTTCTTCACCCGACCCATTTCTACCGGTGTTGCCTTACAGTAGACATAACAATCATCTGCAAAAAATAAATGGGTAAGTGACGGTGCTTTGGAAGCCACCTCAATTCCATGTATTTCTCCTCCACATTCTGCCCCTTGTAGAAGGCGCGAGAATCCTTCCATACAGAACAAAAATAGATACAGGGAGAGTGGGTCCCCCTGTCTAATTCTCAGCTCCGGTTGGACAAACCCCGCATGCCTTCCACATGCCACAATGTTGTATGTGACCGAGTACGTACATCTCCAAATCAGATCAATCCATCCTTCCCCTAGACCAAACCCCCGCATCATATCCCACAGGAAGCCCTATTCTACTTTTTCATACGCTTTGCTCATATCAAGTTTTAGGGCCACCCACCCCTCCCGACCTACCCTCTTATTCCTCAGGTAGTGGAGGGTCTCATATGATAGGATAATATTATCCTGAATCGATCGGCCCGGTACAAACGCCCCTCGGGACGCCGAAATTAAGCCATCCAGCAATCCTTTCAACCAATTCGCCGCCACCTTCGATACAATCTTGAAGATAACATTGCATAGTGCAATCAGCCGCATGTCTTTCAGGGACATGGGACATTCCACCTTCGGTATCAGCACCAGTGTAGTCTTGTTCATTACTTTCGGTATCTCTTCCCCCACAAAGATCATCCAGACCCAGCTGGTAACATCCTCCCCCACTATACTCCAGTACTTCTGGTAGAAATACGGGTTAAGCCCATGCGGTCCCGGTGATTTGTTCGGTCCCATCGAAAAAGTAGCCTCTCGGACTTCCTCAGACGACACCTCACTCATCAGTGCCTTGTTCTGCTCCTCTGTAACCTGCTGGAGGAATCTCGGGCAGTTAATCCCCTCCCCCCTAGACTTCCGGGATAGTGTTTTGTAGAAGTCCAATATATGATCTCCAACCCCGTATCCCATGATAAAATATTCTCAGCGTCATCCTTCAGCTCCGTCACCTTGTTTATACTCTTCCTCTGTGAGGCCGACGCTTGAAAAAACTTAGTGTTCTGGTCACTCTCTGTAAACCAGTGTTGCTTAGCCCGTTGTAGCCAGAATTCCCCTTTTCGGTCCAAAGCTGACTCATAAAGTTTCTGCAACGCCCTGCGTCGCCTAATACTCTTCCGATCAAATTCCCCATTCAGCCACAATATATCTTTCTCGAACCTTGATATTTTCCTGGCTAGCGCATTATATACCTCCTTGCCCCACACCTCCAAGGCACTTCCAGTTTCCTTTGTTTTTGTGGCAATGTCCCTATCTCCCGGGCTTCCCCACCATGCATGTATGAGATAGCCACATTCCGGATCTTCCGCCCAGATATTCTCGAATCTAAATTGCCTAGACCCCACTGGCTCCACCCGACATTCCGAGTCTATAAGTATAGGAAGATGGTCTGACGTTGATATCCCTAGGTTGACCAAATGTGCCGACGGCCACAATGCCATTAACTCCGGTGTTATCAGGGCTCTGTCCAACTGTACAGCCATCCTAGTCTCCGGCTTACTTCCACTATGCCACGTAAAACCATACCCCTACAGGGGCACATCCTGGACATTCATAGCACGCATCGCGTCCTGGAATCCCTTAACTAGGATAGACGGGTATCGATTCCCCCCCCCCCCCCCGTTTCTCTCTCTGGCGGAGGATTCCATTGAAGTCACCCATCAACAACCAACGTCTCGACATCCCCGTACGCACCCCCAAGGATCTAATCATGTCCCAGGTGTGCCACTGTTGCACCCGGTTTGCCTCCCCATAGATCCCTGTAAATCGAAACTTTTCTCCATCTGGACCAGTGATCTCAGTGTTAGTCTTAGTGCCCATAGTTCAATCCTAAATGTCCAAATGTATATATCATCGTTAGCAATAAAATCAAAACGGCTTTATATTACTTATGTGTTGGAGTAATATATCGATGTGTGCTCTGATCTATGCCCACCATGCGAATAGAACCATAGATTTAGATAGATCATACTCGATGGGTCCCTAGTCAACAAAGCTTAATTAGAAGCGACTAGTATGAAAGATGGCTCTTTATGGCTTACGTTCTGTTAGTCATTGGAATGGGATTCCGGAGTCTGATCATAGATATCATGTGGGACATGATATTGGACGACCCGCCCTGAATATGTGCCATAGATTAAGTCATGAACATATTCAGTGTCGTAGCTTGTCATGTATCCTTAGACCAAGGAGTCTTTGTGATCGCTATGTAGTCAACAACTGAGTTTGACCTGAGCCTAACGTTGTCCGTAACAGGGCTTCCATAACGGCCAGGATTGGCTTGGGGACGGGCTACATGAGTGACACGAAAGACGGCTAAGGGATTTATCCCTCATACTGAGGTATGAGAAAGATATCGGTTCTCGGCCGCTTGATCGAGAGTGACTGAAAGAATAGCATGGCCATGCACATGATACTGGGTATCATATCTTTAGTCATCTCACATATCAAGGAACATTGATTGAGAATAATAAGGATGATGGCTCTATGCCTTATCTCAATCAGGATATCAGAGATAAAAGGATAATGACAGGGATGACGGAAAGGTTAGAATCGACAGGGTCGATTCGTTATGCAGTGTCAGGCAATACTAAAGTCTCGTTAGTTGCCACTTAAATAGGATCAAGTAAAATGGGATTTTACGTTGATCTATTGACATGCATAAACCTAAGGGTCACACCGGAGGATGAAACTCATTGACACATTTATGGAGAATGGCCAAAAGGGAGTTGTTTCGGGACATGACCAAAACTGGGTTTTGGGTCATGTGCCCGTAAGTGAATAGGACTTTACGGATCGAGACAAGGCTTGGAGTCTTGGGATTGATTGCGTCGGATAATGTTGGACATTTCCGGTATGGAAGGCTTGGAGGCGATGAGCGAATCACGGGACCTCGTTGGAAATGGCCACGGGCCATGTTCCAAAAGGCCCATGAAAGGCCCATGCAACCAAGGCCCATGGAACTAATTAATCAAGTCTTGATTAATTAGTACTAAGCAAGCAAGACAAGGATTAAGGTGTTGGTGATTCACCACCTAACCCAATCTTGTCTTGCCATACTTTGTCCTATTTACACCTTACTTGACACCATACTTGTCCCATGCCTTTAGTTGGACAAGTATGGGTTTTGTTATGTTTAAGTCATCTTTTTTCAACATAACAAAAACAAGACAAGAATAGGAAACACAACTTCTCTCTCCCTTCCCTTGCAATTTCGGGTTTGGCAAGCTCCCACCTCCATTTTTGTGTTCTTGAGTCCTCAAAGAGAAGAACTACGTGGCTTTGATTCCCATGTGGATACGTAGGCGTCTTGGAGACTCAAGCCAATCATTCGTTACCCGGTGTTCTTGTTGTGGTAAGAACTAGTGCTGAATTTTTCTCTTGTTAATCCATTCTTTGTTAGTTGTTTCATGGTTTTAATCGTCTCTTGGTTTTCCTTGATTTTCCGCTGCGAGTTGGTTCATCTCCAACCCTACCTCGAGACCCAATAGTGGTATCAGAGCCGTGCTACCTTCGGGATTCACAAGACGGTGTTCAAAGTTTCGGTTTTGCTTGAAAGTTTCGTTTTTGGCGTGTTGGTTTGCTAAATTGTTTGATAACATGTTTTAAATACTTGTTTATGGATTTAATGCATGTAAAATGAATTTTTGAAAATTATTTCAAATCTGGAAATTTTGAAAAAAATTTGATTTTTCGGGTCTCGGGAGCGGGACTCTCGGGGAGCCGAAACCGGGACCGAACGAGGCTCCGTTGGACGGAGCTAGGCCAATCATGACCATTGGATGGTTGATATGCCAAGGCTAAACCGTTTTGTTAGTTATGACGAGTTTGGAACCGTCATGACGAACTCGAAGATCAAATGTTCAAAAGTTTCATTTTTGAACGGTTTCGATAAACCGAGCATCAAAAAATTTCGAAACTTGGCTATTAATTAAAACCGGAAAATCACATGATGTTTGATAACATGCTTGTTTGATAACACGATGTGTGATGTGATGTTGGCATGGTGTACATAATAGCCCCGAGCTCAATTTAATTATTTATCGCTTTTCACGGCCTGCGAGCCGTTAGTGTTAGCGTGTAATTATTCTTTCAAGGTGTGGTCGTCGAACCACTTGTTTGTAATATTTATTTATTCCCGACCTGCGAGTCGTGTATTAAATTGTAATATTTTACTCAAGATGAAGAAAGGGCGAAAAGGTCATTTGGTGGCTTTTCGGGTGTTGGCATCGGCTTGGAGTCGGTGGAGCTCAAGAAGCTAGTGGGAGTTAGTTTAGGGGGCTATTATGTGCACATTTATCGCTTTATGCTTGGTTTAGTTTATGCATGATTAATTCTATGTGTTTTAGAATTGCATGCTTAACTTTATTTACCGAGCATATCACCTCACATGCAAAGATAAAATTGGACTTTTAATCCTTGTGTGTGAACCCTTAGAACCGTCATTGCATTGGATGTAGTTGACGGGTTCAAAGGAAGAATTACATTGGATGTAATTTGAGGCATCATTGCATTTGGAATGTAGTTGATGTGCTCATCGCATCTAGGATGTGCCAAAGTTTTGAACACAACTGGACAAGTAAAAGCGGGTCATGTCCGATACCTCCCAATCATCAACACCTTACTACCTCCCCGTCCTATGGTTGTCGTGCGCATTAGCGGAGCATCCATGGGGAAGCGGGGTAGTAGGTTTGGACGACATATGTGGGTGTCGTGCGCATTAGCGGAGCACCTACATAGTGACGAGCCATAGTTGAAAATTGGTGGACCCGACTACGATTCTCGGCCTGAGGTTGAGCTAGGGTAACAGATAGGGTAAGTCGTGTACATAAGTACATACCCTAGCCAAGAGTCACATTGGATGTGATTGGATGGAGTCCTACCTACATAGCTCGATTAAGTGGTGAGCATTAGTTCAGCTTAATCGAGTGAATCAAGGATCTTGGTTTCAGATTCTAAAGGTTTAGAATTGATTGTTGGTGTTTAAGCTTGATCTTCATAAAATTTATTCAGTTTACTGATTGAATTTTATCTGTTGTAGATCAAATGGAAAATTCAGCGAACATTAATAGTTTGTCATTAAAAACCATTCTTGAAAGGGTCAAGCTAAATGGGACAAACTATTTGGACTGGTACAGAATTTTGAGGATAGTCCTCAAGTCTGAACGCAAAGAATATGTCCTTGACAAGGCTGTCTCTAAGACCATATCAAAGTTACATGAAGTGTCATTAACTGTTGAGAAGAATATCTCAGGGATCTGGGATCCAAGGATATTCTGATGGTCAACAAGGGAATTGGAAGTGGCAAGGGCTGGGCCCATGCGCACTTGGCAGGAAAGATGAGACACCTGAGAATGTCTGCTTCTACTGCCAACAGCCTGGTCATTGGAACCGGGATTACAGGAAGTTCACGGCTGATCTGAAGAAGGGCAGTGGGACTGCGCCTTCATCAAATAGCCTGGATGATCTGAAGAAGGGCAGTAGGACTGCGCCTTCATCAGGAAACCTGGATGATCTAAGGAAGGGCGGTGGGACCGTGCCTTCATTCGGTATTAACTCTATAGAGCTACATCTCTCTACTTCCAAAGATTCATGGGTATTAGATACCATGATTGAATCTCACACATGCACTAATATATGGTGGCTGAAAGTAGGAGAGATTTGGAAAGCACGAAATGGACCTCAGAGTTGTGGCAACTGCTGTAGGATCCATGAGTCTTGCTTTGCCAAGAGGCCTTGTCTTAGTATTGTATAATGTATATTGCATACCTACTTTTAGTAGGAATATTATATCTGTATCCGTGTTTGACAAGGAAGGATATAATGTTAATATTGGAAATGAAGTTTTCAATGTTCTATGCAATGATATGTTTTATACCAGTACTGACATGGTTGGAGGATTGTACATATTAGATATGGGTAACAATGCCTCAAGTTCTATATATTCCGTTAATACCAAGAGGTCTAAATCCAACGATTTAAACCTAACTCTGTTATGGTACTGTCATTTGGGTCGCATAAACAAGAAGCGCCTATGACCCATATAGTCTAGATATGGGTAACAATGCCTCGTAACACACCACTATTCGAAACAATGCCTCGTAACACACCACTATTCGAAACAAGTCAACGACCACTCCAAGACAACACTTGGCCTTCACTCAGGCACAACCCGCACAACAACTCACAACGAACCGAACTCAAAACCACTTTCCACAACTAGCTCTTGACACCCATCACCTAACAATTCTCGATGAATCAACACCTACGGTTATCTCACAACCAACCACACTTGCGAACTCGCACTACAACACAGGAATCAGGTACAACCACCTCGAGTCACCAAACACTCTCACAAGACCCAAGTCACCCTTAGTCCAAGGCACAGGACCAGACAGCCTGCACGACTTACACAACCGACCAAGCACAAAGCCCAACAACACGCACAACAAAAGAAGCACAAAGCCCAATGACCCATATAGCACACACAGCAGACGGTGCACAAAGCCCAGCAACACACACAGCACACCCAGCAGATCCTCCTTAAACATAGTTTAACCAATTCCAACTTCCCAGCTATCACAGTCGTCCGTTTATGGCGCACCGGCACACGAAGCCTCGGGCTCGACATCCGGTTACCAATCACTTTCACAAAGTCATAAACACACTTAAAAGAATTGCACAAAGCCAAACAGCAAGAAAGGGCACACAGCAGATACACCCTGATATCGTAAAACCGTTCCAACGTCGTTGGATGCACTAAGCCAATCGCACACAGTCGCTAATATCGTACTGGAACACACAACATCAGTCACGATATCTTCCTCCTCACCCAGACGAAGGGTAACATCCTCGACCGGAAATCCCTCAGTCCGATGTCTTACGCGGGAGCCAATTCCACCGAATGCACACAACCACTTATATCGCACTGGAACACACAGCATCAGTCACGACTGGAACACATAGCATCAGTCACGATATCTTCCTCCTCACACAGACGAAGGGCACGTATATCGCACTGGAACACACATCATCAGTCACGATATCTTCCTCCTCACACAGACGAAGGGTAAAACTCAACATACGTATCGAACCGGTACACCCTTCTGTCAACCCCGTCCCGGGCTACAAGTCATAGGGGTACTGATCACGCCATTCTGGCCTCAACACCCTATACCGAAACTAAACACACGATAGCGGTACCCTCCCGGCTACGCCATCTCTTGAACACAAAAGCAGGGTTTAACACACAACACAAATCACTGATGGTCTCAGTATACCCACCGGACCATCTTAACATAGCACACAGTCGGTCTATCACTCACCCGGTCATATCACAACCAAATATTCACATTATCAAACATGGCAAACTCGCCCACACACAGTCACCACAATCATGCAACACCAAGCAATAATCTTATTAAACTATTAAGCACACTCAAACAGTCACGTACTTACCATCACTTACCGCCCCCACGTTCAACGTGGTAACCCCACCGGCTTAACCGGTATCAAATCCCCAAACGTCCCACAGTTCAACATATCGAATAAACAGGAAATAACCACACATGTCATCAACATGCATCACTAGTTCAATTCTATTCTTTTTCATGTTCGTTATTTATTAGTCGTTCAAACAACACAAGGCACACCAACAGGCACACTCAGCAAACAATCCTACAGGCACGACATGGCCTGAATCTACCAGCACGGTAATTCCCAAGACATGAATCGTAAATATTCACAATTCATACGTCTACGCTAGTTGTTCGTATCCTAAATACAAGCTATGATCTTTCCGGTTTTATTAATTCCTAGCATGCATACTAGTAACTTTCCGTAATTAAAGTGGTATCCGCTACTTTCCCTACCTCAAGGCGAACCGACAGATGCGTCTCCTAGCTGCTGACGTCCTAGCTCGCTACCTCCGGTCTTCCCTTCGATTGAAGCCGGACTCTAAAACAAAACGAAACCCAAACTAAAAAACAGTTCCAAAGTCGAAATAAACGTTACGACGATTTCGATTTAAGTTCAACAGTTGCCTTCTAACTCGAGCGGGCTAAGAGCGGGCTTAAACGACGAATCGGGTTCGAGTACTCGAACCCCGAGCACAAAACCCGGTGCATGTTTCCCGAGGTATGGTTCCCAATGCACATGTCCCGAGGCACGGTTTGCGAGGAGCGAGTTTCCGTGACACGAATCCCGAGGCACGGTTCCCGAGGCATCGGGATTCAGCGTTCCGCCTTGTCCCATTTTAGGTCCGATTCACAGTTCAGTTTAATCAAGCCGGGGTTCCGGGTTTGTTCCAAAGTCCAAAACTGTTCTGATTCGTTCAAAAAAAAAACAGGTTTAACACCGTTTTTAGTTTGATTTACAACAGATCCGAAAACAAAATTTGATCTTTCAATCGGTTAGGTTTTAAACCCTTTTTCATTTTAATTTCAATACAAAAACTGTTTAAACTCGACCAGAACCAGGTGAAGAACTCGATTACAGAACAAAACGAGAACAGAAAGGGAAAGAAGGAGAAAGTGCTCGGTACATAAACCGACCGGCTGCCGGCGACGAAGCCGGCGACCAAACCTGCGGCTGCGACTCACCGTAGAGGACAGAGACGACGACGGTAACGAGGTGGCCGTCACGGAAGCGACTGGGCACGGCGGTTTCGTCACAGATCCGGACGAGACCGGCGATTTCGTCCCGGATCTGTCGATCTCACCGACGAGAAGCTCGGGACGAGGGATAGGACGGCGGCTAGAGGATCGGAGGTGGAGACGGCCGAGAGCGAGAGGGTCTCCTCCGTCTCCGGCGAGCCCGAGGTGCGCACGGCGGAGGAACGGAAGGGAGAGACGAGGCGGCTGGGCGAAGAGGAAAAAGCGGTGGCGGCCGCGATGGAAGCGGAGGAGGTGGGGGTTTCTGGGCTTCGCGAGAAGAAGGAGAGGGAAGAGGGGTTGAGGTCGGAGGGAGTGATGCTGAGAGAGAGGGAGAGTTTCGACTCTGAGAGAGAGAGGAAATGGAACTCGGCTGCGAGAGGAACAAGAAGCGACTAAAACCCTAACTCAGCCTCCTTAAATACCGCGGGCCCGAACTGCCCTTTGGGCTTCAGCGAAACTGGGTCTTACGGCCCAAATCGAGGGGTAGCAGGTCGGGCCTGGCCTGGCCGGGCCTACGGGTCTGGTTGGGTCTGCTCGGTCCTCTTTTTTTTACTCTTTAAACGAATTACGGATTAAACCTGAAATTCAATCTCGACGTTACCAAAACCGACCCAAAAAATTTGCCTCGACGTTCTGGTCGAACAAAAACAAATAAAACGAAACTTTTTAATAAGACGGTCTTCACAGACTTATCCTATTTTTATTTTTTTGCTCAAAATATATTCAATATGCATCTCTATAGATAGCTCTTGGAAAAATAAAAATAATGGTGAAAGAATAAAAAAGTAGGAATTGAAACGAAGCGGGAATAAATAAATTAGCGAATTTGAAAAAAAATACTCACTATCGAAGATGCTGCCATGTGGCATATTCAATTGTTGTATCCACGCTTCTAATACGAAATACGAATTAATCCCAACTTTGGAATCGCACAATACCCAAGGGTTGCGATTTCGCATGGGGTATTTGTTTTTAATTTTTTTTCACCAAGTTTCTTATTTTGATCTTTCCCGCTTCGTTTCAACTCGGATTTAATTTTTTTCTTGTGCCAAAAACTTTCTTTTTTCAAGATCTATCTATCAAGTAGCATATTGAATATGCTTTGAAGCAAAAAAAAAAACATGTACAAGCAAAAACACAAATTATTGACCGTGCACTAATATATGTTTTTGCAACTGCATTTGTATGAATAAGCTAGTCGTAACGTATGTTTTTGTATATATGTTGTTGCAACTGTATGTTTTGTAATTTTCAGTTATATGTGTACGCTGAACTTAATGTATGTTTATGCATTTTTCAATGTATGTTCTTGCCATTTTAATTTGTATGTGTAAGCCAACCCTAATCAATTGTCGTTTCAGTTGTATGTGTACGCTAAACTACAACTGAAACGACATGCATTAAGGTTGGGGACTCCGTGTAGGGCCTCTCAACCTTCTCCGTTGGATGGGGACACTAACACCTCGGGTCGGTCCAAAACCTCTATTGGATGGGAACACTAACACCCCCGAGCGAGTGATTTAGGAAGAACCATCGCAAAGATAGAATCTGGGAGCGACAAACAAGGGTTCTAATGATCGCATGACGGAGATAAGGAGCAGCGCCCCCGCTCTCTGATCCTACTCCTTCTCCTAGAAAACTTCTCGAATTCCTCTGAATTGAGCCGGGAGAAGTGACAAATGCGCATACTCACATGAATAAAGTCATGTCCTCTAAGTATACATTAGGACTAGTCATCTTTTATATGAACTTTCTTATATGTTTACTCAATCACAAAGTTACGATGCAAAGCAGCTATTATTGTTGCAATGTCAGCGTCTCAAACCTGTTTGTAAGATTTGAAACTATGTCTAACGTTTTCTTATGTCTTCCATAATAAAATTGAACTCATCTTGATGATAAAAATAATAATTTATTATTCCGATTAGTTGTTTCTAATTCTAAGCTACATAACATTTTTTTATGAACCAATATTTAGTTTTGAGCACCACACCTTATTGTAATACAAACAAAGATTATGATATCAACAATGCTCGCCATTCGCAGGGTTTTTAGTAGATCCAAAATAATGACTGCTTCTACGTCTTCTTTCTCAGTAACATTGGGAACCATGGTCGGCCTTCCCTCATATACAACAACGACGACATTCGGTCATACGTCTTCTCCGGGTGAACCAGCGATGGTGTTTTTGACAAGGGCATCCCCTTTGCCCTCCTCGTCTCCTCCGCGTAGGGAAATGAGGCAGGATGAACTTGTAAGGTCACTCCATGGCCTATTCATGTGTCGTACAGTGAAAACTGGTCCCCGACCTAGGGCGGCTTGGATAAGGCATATAGTGGAAATGGCGCAGGTTCTTTGTCGAAACTTGGGTCCACGGTGCATGTGTCAATTGAAGCCCATGCATAGGTCAATTGGAGGTTTAGGAGGGTTCCCGGGGATGGGAGGTAGCTACCACACGGTTGGTCGGGAGTACGACTGCGAGGATCCTTTGGTGAGGTAGGTCAGTGACTTGGGGAGGAGAGGAATATGAGCGGGTTTGGTGGGGGCTTTAAGACATCGTTAGGGCGTCATCGAGTACCTGGCATAGGAGACCGGATGCTCATGTTTACAGGACCCCGATGGGAGTTAGGCATGGCTTGCCGGTGAGAACCCTTAATGGTCTTTGTGGCATGTCGTCCTTAGGTGGTGTTGATGCTCGGGGGAGCAAGTTTGGAGATTCGGGGGTACGATAATCGGGTATGGAGAAGTTAGGAAACCGGATTGGTAGCCTTGTTATCCAGGAGGTTATGGAACCTCCGACGGAGATCTGTAGGAGACGGATGAACTTATTTTGTGCGGTGATGACAAGGGTCATGACCAATCGGGCGTCCATCTGGAAGTCTCTTGTTGGCTATTGGGCCGATATATGGAGGATGTCGGGATGTAGTGGCCCGACCATTGGAAGAAGAAGTGAGGGGGTTCTTCTTCCACACGACTTGGGAAAAAGCTAGGGTCTTAGTAGGGGAGCCTTGGGATTTTCTTTGATCATTGGTAATGTTTGCTGATTTGAGGCCGCACATGTGTCCCCGTGATATATTGTTTACTCATTTCTCGGTCTAGGTCAAGGTATAAGTCACTAACCCTACCGGTGGAAGCTTGGAATCGGGGAGTTGATTTTAAGCTTTGAGGTGCACTTGGTGTTAGTCTTAGTGCCCGTAGTTCAATCCTAAATGTCCAAATGTATATATCATCGTTAGCAATAAAATTAAAACGGCTTTATATTACTTATGTGTTGGAGTAATATATCGATGTGTGCTCTGATCTATGCCCACCATGCGAATAGAACCATAGATCGAGATAGATCACACTCGATGGGTCCCTAGTCAACAAAGCTTCACTAGAAGCAACTAGTATGAAAGATGGCTCTTTATGGCTTACGTTCTGTTAGTCATTGGAATGAGATTCCGGAGTCTGATCATAGATATCATGTGGGACATGATATTGGACGACCCGCCCTAAATATGTGCCATAGATTAAGTCATGAACATATTCAGTGTTGTAGCTTGTCATGTATCCTTAGACCAAGGAGTCTTTGTGATCGCTATGTAGTCAACAACTGAGTTTGACCTGAGCCTAACGTTGTCCGTAACAGGGCTTCCATAACGGCCAGGATTGGCTTGGGGACGGGCTACATGAGTGACACGAAAGACGGCTAAGGGATTTATCCCTCATACTAAGGTATGGGAAAGATATCGGTTCTCGGCCACTTGATCGAGAGTGACTGGAAGAATAGCATGGCCATGCACATGATACTGGGTATCATATCTTCAGTCATCTCACATATCAAGGAACGGTGATTGAGAATAATAAGGATGACGGCTCTATGCCTTATCTCAATCAGGATATCGGAGATAAAAGGATAATGACAGGGACGACGGAAAGGTTAGAATCGACAGGGTCGATTCGTTATGTAGTGTCAGGCAATACTAAAGTCTCGTTAGTTGCCACTTAAATAGGATCAAGTAAAATGGGATTTTACGTTGATCTATTGACATGCATAAACCTAAGGGTCACACCGGAGGATGAAACTCATTGACACATTTATGGAGAATGGCCAAAAGGGAGTTGTCTCGGGACATGACCAAAACTGGGTTTTGGGTCATGTGCTCGTACGTGAATAGGACTTTACGGATCGAGACAAGGCTTGGAGTCTTGGGATTGATCGCGTCGGATAATGTTGGACATTTCTGGTATGGAAGGCATGGAGGCGATGAGCGAATCACGGGACCTCGTTGGAAATGGCCACGGGCCATGTTCCAAGAGGCCCATGAAAGGCCCATGCAACCAAGGCCCATAGAACTAATTAATCAAGTCTTGATTAATTAGTACTAAGTAAGCAAGACAAGGATTAAGGTGTTGGTGATTCACCACCTAACCCAATCTTGTCTTGCCATACTTTGTCCTATTTACACCTTACTTGACACCATACTTGTCCCATGCCTTTAGTTGGACAAGTATGGGTTTTGTTATGTTTAAGTCATCTTTTTTCAACATAACAAACACAAGACAAGAATAGGAAACACATTTTCTCTCCCTCTTCCATGGCCATTTCGGGTTTGGCTAGTTTCCACCTCCATGTTTGTGTTCTTGAGTCCTCAAAGAGAAGAACTACGTGGCTTTGATTCCCATGTGGATACGTAGGCGTCTTGGAGACTCAAGCCAATCATTCGTTAACCGGTGTTCTTGTTTTGGTAAGAACTAGTGCTGAATTTTTCTCTTGTTAATCCATTCTTTGTTAGTTGTTTCATGGTTTTAATCGTCTCTTGGTTTTCCTTGATTTTCCGCTGCGAGTTGGTTCATCTCCAACCCTACCTCGAGACCCAACAGTGGTATCAGAGCCGTGCTACCTTCGGGATTCACAAGACGGTGTTCATAGTTTCGGTTTTTCTTGAAAGTTTCGTTTTTGGAATGTTGTTTTGCTAAATTGTTTGATAACATGTTTTAAATTCTTGTTCATGGATTTAATGCATGTAAAATGAATTTTTGAAAATTATTTCAAATCTGGAAATTTTGAAAAAAAATTTGATTTTTCGGGTCTCGGGAGCGGGACTCTCGGGGAGCCGAAACCGGGACCGAACGGGGCTCCGTTGGATGGAGCTAGGCCAAGCATGACCATTGGATGGTTGATATACCAAGGCTAAACCGTTTTGTTAGTTATGACGAGTTTGGAACCGTCATGACGAACTCGAAGATCAAATGTTCAAAAGTTTCATTTTTGAACGGTTTCGATAAGCCGAGCATCAAAAAATTTCGAAACCTGGCTATTAATTAAAACCGGAAAATCACATGATGTTTTATAACATGCTTGTTTGATAACATGATGTGTGATGTGATGTTGGCATGGTGTACATAATAGCCCCGAGCTCAATTTAATTATTTATCGCTTTTCACGGCCTGCGAGCCGTTAATGTTAGCGTGTAATTATTCTTTCAAGATGTGGTCGTCGAACCACTTGTTTGTAATATTTATTTATTCCCGACCTGCGAGTCGTGTATTAAATTGTAATATTTTACTCAAGATGAAGAAAGGGCGAAAAGGTCATTTGGTGGCTTTTCGGGTGTTGGCATCGGCTTGGAGTCGATGGAGCTCAAGAAGCTAGTGGGAGTTAGTTTAGGGGGCTATTATGTGCACATTTATCGCTTTATGCTTGGTTTAGTTTATGCATGATTAATTCTATGTGTTTTAGAATTGCATGCTTAACTTTATTTACCGAGCATATCACCTCACATGCAAAGATAAAATTGGAATTTTAATCCTTGTGTGTGAACCCTTAGAACCGTCATTGCATTGGATGTAGTTGACGGGTTCAAAGGAAGAATTACATTGGATGTAATTTGAGGCATCATTGCATTTGGAATGTAGTTGATGTGCTCATCGCATCTAGGATGTGCCAAAGTTTTGAACACAACTGGACAAGTAAAAGCGGGTCATGTCCGATACCTCCCAATCATCAACACCTTACTACCTCCCTGTCCTATGGTTGTCGTGCGCATTAGCGGAGCATCCATGGGGAAGCGGGGTAGTAGGTTTGGACGACATATGTGGGTGTCGTGCGCATTAGCGGAGCACCTACATAGTGACGAGCCATAGTTGAAAATTGGTGGACCCGACTACGATTCTCGGCCTGAGGTTGAGCTAGGGTAACAGATAGGGTAAGTCGTGTACATAAGTACATACCCTAGCCAAGAGTCACATTGGATGTGATTGGATGGAGTCCTACCTACATAGCTCGATTAAGTGGTGAGCATTAGTTCAGCTTAATCGAGTGAATCAAGGATCTTGGTTTCAGATTCTAAAGGTTTAGAATTGATTGTTGGTGTTTAAGCTTGATCTTCATAAAATTTATTCAGTTTACTGATTGAATTTTATCTGTTGTAGATCAAATGGCAAATTCAGCGAACATTAATAGTTTGTCATTAAAAACCATTCTTGACAGGGTCAAGCTAAATGGGACAAACTATTTGGACTGGTACAGAATTTTGAGGATAGTCCTCAAGTCTGAACGCAAAGAATATGTCCTTGACAAGGCTGTCTCTAAGACCATATCAGAGTTACATGAAGTGTCATCAGCTGCTGAGAAGAATATCTCAGGGATCTGGGATCCAAGGATATTCTGATGGTCAACAAGGGAATTGGAAGTGGCAAGGGCTGGGCCCATGCGCACTTGGCAGGAAAGATAAGACACCTGAGAATGTCTGCTTCTACTGCCAACAGCCTGGTCATTGGAACCGGGATTACAGGAAGTTCATGGCTGATCTGAAAAAGGGCAGTGGGACTGCGCCTTCATCAAATAGCCTGGATGATCTGAAGAAGGGCAGTAGGACTGCGCCTTCATCAGGAAACCTGGATGATCTAAGGAAGGGCGGTGGGATCGTGCCTTCATTCGGTATTAACTCTATAGAGCTACATCTCTCTACTTCCAAAGATTCATGGGTATTAGATACCATGACTGAATCTCACACATGCACTAATATATGGTGGCTGAAAGTAGGAGAGATTTGGAAAGCACGAAATGGACCTCAGAGTTGTGGCAACTGCTGTAGGATCCATGAGTCTTGCTTTGCCAAGAGGCCTTGTCTTAGTATTGTATAATGTATATTGCATACCTACTTTTAGTAGGAATATTATATCTGTATCCGTGTTTGACAAGGAAGGATATAATGTTAATATTGGAAATGGAGTTTTCAATGTTCTATGCAATGATATGTTTTATACCAGTACTGACATGGTTGGAGGATTGTACATATTAGATATGGGTAACAATGCCTCAAGTTCTATATATTCCGTTAATACCAAGAGGTCTAAATCCAACGATTTAAACCTAACTCTGTTATGGTACTGTCATTTGGGTCGCATAAACAAGAAGCGCCTATCAGCACTTCAGAAGTGCGGGCTTTCAGGTTCATTCGAATTCCATTCGATCGATAGGTGCAAGGTTTGTTTGATGGGCAAAATGACTAAAGTGCCCTTTATCGATCGCGATGAAAGGACGGGTGAATTATTGGGGCTGATACACTCGAATGTGTGTAGACCAATAAGTTCACTTGCCAGGAGGGGTTTTAGCTACTTTATCACATTTACTGATGATTACAGTAAATATGGTTATGTCTATTCGGTGAGACATAAGTCTGAAGCTTTTGATAAATTCAAAGAGTTTAAGACTATAGTAGAAAACCAGCTCGACAAAGGTATTAAGGCACTTCGATTGGATCGAGGTGGAAAATACTTGACCACAGAGTTATTAGATCATCTAAAAGAGAATGGGATCCTTTTGGAATGGACTCCTCCTAGGTCACTGTAGTTGAAAGGTGTAGCCAAACGGAGAAATCGGACATTGTTAGACAATGGTCTGTTCCATGATTAGTTGGACTGATCTCTCAATCTCTTTTAGGAGAAATACTGAATTGAGGTGAAGTGAAGATAATCTATATTGCAACAAATGATAACATAGCCAACTCTTTGACTAAGGCGGTGTCGCTGCCTGAACATGTTAGACATGTAAAGTCGATTGGGACATATTGGAGTTTAGATTGGAACTAGGGCAAGTGGGAGATTGTTAGTCTTAGTGCCCATAATTCAATCCTAAATGTCCAAATGTATATATCATCGTTAGCAATAAAATCAAAACGGCTTTATATTACTTATGTGTTGGAGTAATATATCGATGTGTGCTCTGATCTATGCCCACCATGCGAATAGAACCATAGATTTAGATAGATCATACTCGATGGGTCCCTAGTCAACAAAGCTTCATTAGAAGCGACTAGTATGAAAGATGACTCTTTATGGCTTACGTTCTGTTAGTCATTGGAATGGGATTCCGGAGTCTGATCATAGATATCATGTGGGACATGATATTGGACGACCCGCCCTGAATATGTGCCATAGATTAAGTCATGAACATATTCAGTGTCGTAGCTTGTCATGTATCCTTAGACCAAGGAGTCTTTGTGATCGCTATGTAGTCAACAACTGAGTTTGACCTGAGCCTAACGTTGTCCGTAACAGGGCTTCCATAACGGCCAGGATTGGCTTGGGGACGGGCTACATGAGTGACACGAAAGACGGCTAAGGGATTTATCCCTCATACTGAGGTATGAGAAAGATATCGGTTCTCGGCCGCTTGATCGAGAGTGACTGAAAGAATAGCATGGCCATGCACATGATACTAGGTATCATATCTTTAGTCATCTCACATATCAAGGAACATTGATTGAGAATAATAAGGATGACGGCTCTATGCCTTATCTCAATCAGGATATCGGAGATAAAAGGATAATGACAGGGATGACGGAAAGGTTAGAATCGATAGGGTCGATTCGTTATGCAGTGTCAGACAATACTAAAGTCTCGTTAGTTGCCACATAAATAGGATCATGTAAAATGGGATTTTACGTTGATCTATTGACATGCATAAACCTAAGGGTCACACCGGAGGATGAAACTCATTGACACATTTATGGAGAATGGCCAAAAGGGAGTTGTCTCAAGACATGACCAAAACTGGGTTTTGGGTCATGTGCCCGTAAGTGAATAGGACTTTACGGATCGAGACAAGGCTTAGAGTCTTGGGATTGATTGCGTCGGATAATGTTGGACATTTCCGGTATGGAAGGCTTGGAGGCGATGAGCGAATCACGGGACCTCGTTGGAAATGGCCACGGGTCATGTTTCAAAAGGCCCATGAAAGGCCCATGCAACCAAGGCCCATGGAACTAATTAATCAAGTCTTGATTAATTAGTACTAAGCAAGCAAGACAAGGATTAAGGTGTTGGTGATTCACCACCTAACCCAATCTTGTCTTGCCATACTTTGTCCTATTTACACCTTACTTGACACCATACTTGTCCCATGCCTTTAGTTGGACAAGTATGGGTTTTGTTATGTTTAAGTCATCTTTTTTCAACATAACAAAAACAAGACAAGAATAGGAAACACAACTTCTCTCTCCCTTCCCTTGCAATTTCGGGTTTGGCAAGCTCCCACCTCCATTTTTGTGTTCTTGAGTCCTCAAAGAGAAGAACTACGTGGCTTTGATTCCCATGTGGATACGTAGGTGTCTTGGAGACTCAAGCCAATCATTCGTTACCCGGTGTTCTTGTTTTGGTAAGAACTAGTGCTGAATTTTTCTCTTGTGAATCCATTCTTTGTTAGTTGTTTCATGGTTTTAATCGTCTCTTGGTTTTCCTTGATTTTCCGCTGCGAGTTGGTTCATCTCCAACCCTACCTCGAGACCCATCACTCAACATCAATGTATCTGTCCCAGCACTCATAAGGGGTCACAGATATGCCCGTTGCCCATAATAGGATCAAGCCTCCCTTGTGTCCCTCTGCTGGAACCTCATAGCCCCCTGAAAAGCCGGTTTAAACTTCAGCACTTCCACCTCCCCTTTTTTCGCCAGAGTCTAACTCAGAAAGACAATTTGCGGTTTTCAGCGCCTAATCGCCCCCTTCAGGTATTCGACCGTTGCCAATTTACCTAACCCCCGACAATTCCAAGATAGGAACATCATCACACTTCTTCAATCACAGTATGTGGAAGTGGCACTAGATACCTCTCCCGACGTAGCTACCAGACCGAGATACCCCGACCCTTCATCGGCTACCACCCCCCTCGCCGGCCGTACTCCTACTGCACGCACGGATCACCGGAGTCGGATCCGTTCTCGTACCAAGACCCAGAACAACGGCCAAGTCTCGTCTCCACCAACCACGCCGCGAGGTAACTCCTCCCGATAGTGGGGCAACACACACCTCCTTCTCCCGGGAATTGAATCAGAATCCTCCCCCCGACTCACCAAATCCCAAACAGAAAGGATCGCACTACCGCAAAACCTCTACCGAAAACGAGTTTAAGCATTACTAGATGAAGGTAGCAAGGACTTACCTTCCCCCTCCACACCACCGCAACCTGACGCCGGCCACACTCGTCGGGACGCGCTCCTCTCTCCTTTCGTCCATTACTCTTAGAGCTAGGGCCGACTCTACTTATTGCAAAAAAAAAAACTTTACCATTCTCTTGCTTTATTTTGCTTAAATGAAAGAAGAGTTTTAGTAGGGTTGCGCTTCTCTCTGTGCAGCCTCCTCCCCCCTCTCCCTTGTTTTCACCATTGAAGCCCTTGATTCCAAGCTCTCGGATTATCCTTGATGGGTGCAACACTACCCTTGCCAGGGTTCAACAGTAACCTTGTCAGAGTTTTTTTTCCACAACCTCTTTTTTTCATCCGTCTTCGTCGTCGTCCACCTTCATAGGTCGCCGCCGCTAGTTCAGACCGTCCCCCGACCTCTTCATCATCTCGGGCTACCGATCATGCGTCGCCGGATCAGTCCCGAACTCGTGCTAGTATCCACCATGGCTCTCTTGTCGCTGTTTATCGGGATCCGTGCTCCATGCGTCGTCCTCCATCCGCACCGGTCCCGCCCCAGGGCCACCCCTCGCCGGCCAGATCGGGGCATATCCATCAAAGGGGCAAACCCTAGCCAGCATGGCTCCGCTCCCTCGATGCATCTGGGATCCGGGAGGAGGGAAGATATGTTGGGGCCTGTTTCCACGGCACCCAAAGTTGGGACTCTCGACCCCGAACAAACCTTTGCGGGTCGAACCGATGATGATTAACCTTCTTCTACGTGAAGTGTCGGTGAAGTCACATCCAGAGCACTGGTAGCATATCCCGTCCTCCGCACTACTTTTAAAGATTCGGGCGACTCAAGACGAAGAATTGGCGATACCAGAACGCCCCAATGGCACGGAGCCCAGAAGAACTGGCATCGTAGATTTGGTAATTTTTTATTTCGTTCGTGTGCTAATCTTTTATTCTGTTTTAGGTCGAATAAATTTTTGGGTAGATAGGGTTAGGAATTTGAGTATTAGTTCTTTTGAAATGTCGTTAAGAGGAACTCCTAAGTTCGAATCTGCGATTCAAAGCAGACTACTTTTAAGGATCCATGAGCGCTTGATGGACTACGGTCGATCGGGACAAATATATGGAATCCTGGACAAGTATGTCCTACCATGTAAAGTTGTTGTTCTATAGTAATACAATACTTCTCTACTCGTTTAAAAAAAGGAAGAGTTTTAGTAGTATAAATGCTAATATAGTTTTAAGGATATACCAAGTGACAACAATAACATATTTATCGATTTGTAGACGCTATTTTTTTTTGAGAAAGAGGTGCAAAATTTCATTAATCAAATTGTGTAAAGACAAATAAGTGCATCCAAGACTCTCTGACCACGAAGAACAAGGCAAGAACATTTAAGAATGTTCGCTATTCTTTTCCTAGTATAACCGTCCACGACGGTGTTGAGTTGGCACCCCATGGGCAAGGACAGAATATGGGTGGGGGAACAGGATACAGGAGATCCAGAGAGACCTCGACGGTAATGGTGATGGTGGGAGGAAAAGCATCGTCTGTGGACACCTCCCAAGGCTAGTCCCTGATGCTCTGTCAATGTCTCATCCCTCCCGGCGGGGCCTCTTCCCCGCTTGTGGTTAGCTATCCCATACAGCACCAGGCGCAGCCTTCCCCAGAGCTTCAACAACATCCCTCAGTTGATATCCGGGCACTGGAGCCTCAACAAAGCACCCCATCCTGGGCGCGTCCTCTACCTTCGAACCCTCCAGACTTGAATAGCCGAGCGGTAGCAATCGAATCTGCAGAGGGCTGACCCCTTCGCCGTCCCCCGACCATCCCTTGTGCAAACGGGCCTGGGAGAGAGGTGGAGGACCACCCAGAGCGGCCTAGCTCGATTGACAAGCTAGTATCCCGGTTGGGGACCTAGGGACCCAGATTAGGTAACGAGTCCACTGTTATGCCGGCTCCCCCATAACGAGATGACCTAGTGTTAGGCAACGGGTCTACTGTCAGCAGTCGCAATTCCCTGGCCCCCAAATGACCACCTCGGCCGATGCAAGCTCCATCCATAGCCACCAGGTGCGGGCGACGTTGACGAAGGCAATGTCCCCCCTCTGATGTATACCGCAACAACCCCCGTCTGTACGCCGGTGAGCTCCGAACCCTAGCAGGCACCCCTCGGGGCTGTGGATCAACATCCGGTACCCACTCCCTCGTTCGTTTCCGCACTCAGTATCGGGAAGCCCTAATTGAAAACTTCTCCATCATGCTCCACCGCGTTCCGGTTCGATCACGGGTCCAGCCCCAAGTACGGGTCTTTACCGACGTGACCGAGACAGCAACTGTGATCTCCGTAACGTCCCGGATCATTCCCACTGGAGAGCGATGAGGTTGAGATTGTAGTGGCTCTGGCTGAGATGGATCCCTAGTCCGAGCAATCGACCCTCTATGCACCAGAGCGAGGTCTTGGAGCTGTTGGGTCCCAATAATCGGGGTAGGGTAAGGGCTAGGGTAAGGGCCACGGGGTGAGGGCATGTAACGTGTAGCCGAAGCCAATGAGACCCGACGCACCCAATTGCGACGTTCCCAATACCAGCGACAAGAAAACACCCCAGATGAGTCGTGGGGTGTTTCTCGTGGCCCGAAAGATCCCGGCAATTCCCTCGCAGCCGAAACCGGGGTCACATAGTCCATTGATAGAGGATGTGAGGCCGAGATCTGGGAAATCGGGAGGGGAGCGGGGGTGGTGGTATGACTCGCAACCCAGACGGTGGGAAACCGACGAGACTGGTGAGGTCGGACGAAGGGACATGGAGATCGGGGTATGAGTCGCTAGAGACACAAGAGGGACGGGAAATGGGAGAGGAGTGGAAGGCTGTGGACAAGCCACCCACTCCCACCCGTAGTTAAACCCCACACCAGGCGTGGTGTGCGAGGTCAACTGGATGGGGTACGCAAATATCAAGATGGCAAACCCGACAAGGCCAGGCGGCGCGGCAGCGGCAACAGTTTGGAGCTCCATAACGGCGATAGACAGGCTAGGGCTAAGGTTATTCTCTCAAGGTCGAGAGGGTCTTGAGGTCCTTGATACAGAAGAAGTCTTTGTAGACGCTATTATTAATAACACGCCAAAAGATAGTCTAATTTATTACACACACAACTAAAACTATAAATGTTTAAGTATCTTAAAGAAAAGGTGAAGTTTCAAAGTAAATGTGAAAACATATCCAGGAGGTGCTTTTTTTTGAGTAAAAGTGAAACTGTATTAATAATCAGACGTCACAATACATCGAAGTGTATCAGGAAGATTTTTTGACCACGGGAGGATAGGTGTTGAACGAGCATCTCTAGCAAGCCAGTGAGCTGCCCTATTCGTAGTACTCCTGACAAATTCGAGAGACACTCTCTTATTTTGAGCTAACATTTGACGGATATCCCCAACAATCGTACCTATTGAGGAGACGGGAAGTCGATCATGAAGTATCATATGAATGAGAACTTGGGCATCCGATCGGATGCAGATCGGCCCCGGTCCTAGGGTTGCAACATTTCGCAGGGCTGTGGTAATAGCGTATGCTTCAATCATTAGGATGACCAGTCCCCTCGGAGCGTCCCATTACACATTAGTACAGTACCCCGGCTTTCTGTCCGAGTGATAATGCCCCTGCCTGCCTATTGTGTGTCTTGAAAGATCGTCCCATCAACGTTTATGACCAGGGTCCCGACCACCGGGGGATGGCCGCCCGGGGATGTGGGGCGGAAGTATTGGCTTCCTACCAAGCTTTGAGGTTCACCTTCACCTTAGATAGATTTGACAGTGTTTCCGGGACGGTGCTCTTGTTAGTCTTAGTGCCCGTAGTTCAATCCTAAATGTCCAAATGTATATATCATCGTTAGCAATAAAATTAAAGCGGCTTTATATTACTTATGTGTTGGGGTAATATATCGATGTGTGCTCTGATCTATGCCCACCATGCGAATAGAACCATAGATCGAGATAGATCACACTCGATGGGTCCCTAGTCAACAAAGCTTCACTACAAGCGACTAGTATGAAAGATGGCTCTTTATGGCTTACGTTCTGTTAGTCATTGGAATGGGATTCCGGAGTCTGATCATAGATATCATGTGGGACATGATATTGGACGACCCGCCCTGAATATGTGCCATAGATTAAGTCATGAACATATTCAGTGTTGTAGCTTGTCATGTATCCTTAGACCAAGGAGTCTTTGTGATCGCTATGTAGTCAACAACTGAGTTTGACCTGAGCCTAACGTTGTCCGTAACAGGGCTTCCATAACGGCCAGGATTGGCTTGGGGACGGGCTACATGAGTGACACGAAAGACGGCTAAGGGATTTATCCCTCATACTAAGGTATGGGAAAGATATCGGTTCTCGGCCACTTGATCGAGAGTGACTGGAAGAATAGCATGGCCATGCACATGATACTGGGTATCATATCTTCAGTCATCTCACATATCAAGGAACGGTGATTGAGAATAATAAGGATGACGGCTCTATGCCTTATCTCAATCAGGATATCGGAGATAAAAGGATAATGACAGGGACGACGGAAAGGTTAGAATCGACAGGGTCGATTCGTTATGTAGTGTCAGGCAATACTAAAGTCTCGTTAGTTGCCACTTAAATAGGATCAAGTAAAATGGGATTTTACGTTGATCTATTGACATGCATAAACCTAAGGGTCACACCGGAGGATGAAACTCATTGACACATTTATGGAGAATGGCCAAAAGGGAGTTGTCTCGGGACATGACCCAATGGAGAATGGCCAAAAGGGAGTTGTCTCGGGACATGACCAAAACTGGGTTTTGGGTCATGTGCCCGTAAGTGAATAGGACTTTACGGATCGAGACAAGGCTTGGAGTCTTGGGATTGATCGCGTCGGATAATGTTGGACATTTCCGGTATGGAAGGCATGGAGGCGATGAGCGAATCACGGGACCTCGTTGGAAATGGTCACGGGCCATGTTCCAAGAGGCCCATGAAAGGCCCATGCAACCAAGGCCCATGGAACTAATTAATCAAGTCTTGATTAATTAGTACTAAGTAAGCAAGACAAGGATTAAGGTGTTGGTGTTTCACCACCTAACCCAATCTTGTCTTGCCATACTTTGTCCTATTTACACCTTACTTGACACCATACTTGTCCCATGCCTTTAGTTGGACAAGTATGGGTTTTGTTATGTTGAAGTCATCATTTTTCAACATAACAAACACTAGACAAGAATAGGAAACACATTTTCTCTCCCTCTTCCATGGCCATTTCGGGTTTGGCTAGTTTCCTCCTCTATTTTTTGTGTTCTTGAGTCCTCAAAGAGAAGAACTACGTGGCTTTGATTCCCATGTGGATACGTAGGCGTCTTGGAGACTCAAGCCAATCATTCGTTAACCGGTGTTCTTGTTTTGGTAAGAACTAGTGCTGAATTTTTCTCTTGTGAATCCATTCTTTGTTAGTTGTTTCATGGTTTTAATCGTCTCTTGGTTTTCATTGATTTTCCGCTGCGAGTTGGTTCATCTCCAACCCTACCTCGAGACCCAACAGTGGTATCAGAGCCGTGCTACCTTCGGGATTCACAAGACGGTGTTCAAAGTTTCGGTTTTGCTTGAAAGTTTCGTTTTTGGCATGTTATTTTGCTAAATTGTTTGATAACATGTGTTAAATTATTGTTTATGGATTTAATGCATGTAAAATGATTTTTTGAAAATTATTTCAAATCTGGAAATTTTGAAAAAAAAAATTTGATTTTTCGGGTCTCGGGAGCGGGACTCTCGGGGAGCCGAAACCGGGACCGAACGGGGCTCCGTTGGACGGAGCTAGGCCAAGCATGACCATTGGATGGTTGATATGCCAAGGCTAAACCGTTTTGTTAGTTATGACGAGTTTGGAACCGTCATGACGAACTCGAAGATCAAATGTTCAAAAGTTTCATTTTTGAACGGTTTCGATAAACCGAGCATCAAAAAAAAAAATTTCGAAACTTGGCTATTAATTAAAACCGGAAAATCACATGATGTTTGATAACATGCTTGTTTGATAACACGATGTGTGATGTGATGTTGGCATGGTGTACATAATAGCCCCGAGCTCAATTTAATTATTTATCGCTTTTCACGGCCTGCGAGCCGTTAGAGTTAACGTGTAATTATTCTTTCAAGGTGTGGTCGTCGAACCACTTGTTTGTAATATTTATTTATTCCCGACCTGCGAGTCGTGTATTAAATTGTAATATTTTACTCAAGATGAAGAAAGGGCGAAAAGGTCATTTGGTGGCTTTTCGGGTGTTGGCATCGGCTTGGAGTCGATGGAGCTCAAGAAGCTAGTGGGAGTTAGTTTAGGGGGCTATTATGTGCACATTTATCGCTTTATGCTTGGTTTAGTTTATGCATGATTAATTCTATGTGTTTTAGAATTGCATGCTTAACTTTATTTACCGAGCATATCACCTCACATGCAAAGATAAAATTGGAATTTTAATCCTTGTGTGTGAACCCTTAGAACCGTCATTGCATTGGATGTAGTTGACGGGTTCAAAGGAAGAATTACATTGGATGTAATTTGAGGCATCATTGCATTTGGAATGTAGTTGATGTGCTCATCGCATCTAGGATGTGCCAAAGTTTTGAACACAACTGGACAAGTAAAAGCGGGTCATGTCCGATACCTCCCAATCATCAACACCTTACTACCTCCCCGTCCTATGGGTGTCGTGCGCATTAGCGGAGCATCCATGGGGAAGCGGGGTAGTAGGTTTGGACGACATATGTGGGTGTCGTGCGCATTAGCGGAGCACCTACATAGTGACGGGCCATAGTTGAAAATTGGTGGACCCGACTACGATTCTCAGCCTGAGGTTGAGCTAGGGTAACAGATAGGGTAAGTCGTGTACATATGTACATACCCTAGCCAAGAGTCACATTGGATGTGATTGGATGGAGTCCTACCTACATAGCTCTATTAAGTGGTGAGCATTAGTTCAGCTTAATCGAGTGAATCAAGGATCTTGGTTTCAGATTCTAAAGGTTTAGAATCGATTGTTGGTGTCTAAGCTTGATCTTCATAAAATTTATTCAGTTTACTGATTGAATTTTATCTGTTGTAGATCAAATGGCAAGTTCAACGAACATTAATAGTTTGTCATTAAAAACCATTCTTGACAGGGTCAAGCTAAATGGGACAAACTATTTGGACTGGTACAGAATTTTGAGGATAGTCCTCAGGTCTGAACGCAAAGAATATGTCCATGACAAGGCTGTCTCTAAGACCATATCAGAGTTACATGAAGTGTCATTAATTGCTGAGAAGAATATATCAGGGATCTGGGATCCAAGGATATTCTGATGGTCAACAAGGGAATTGGAAGTGGCAAGGGCGGGGCCCATGCGCACTTGGCAGGAAAGATGAGACACATGAGAATGTCTGCTTCTACTGCCAACAGCCTGGTCATTGGAACCGGGATTACAGGAAGTTCACGGCTGATCTGAAGAAGGGCAGTGGGACTGCGCCTTCATCAAATAGCGTGGATGATCTGAAGAAGGGCAGTAGGACTGCGCCTTCATCAGGAAACCTGGATGATCTAAGGAAGGGCGGTGGGACCGTGCCTTCATCCGGTATTAACTCTATAGAGCTACATCTCTCTACTTCCAAAGATTCATGGGTATTAGATACCAGGACTGAATCTCACACATGCACTTATATATGGTGGCTGAAAGTAGGAGAGGTCTGGAAAGCACGAAGTGGACCTCAGAGTTGTGGCAACTGCTGTAGGATCCATGAGTCTTGCTTTGCCAAGAGGCCTTGTCTTAGTATTGTATAATGTATATTGCATACCTACTTTTAGTAGGAATATTATATCTGTATCCGTGTTTGACAAGGAAGGATATAATGTTAATATTGGAAATGGAGTTTTCAATGTTCTATGCAATGATATGTTTTATACCAGTACTGACATGGTTGGAGGATTGTACATATTAGATATGGGTAACAATGCCTCAAGTTCTATATATTCCGTTAATACCAAGAGGTCTAAATCCAACGATTTAAACCTAACTCTGTTATGGCACTGTCATTTGGGTCGCATAAATAAGAAGCGCCTATCAGCACTTCAGAAGTGCGGGCTTTCAGGTTCATTCGAATTCCATTCGATCGATAGGTGCAAGGTTTGTTTGATGGGAAAAATGACTAAAGTGCCCTTTATCGATCGCGATGAAAGGGCGGGTGAATTATTGGAGCTGATACACTCGAATGTGTGTAGACCAATAAGTTCACCTGCCAGGAGGGGTTTTAGCTACTTTATCACATTTACTGATGATTACAGTAAATATGGTTATGTCTATTCGGTGAGACATAAGTCTGAAGCTTTTGATAAATTCAAAGAGTTTAAGACTATAGTAGAAAACCAGCTCGACAAAGGTATTAAGGCACTTCGATTGGATCGAGGTGGAAAATACTTGACCACAGAGTTATTAGATCATCTAAAAGAGAATGGGATCCTTTTGGAATGGACTCCTCCTAGGTCACTATAGTTGAATGGTGTAGCCAAACGGAGAAATCGGACATTGTTAGACAATGGTCTGTTCCATGATTAGTTGGACTGATCTCCCAATCTCTTTTAGGGGTTTTGCTCTAGAGACGACCGCATTCATAGTGAATCGGGCTTCGACGAATGGTGTGGAAGGGACACCATTTTAAAAAATGGTACGGGATGATGCCCGCTTTGTCCTTCCTAAAGATTTGTGGTTGCGAGGCTTATGTGAAACATTTGGTTTCGACTAAGCTCGAACCAAGATCTGAGATATGCACCTTCGTGTGGTATCCCAAAGCAACAAGGGGATACTATTTCTACAATCCCAGTGAGAACATGGTGTTCGTCGCTTGGGGTGGGGTCTTTATGGAAAAGAAGTTTTGTTTCCAAAGACGTCATTGGGAGGACTGTGCATCTCGAAGAAATTCAGGATGGTACAGATCTGTCTAAACCAATTGGCAACCCAGTAGAAAGGAGCCAGAGATTGTCGTAGAGTAAGAACCAATTCCTGTTACAATTCCGGAAGGTCCAAGGCGATTTGAAAGGATCAATCTTCCACCTCCAAGATATGGTATCCGGAGGTGACAATGAAGTCATGGTGGATCACGATGATCCAGCCACCTTTCAGGAAGTCGTGTATGGGCCCAACTCTGAGTTATGGCTGGGAGCCATGAGGGAGGAAATGCAATCCATGTCGGACAACCGAGTCTGGGAACCGGTTGATCCCATCAATGGTGTGAGGACCATAGGATGCAAATGGATCTTCAAGGTGAAGATGGACATGGACGGCAACCCTCTGACCTACAAAGCTCAACTGGTGGCGAAAGGTTATAGGCAGATCCAATGGATTGACTATGAGGAAACCTTCTCCTTAGTGGCTATGGTCAAAATCGATCCAAATTCTTCTTGACATAACTGCGTATCATAATTACGAGATATGGCAAGTGGATGTCAAAACCGCTTTCCTAAATGGAAATTTGACTGAGTACGTTTGTATGTCTCGACCCAAAGGTTTTGACGATCCGAAGAATAAAGGAAAGATTTATAAGTTGTTGAAATCCATTTATGGATTGAAACGAACTTCTCGGAGTTGGATCCTTCGTTTTGATGAAGCTGTAATTGGATTTGGCTTAATCAAGAACGAGGATGAATCTTGCGTTTATAAGAAGGCTAGTGGGAGCAAGATTACCTTTCTGGTTCTCATTGAAAACGACATCCCAACCTTGCACGAGACTAAAGCTTGGTTGAGGAAGTGTTTTTCAATAAATGACTTAGGCGATGCTTCTTATTTCTTAGGGATTAAGATATGTAGAGATCGCACCAAGAGGGTCTTGGATTTAAGTCAGGGAACCTATGTGAACAAGGCATTGAGTAGGTTCTTAATGCTCGATTCAAAGAAAGAACTCTTACCCACTAGTCATGGCATTCATCTCAGCAAGACTTAGTGTCCTAAGACACCTGATGAGCTGAAAAGGATGATGAAAATCCTATGCGCCTGGGGGCAGGATCGATCATATATGCCATGACATGTATGAGACCAGACGTCTCGTAAGCCTTATGTTGTACCAGTAGACATCATTCTAACCCGGGGGAAAGATGATGCTGAACTAGTCGTCGAAGGATGAGTAGACGCTAGTTTTCCAAGACAAATCCAGATGACTTTAGAAGTCAATCAGGATATGTGTTTACGCTGAATGGCAGAGCTTTAGCTGGGAAAGCGTAAAGCAAGATACCATTGCCGAATCTACGACAGAGGCCAAGTACATGGATGCTGCAGAGGCAGCTAAGGAGGCTATGTGGATTTGGAAATTCATGGCAGGGCTGGGTGTAATTAAAAACCCATCCAGTCCGGTGAATCCATTTTGCGACAACACAAGGGCCATTGCGCAAGCTAAAAGCCTAGATCGCATAACAAATCCAAACATGTACTGCGGCGTATCCACCTCATCAGATAAATACTGAACTGAGGTGAAGTGAAGATAACCGATATTGCAACAGATGATAACATAGCCAACCCTTTGACTAAGGCAGTGTCACTGCCTGAACATGTTAGACATGTAAAGTCGATGGGGACATATTGGAGTTTAGATTGGAACTAGGGCAAGTGGGAGATTGTTAGTCTTAGTGCCCGTAGTTCAATCCTAAATGTCCAAATGTATATATCATCGTTAGCAATAAAATTAAAGCGGCTTTATATTACTTATGTGTTGGGGTAATATATCGATGTGTGCTCTGATCTATGCCCACCATGCGAATAGAACCATAGATCGAGATAGATCACACTCGATGGGTCCCTAGTCAACAAAGCTTCACTACAAGCGACTAGTATGAAAGATGGCTCTTTATGGCTTACGTTCTGTTAGTCATTGGAATGGGATTCCGGAGTCTGATCATAGATATCATGTGGGACATGATATTGGACGACCCGCCCTGAATATGTGCCATAGATTAAGTCATGAACATATTCAGTGTTGTAGCTTGTCATGTATCCTTAGACCAAGGAGTCTTTGTGATCGCTATGTAGTCAACAACTGAGTTTGACCTGAGCCTAACGTTGTCCGTAACAGGGCTTCCATAACGGCCAGGATTGGCTTGGGGACGGGCTACATGAGTGACACGAAAGACGGCTAAGGGATTTATCCCTCATACTAAGGTATGGGAAAGATATCGATTCTCGGCCACTTGATCGAGAGTGACTGGAAGAATAGCATGGCCATGCACATGATACTGGGTATCATATCTTCAGTCATCTCACATATCAAGGAACGGTGATTGAGAATAATAAGGATGACGGCTCTATGCCTTATCTCAATCAGGATATCGGAGATAAAAGGATAATGACAGGGACGACGGAAAGGTTAGAATCGACAGGGTCGATTCGTTATGTAGTGTCAGGCAATACTAAAGTCTCGTTAGTTGCCACTTAAATAGGATCAAGTAAAATGGGATTTTACGTTGATCTATTGACATGCATAAACCTAAGGGTCACACCGGAGGATGAAACTCATTGACACATTTATGGAGAATGGCCAAAAGGGAGTTGTCTCGGGACATGACCAAAACTGGGTTTTGGGTCATGTGCCCGTAAGTGAATAGGACTTTACGGATCGAGACAAGGCTTGGAGTCTTGGGATTGATCGCGTCGGATAATGTTGGACATTTCCGGTATGGAAGGCATGGAGGCGATGAGCGAATCACGGGACCTCGTTGGAAATGGTCACAGGCCATGTTCCAAGAGGCCCATGAAAGGCCCATGCAACCAAGGCCCATGGAACTAATTAATCAAGTCTTGATTAATTAGTACTAAGTAAGCAAGACAAGGATTAAGGTGTTGGTGTTTCACCACCTAACCCAATCTTGTCTTGCCATACTTTGTCCTATTTACACCTTACTTGACACCATACTTGTCCCATGCCTTTAGTTGGACAAGTATGGGTTTTGTTATGTTGAAGTCATCATTTTTCAACATAACAAACACTAGACAAGAATAGGAAACACATTTTCTCTCCCTCTTCCATGGCCATTTCGGGTTTGGCTAGTTTCCTCCTCCATTTTTTGTGTTCTTGAGTCCTCAAAGAGAAGAACTACGTGGCTTTGATTCCCATGTGGATACGTAGGCGTCTTGGAGACTCAAGCCAATCATTCGTTAACCGGTGTTCTTGTTTTGGTAAGAACTAGTGCTGAATTTTTCTCTTGTGAATCCATTCTTTGTTAGTTGTTTCATGGTTTTAATCGTCTCTTGGTTTTCATTGATTTTCCGCTGCGAGTTGGTTCATCTCCAACCCTACCTCGAGACCCAACAGCTCTTCCATATTAGAGCGTTACGGGCCTTCCATATTTCTTACATGGTTGACAGCATTTCCGCTACACGACCTGGGGTAAGTCCTGTAGTGCATGTCATCCACCACCATTCAAAATCTTGGTTCGCTCCAAGGGGTATTAGGTGCCCACATTCCTTCCAACACGTTTTTGCAAACCCATATGAGACAAATAGATGAGTAACCAATTCTAGGTATAATCCAAAAATAGTACAAGTCGCATTAGCCGGGACATATCTCTTGTTGAGGTTCGTAGTTACCTGCAGAGTATCTGTAAGACATCGCCAGAGGAAAATCTTGTACCGTAGAGGGGTCGTTATATCCCAAATCGATGCCTAAAGACACACCGATGCCTGTTGATTCGCATCATGTCATGCTTGTAGAAGCTGGTGATAACCAGATTTGGAAGAGTAATGACTCTACTTATCCGCGGTCCAATAAAGTTCATCTCAGTTCTGATCCGCGGAGAGAGGGATCTGCATTATATTAATGGGTTATTTACGATAAGGTACCCAAATGATTCGTCCACGAACGATAAGGTACCCATATGTTTCAAATGACCAATTTGGTACCCAAATGATTTGTCCACGGACGGAAGTGGCATATTCCGTTAGAAAACTAACGGAATATTCCTCTAATTTAGCCATTTGAGTTAAGTGTTAAGTGAAATGACGATTTTGTCCTTCCTTATTATACCCTCATCAATTTTATATACAAAATTACCACTTTACCGTTAGTTATAATACAATAAATAATTAATTAATCAAATAATAATAAAAAGAATTAATTAACCTAATCTAATTAACCTCAATTAACCTAATCTAATCTAACCTCAATAAACCTATCTAATTAACCTCAATTAACCACATTATAACACTCGTCTCTCTCGACCCTTAGTTCATCTTCAAAACCAAACTCATTTCTCTCTTCAAAACAAAACACAGTTCGTCCTCGCCGTCCACGACCGTCGCAGAGCTCACCGGTGATGGCCAACGCAGAGCTTGTCGGTGGTGGGCTCGCCGTCGCTTGTCCTCACCACCGCCTGACCAGATGTAAACTCAACCTCGACGGAATCGAAGGCGGAGCAGATCTGGAGACCTGGGAGGTTCGAGGTCGCTGGCGTTGGTTCTCAGGTCCGAGCTCGCCGTTCAAACGCTCTTTATCGAATCCCTTTATCTTCTTCGTTTCATCTGCTCTTGCGAGACCCATTTTCGAAGCTCTACTCTGACTCCAGCGCCGACGACCTGGGCTGAGGCAAGGCGAGGGTAGGGGCGCCGTCTAGTTCCCCTCTGGGTTTGAATCCGGAATTGCATGGTTGTGGTTCTTCTTTTGTCAATTTCTTCTCTCGATCTGTAAGAATTTAGGGTTTGGTTGGTTGAACAAATTTGGTTGAACAAATTTGGGATGAGGTTTCTACTCGGGGAAGAACAATCGCGAAGAATAGGTTAGTGTTTTATTTTTAAAATAATAATATTAGAAAAAAATAATAAGAATAAATTATTTTATGTATAGAAATATTAATAGAAATATAAAAAATTGAAATGTATTAATTTTTTAATATTTACTAATATAAAAAATCAATAGAAAATTTTATAAAAAAATTATTAATTTTTTAAGAAAAAATAAAAATGGAAATTAAAAGTTAAAGATATTTTATTTAAAAGAGTAAAGAAGTTAAAGAAAATAAAAAAAAAGTAATGAAAATAAAAATAAATAGATGATAATTTGGTTTTAAATAAATAATTTATTTAAAAATATATATAATTTTTTATTTTGAAAACTGAAAATAATTAGAAAATATAAATTAAAGAAAAATAATAACTGAGGGTATAATGGTCTTTTTACACTTAAGTCAAAAGTCAACTAAAATGGTAAAGGGTAAATTGGTCTTTTCACGTAGGTCTGTTAGTTTTTTAACAGCATTAACCCAAATCGTTCGTGGACGAAACATTTGGGTACCATATTGGAAAAAAATTCATAAGGGTACCTTATCGTTCGTGGACGAATCATTTGGGTACCTTATCGTTCACCCTGCGTCAAGACACACAACTACCTATGTAGAAACCCATGATGAATATAAAGTCAAGGGACTCAAGCCATATTACAGTACTGAGAAATACTCACGACAATTCATATGTAGTATTTTCACAGTGGGTCATCCAATGTCATTTCACCAAATGGTATTTATGATTTGACTTCATATCCAATATGAATTATTAGTAAAACGTGATCATCAGTCAACATCATACTAATCTTAGTATATTAGTAAGACCAGTGATCATTAGAATAATACTCTTTTTCTTCTAAGAGTGTTACTATCAAGTTACGTATTTGATGATCTTATAAATAGTTGATTATTCACGTTATTAACATTTCACAAATGATAATAGTAGTGTCAATATATTAATAAATGACAATGTCATACAAGATTAAGATTGGCCTAGGGTACAAAACTAACACACTAAACCCAAACGAGTCCGGAAGCTTACAAAAAGAATGCCCACAACTCCTCTTTCTCCATTCACCTCTTCCACGACTTCTCTGACGCCTCCGTTGATCACGACTACTCCAACCACGATGTCTATGATGATCACGACTACTCCACCACAGGTCTCCTCAACGTCCCTTGAGGATCTCCACGATGTTCTCTATACATACACTCTTTCCCCGGATGAGGACATCATCATTGAAGTTTCGTTCACTCTAACAGAAAAGCGCCTCTATTATGGCGGTTCTACGGTATGTCGGGTCGCCTCCTCACCAATTGCCCATAAAATTTGAAGACGATGCTACGGGTCATCACTAAGGCGTGAGGACCTCCTCTGACAACATCGTGGTGAAGGATCTAGAGCCAGATATATTCACATTCTATTTTTCTTCCATGGACACGCGAGATAGGGTGAGAGAACAAGGCTCGGTGCTTTGATCGAGTACCTCTTACCCTCACTAACATATAGGTAAGCGGGGGGGGGGGGGGGGGGGGGGGGGGGACGCTCCCTCAACTTGATCGTATCTAGTTGTGGGCTCAAGCACGAGACATCCGATCAGAAGTTATGACAGAGGTAGTGAGTCCCCTTGTGTGAATGTCAATTGTGACCAATAAGTCCTCTGTTGGGGAGGAAAAATCCGGATCAGGTTCTGGTTGCATCTGGCAGTCCCCTCAGACGGTCTATGGTCCTTAAGTTCTGGGGCTTCTTTCAACCGGCCCGCATCAACCTCACGTACAAATGCTTTCCCCTTTTCTGCTTCGACTATGGTCGGTTGGGTTATGCAGCCCATGAGTGCATGATCCCCACACCAAGGATTCCCCGGTATGATCTCTCCTTAGTGGCCAAGCAATATGCATAGCTAGGTCAGCACTACAACACAGATTGGGCACCTTAGGGGAAGTCTCAACTAATCCGACCTCGTCCTGCCTTTCCCCTGGGGTTCGAACCGATGAGACCACGAGACCCTGCACCACTTCTAACATCAAACATCCCGCCTAAAACCCCAACACAGTCCTAGATTCACACACCTATCTAGAAATCCTGATCCGAGGTAGAGAACAAGAAGGGTATGACTCGTGGGGGAGTATTGGGCATGAGAACCAACATCATGCCTAACCCACAATTAGGTGGGATGAGTGATATACCTGGCCCTTGTCCACCCCATAGTTAGAAGGGACATGCACACGTTGGGGACCTTACCCCAATAGGTCTCCAACTGCAATCACACTAGGTTGGTAGAGATTATGGTTCCTTATAAGGCCGAGAAAGGGAAGAAGTTACTCAAGAGCAACCCGACAATCATTGAATCAAATAAGACTGCGGAAAGGAAGAGGGCTCTAGGCTTGACCTATATTATACCTGCGAAGGATCCCCATGAGAATCAGGTGAAGTCTGGAAAATAGGTTCACTAGGGTCAATGAGTAACCATAGAGGACACTAGACTTTAGGGAGGAAAAGTGTCTTGACCCCTAACCATTTTCCTCCACCAAGTGTTGAGATATTTGGTTTATTATTGCACCCCTCACAAGTAGCATCCCCCATAAGATTAAGCCACTGTTAGGCAATCTACTTTGTACTATGTCGAGTCACATTTGATCACTAACAGGCTTAGATTTCCTTTATTTGGACGATAATCATAAAATTTAATATCAAATTGGTTTCGGTTATATTTCTTGGATCAGAGTTGAAATTGTCTACTACAAATGTTTGTGCTCATACTCTAACCCTTCTTGTTTTTGTGTTTCTCATATGTATTTTAAAAATTTATTATTTCTTTAACTTTTAAAAAAACAAAGTTATATGTTCTTTTTGTACATTTTTTTCTCTCCCTACAACAAATCAGCACAGACTCGCAAATGCATGCATATTTGAACATTACGCTCAGATATAGTAATGGAGAGAGAACGATGAAAATAAGTCCAATAACTTGATACTTTTCTCTTCCAAGACCCGTGGATAATCTCTAATCCAGGTTTCCGTCCAATTACGATCCCGCTCGAAGCTCGTAGGTTTATTTAGGTTTCTGACATGTTGGCGGTCGATGGTTCTTGGGATAAGGAAAAGATTAATGGTTTCTTCTGTCCGATAAAACATGAGTACATTCTTCATATCCCGAGAGGGAGATCTCGGGCGAATGCCACTTGAGTTTGGGGGTTAGAGCGGAAGAGGCTCTACACGGTGAAATCCGGGTATCAAGCGGAAGTTGGTGATAAATTTTTCTTGATGGAAGGTGGTCTTCAGGGGTTTACTCATAGTTGGTGGATCATGTTCTGGGGGGTTCAAGCCTCGCCCAAGGTTCAGGTCTTCATGTGGCGCTTTTTCCATGGTATCTTGCATGTTGAAGCGGGGTTGGCTAAGAGAGTCATCTTTGGGGCCCAGGTTGGTGGGGGATGTGTTTGGGGGGTGGGGGGTCGAGACTATGGATCATGCGTTCTTTGAGTGTAGATCAACGATTGTAGTGTGGAAAGCCTTTCCTTTTGGAGGCTGGATTGATTCTGTCAGGTCCTTATCCAGTTATGATGTTTTACTATTTCTAGCTGAGAGGCTTTCAAACGAGGAGCTTGTAGTCTGGGATATGACTATCTATATGATTTGGAGTGAGTAAGGAGGGGGGAGGGACCCTGCTCAGCTGGAGGTGGCTTGCAAGGGCTGGATTCGGGAGTATCTTTCCTTTTCCGTTAAGGATAGGCGGAGGCAGGTGGGTGACTAGGACGGAGGGCCAACGTTGCATTGGGTTGCTCCCCTTTATGGAGTTCTTAAGCTGAATGTGGATGTTGTGGTTTAGTCAAGAAGGATTGGCTTAGGCTTGGTGGTTAGGAATCACCTAAAAGAGGTAATTGGAGCGAGGACTTATTTTCAGGCAGGAGTTTTGTCCCTCATCATCTTGAGTGCTTGGCTTTAAGAGAGGATTTGGAGTAGTGCTTCTCAAAGGGGGTGACAAGTCTTGGAGGTGTAATCAGATGCCTCGAATATAGTCCCGATTGTTCGCGATGGATGGTTTGATGGCGTAGAATGGCCTATTATAGAGGACATTTAGTCTTCTTTAGTTGCTTTGAAAAATGTGGTGATTCTTTATTTATCTCGATATTATAATAAAGTTGCCTATAGTCTAATCCAATTTGTTTGTCATAATTGGATGGGTGAAAGATGGGGATTTATTGTCTCTCACTCTATTGTTTATAATATAAGGTGTAATGTTTCTCTTTAATATATAAAGTTTGCATTTTCTTTTAAAATTTAAAATTACGTAAAATATATTAATTAAGTAAATTTGGCATCTTCCAACTGATGAATTCTATATGGTTAACTAGGTATTGCACGTTCTGGCTACGGGCATTAAGAGCATCCACATCAAGGGAGGCGTGGTGGCGAGGCTGGGGCGGGAGCAGAAGGGAAAATGGGTTCGGGTTTGGGGGTCCGCTCGGTATGGGGAGGGGGCGTGCGGGGCGCGGGGTAGGAGATCATGAGCTCGGGTTCAAGGGGGGGGGGGGGCAGGCGCGAGGCCAAAATCAGCCCCGCAGCTCCGCGCCTCTCTCCCTCTTTGCTGCCCAATGGCAGTTTGCCACATGTCCAGGCCTGGAAAAAAAATGACCGTTGTTGGTAGCAACGGTCTGAAACGACTATTTTTTTTTATTTAAATACAATAAACAAATCATTTTCCCCCACTATAAATACCCATCACCCATTTCATCAAATCCACAACACCATTCCTCAAATTTCTCTCTACATTTCATCTCCAATTCTCTACATTTCATCTCCAATTGTCGCCAAAAAAAAATGTCTGACGACGAATATCAAATGAGGGAGGAGCTGGAAGCCGAACGCCGCGAGGTCGAAGCCGAACTTCGTGCTTGGGAGCGAGGACTCCGGCATAGAACCGAGAGAATGATACATAGAGCAATGCCACAATTCGAGAGATTGAGGCAACGGATTGAAAGAGGAGAAGGTTCCCAAACAGAGATTAACAGAAGGCATGCCCAAGGCCACGACGACCTGATGAGGGATTATTTTGTCGAGAGCCCGATCTATGGCCTCGAATTGTTTAGGCGACGTTTTCGTATGTCCACACCATTATTTTTACGGGTTATGAGAGCGGTTGCGTCTCACGACAGCTACTTGTTTAGAGTCGTGACGCTGCACGACGGTTGGGGTTATCAACGCACCAGAAAATACACCGTCGCGATACGAATGCTAGCGTATGGGTGCTCCGCCGATTCATTGGACGACATACTACGTATGGGGGAAAGTACTATACACATTGGGAGTGGAAGAATTTCCCAATCGCATTGCAAGGAGCACATGAACGTGGAGATCACGGGAATCCAACAATTATGCTGGAAGTGGTTACGTCTCGTGATACGTGGATTTGGCATGCGTTTTTCGGTATGGGTGGCACGAACAACGACATTAACATCCTCAACGCCGACCACTTATTCGACGACGCTTTCCGTGGTCGTGACATGACCATGGATTACGAGCTCAACGGGCATCGCTACAACAAGCCGTATTATTTAGTTGACGACATTTACCCTCAATGGGGTCGGTTCGTCAAGTCCATTTGTCATCCCTATACCCGCAAACAGAAGTTGTTTGCCAAGAAAGTGTCCGTAAAGATATTGAACGAGCCTTTGGAGTCCTCCAAGCACGGTGGCACATAATGTCAAGGCCCGCTAAGATCTGGGATAAATCGACTTTGGCTGACATGATGAATTGTTGTATCATTCTACATAATATGATCGTGGAGGACGAACGCGAACGATATGAAGTAGGGGATACCGATTTGTTTTTTGAGGCCCCTCCGGAATTACCTTAGGGTTTGGCACCACCTCAAGGATGGAATCGATCAAGGCCTTTGTCGTACCACCAGGAACTCCAAGCGCGAATTAGTGTCATCAATGATGCGACTCATCGACAACTTCAAGAAGAACTTATGGAGCACATTTGGAATCGGTCGGGAGGGACTTACAACTCCGACGATTCGGACGACTGATAATTCCTTGGTTTAATGTTATGTATTTTTTTTAGTTATGTATTTTTTTAAGTTATGTATTTTTTTAAGTTGTGTATTTTTTATTTAATTTTGTATTTTATTAATGAACTTTTATTTCTATTTATGAATTTTATTTCTATTTTATTTAGTAGTTGTTGATTTAAAAATAACGTTAACATATTCAGTTAAAAGCTTAATTAATTACACAGTCATCATTTTTGGAAACTCTGTCCTCCATACTTGCCCAATCAACATAGAGTTCAGCCTCAGACCTCAAGGTTTCAACCCCTTGATACGGATGCTCTAAATACCACTTTGGCGGACAGATTATGAAATCCACTTTCAAGTCATTGCCTATCATTAAAGAGTGTTATGATGAGCCCTTGTTTTCTTCCAGGAATGACTCCTTTTCTTTATTTGCAATTTTTATTTGTTTATTTAATACAGTTGATTTGCCGTCAATCTACTATCACACATGAACAGTATCTGGACCTATTGGCCATTCCTATGTAATGTGTCGCTTTCAATTATAAAAGTTTTAAAACAAAATTCCATGACCTGTATCATCAGCAAGTAGCAATTATTTTAAAAGGATCATTTTCTAAGTTTTATATCTAATTAGAAATGCAAACATGTTTTTGGTTTATCTTCCTGGAGTCAATAAAATGACTACTTTCATTTTCTGCATTGAAGGCGTTGTTATATAAAATTGTTAAAACAAATTCAAACACAGAATTACATAGTTAATAATACATGAAATATTCAGATGGTATTTTTTTATTAATACCGATTCGATTGATTATACCAAAATTTGTGTTGCAAACTTTATTTTTGAGTGTATTTCTTGTATCATATGAATACTGAAAGTACCTTGTTCACTTGTCTGTGAAGTACAAATAAAAGATTCTAAGAATTAGAAGGATTAAAAAATTCCAACTAATAACCTGAACTAAAAAGATAATACATTTATATATATATATATATATATATAGGGAAGCAATCAGGTGCGAACCCCTCTTAAAATGCGAACATGCGAACTCAACAACAACATGACACGTGTCGCGCTTAGAAATGCTCATCTTTTTTTTTCCCCACCAAGTTTATTAATTTAATTTTTCCCGCTTCGTTTCAACTCCGATTTAATTTTTTTTTTTGCACCAATATTCTTATTTTTTCAAGAGCTTTCTAACAAGTAGTGGATTGCATATATTTTGATGTGTTCTTGAATACGTGTGTGGATGTGTGAATATGAGTGCAAAAAAGTGTGATGTGTTTTGCAAATTTAGTGTATATGGTTTGCGGATTTAGTGTATATGGTTTGCAGATTTAGTGTATATGGTTTGCGGATTTAGTGTATATGGTTTGCGAATTTAGTGTGTTTTGCAAATTTAGTGTATATGGTTTGCGAATTTAGTGTATATGGTTTGCGAATTTAGTGTATATGGTTTGCGAATTTATTTTTAGTTGACTACTATTAGATCTTCACGTTTATTTCTGAAGACATATTGTTGAATTGCAATGGAATAGGCCCATGGCATTGTTACTGTGTAATTAATATATCAACTAATAACCAATATACATATTGCATGAAACTAAAATAGAACCAAACATAATTTCTTAATGCAAACACTGAAACTTATTAATAAACTTTCTTGTGCAAACAGTAATCAAAATTGAGAGATAACTTACTCAATTATCAAGTACCAGAAATTGAAAAGTAAAGAAGCTCTTCATCATTCATGGAAGAACCAAATTCTGAATATGTAATACATTATGTGGGTATGCATCAATTCACTTACATTTTCCATGGTTGATAATAATTGAACCCTTGTCACCCAAAGAAATACTTAACAATATACAATATATAAAGCAAGCAAATTTGGTGTGAAAATTACACTAAATTCGCAAACCATATACACTAAATTCGCAAACCATATACATTAAATCCACAAACCATATACACTATATCCGCAAACCATATACACTAATTTGCAAAACACACTAAATTCGCAAACTATATACACTAAATCCGCAAACCATATACACTAAATCCGCAAACCATATACACTAAATTTGCAAAACACATCACACTTTTCGCACTCATATTCACACATCCACACACTTATTCAAAAACACATCAAAATATATGCAATCCACTACTTGTTAGAAAGCTCTTGAAAAAATAAGAATATTGGCGCAAGAAAAAATGAAATCGGAGTTGAAACGAAACGGGAAAAATCGAATTAATAAACTTGATTATAAAAAAAAGGGCATTTTCTGAGTGCGACACATGTCGCAATCTAGTTGAGTTCGCATGTTCGCACCGTAACTCATGGTTCGCACCTGATTTCTCTCCTATATATATATATGATAACAATCAGGTACAAACTTGTATCTTTCGTCAGAACGTAGAAATATCAATCTGGGTCCTTGGATCGTAGAATTAATGGACCAGATTTAATGCATATCTTTTAATATCTTTTTAATTAATGCATATCTTGTAATTGATTTCGTAATCAATCACCACCCTCTGAATTTCGGTGGCCATTCGATCTGAGTAATCAATGGCCCAGATTAGTTCTACGTTCTGACCCAAAATAAGGTTTGTACTTGATTGAAAGATTAGTTATCCAGTAAAAATCACGCTTATTGTGCAAACTACGAACCAATCTAAGCCACAGGATGCGGTCAAAGTGACGTTAGCAGAGCGCGCATGATGCTGACACGTGGCCGCTTCGCGCGCGCCTCTGCCCGCGCGTGTGCGTGTTGACCACCGCGTGCACAGCGCTGATCGTTTGCGCGTGCGAGTGTTGATAGTTTGGTATAAATGCAAACTATCAGCATTGTGCGCGCAAACGATCAGCACTGTGCGCGGAAAACGATCAGCACTATGCGCGTGCGCACCAGCAGCGCGCGCCCACGTGTCGGCACCTGGTGAGTTCGTAGTTTGCACAATAAGGTGCGGTGTTTTATATATTTATTGCCCACGTGTCAGCTTCTGGTGCGCTCTGCTGACATCACTTTGGGGGATCCTATGGCTCAGATTGGTTTGTAGTTTGCACAATAAGGGGTGATTTGTACCTTATACCAACTATATATATATATATATATATATATATATATATATATATATATATATATATATATAAGAGAAATCTGGTGAGAACCATGTTTTAACGTAGGAACCGCAAGAACCAATCTAAGTCATCCATTTTAAGGATGGATGGATGAGATGCAATTGAGTAGTTGACTGCAAAAAAACAACACTTTTTAGTTAGTGGTAAGGGTTTTTTTAGTAAAAGTATCATATTATTTTTTTTAACCGATTCACTAATTTAATTTTTCCCGCTTCGTTTGAACTCTGATTGGCTTCAAACTTGCGCCATTAGTTTTGTTTTTTTATGGGCTTTCATTCAAGATCAGTCATGAATATATTTTGAAGCACGAAAAAAAATTATTTCGGGGTTGTTTTTTTGTAAAAAAAAAATCTGAGTAATTTTTATCAACACGTTGCTCTGGATTTATCAACACTTTTACATTGGTTTTATCAACACTTTACACTGGTTTTATCACCTCATTTTCCAAAACTGGTCATAATTTTATCACCTCATCGCGTGCTTTTTATGAACACTAGTTTTATCAACACTAAACACTAGGTTTATCATTCAAATTACGTGTGTTTTATCACCCCCATCATATGTTTTTTTTTAAGCACAGATTTTTTTTTCGGGGCTGGTTTTTAAAGAAATTATATATGGGTAATTTTTATCAACACTTTGCTCTGGGTTTATCAACACTTTACCTTGGTTTTATCAACACTTTACAATGATTTTATCACCCCCATTCTCAAAAACTGATCATGATTTTTATCATCTCATCACGGGCTTTATATGAACACCAGTTTTATCAACACTAAACACTAGATTTATCATTGAATTACGTGTTTTTTATCACCCCCATCACAAGTTTTTTTATCAACGTTAAACTCTAGTGTATCACACTTATTATCAAAATTGAAAATGGTTTTTATCACCTCATTATTTGTTTCTTATCACCTCATTACATGTTTTTTATCAACATTTAGCACTAGTTTGGTACTCCGATATAAAACATTTATTAGTGAACATTTATCAATGCTCAACATTTTTTTTATCACCTTGATAAAAAAAATTATTTTCGTGCTTCAAAATATATTCATGAGTGATCTTGATTTAAAGCCCTTGAAAAAAGAAAAATATTGACGCAAGTTTGAAGTTAATCGAAGTTAATCGAAGTTCAAACGAATCGGGAAATATTAAATTAGTGAATTGGTGAAGAAAAAAATGGACACTTGTCCACATGGCACCATGCTATTACAATTATGCCCTTGCTTGTGTGAGAGTAGATGAAATTGGCGTGTATGGAGGTTGGATTGGGGTGATGATGTGACATTTTGATAAGTGTTGGATCATAGGTGATAGTGGCTAAGAGTGGTTCTCACAGTTCCTATGTTAAGAGTGGTTCTCACAAGATTTCTCCTCTATAATATATATATATATACATATATATATATATATATATACATATATATATATATATATATATATCGCACCCACACATTCCTATCTCCTTGAAACAAATATCGTAATATAGTAATAATGGATAGCACTGATTATAAGAAACAGCTCTGTAATTTTTGAAGGAGTAAGGAAATAATCTAGGATTCTGAAGTTTGGGGTTGGACAGCAATGCAATGCACATAATCATCCCTGCAGCCCACAAAGATCCTGCCACCAACCATCACAGGAGAAGAAAATATATCTCCTCCAAGCTCCAGCCTTCCAAATTCCTGCACTGCACTTTGATTCACCTCTCCTAAGTTTACACCAAGCACACAAATGGACCCAGAAGCCGTACATACACAGATCAACCTACAAACCATACCATACGATATATAACTTCTATATGAGTTGACTGAATAGATGTAACTTCTAATTAGCATGCTCACTTTCTATTCTCACCTGTCCGAGGAATGTGGTCCCAACTGCATGTTCTCGTCTACATAAGCCGATGCAGTTATTGGACCTCCGACATCATGTTCCCACAGTAGAGTCCCCTTTTCCTGAAATGAGTGTCACTTCAATCAATATATATGAAAACAAAACAAGTTCCCTGCTTGTAAACATAATTGGTACATAAAACCTATCAACTTCTGACACATGCTCACTCACAGACCGCCTTACATATGAATAAGTGAAATACACCCCACAAATAATCTGAAGCATAAAATCATTGTCATACTATAACTGAAGATTTTCATTACCAATCGAATTTTTGCTTCAATTCCAATCATCAAAAAATAGGAAGGATGGATATTCATCCAAATTATTGTCCTTGATGATTCCACAATTCATGAATTATTATCAATTGTCTCTATTTTTACATAGTATCAAACCCATGTAAGAGACCTACTTATTCCGGCAAAATTTTAGCTTGATTTATAGTTTGTTTTGTTGTAGTGTAGGTCAATTGTTTATGTAAAGGGGTCTCTCATCACACTAACAGATTCAACCATTTGTGGATTACATCAATTATTTTCTATTTCAACAATTTAAAGAGAATTGAGTAGGGGCAACTACACCACATCATTCCTTTTGGCTCTGTCCGTGCTAGGTAGGGGATCTTTCATTTGAAAAGCAACAAACATAGAACCATTTAAAGATACTTTAAAAACAACATAACTATTAAACATACCAGCTCAAATGAATATATGCTCCCACTTCTGGAACATATAAGGACCTGCAAAATAATAGATGGCAAGGCATGTACAGTATCAGAGAAAATATAATTTCATTGTTTATTACATCATGAAGGAAAATTACAATGCAGAACAGATGAATTTTATGCCATGACAAGTGTAAGAACAACAAGTGTAAATAAAGTTGTTGGAAAATGGACAAGGTCAAACTTATTAGAAGAAAAAAATTCAAAGAAATGATTTTACCTGAAAAGGAAGTGATAGAGATATGCATGCTCCAGCAAATATTGGACCATCAGTTCTATACTGAAGAATATAATGAGCATTAAGCAGTTAAAGAATCAGACAATACATGGTACAAATGTAGACAGAAGGAGCACAAAGAAAACAAGGGAAACTCTCAAAATTGTGGTTCTTACATTTGCTAAGGTGTATGAAAAAAATGCCTTATTACATAGTACTTGACTCAATATTTCATGACTCGTGGTTGTGGATGTAGTGTGTTGCATGGACTTAGGCCACGAGGATATATTAGTAACCCCTATCTAAATGTTGTCTCCTTTTATACCCACAATCACGGTAAGTATGAGGGAATAAGAAATATAAGGTCCCACAACACTCGTTTCTCTTTTTAAAAGTGACTAGTAAATTATCAAAATGTAAGGTATCAAAAACCTTTAAAGTAGCCTTTAGATCTTGCTTTGGACGAGAGCTACCGTCCCGTATACTGCTTAACCTTTCATGTTGGTGAAAACTTGGTATCGAAGTTACTTTTATCTTGAGCCCATATGATTTCTTTGTGTTGCTTATGGAATACTTTAATTCTTGTGCAAAGCAGACCTCCACGTTATATCCAACATTAATAGTGTTGAACTCAACCCTCCACTTGCCAACTTCGGATGGTGTGGCTTGTTTGTGTTCCCTCCCAGTGTAGTTATTAGTCAATGTGCAGATTGCACGGCACATAATAATGTCTAGAGTTCAAAAACACATAATATGATAGTTGTACTAAGTTTCAATATATGTTTTTCTGTAGCTATGTTTGCTATTCGTACCTTAATGTCCATACGTAAGTTCAAGCAGCAGATAAGTTCTTACCCTCCAAATTATTAATCCAGCTACATCAAATGCAACAACATGGCCATCCACCAAACAACAAATAACTGCAGGAAAACAAACACGTTAAATCAATTAAGGCCCTAATATACCATGGGACCATTTATAAGAGGATTTTAGATATTAGTTAAATATAACATATCCATACCATTTCCATTAGGAGAGATGGAGAGAGATGCAAAAACTGGCACTTCTAGCTCATGCAACCACAGTGTATCAAATGGTAAAGCCTGCATATGTAGAACATAGCCCAAGTCAAGAATGAATACATTATTTACTTCCCAACTTTCTGTCATCTTCTGCACCGCATCAAGACATTCTTTGTTTAACATAAAATTTTAGGGTTAATTACCTTTAGTACCCCTTATGTATTGGTAACACTCCTTTAGTACCATGATGTATTGGTAACGCCCTGGACAAAATTTTGCTCAAGTTTATGCCATTTTGATGATATGTGACCAATTCATAAGGGGTATTAAATGCTCTGTTATCAATACATAAGGAGTATTAAATGATCTGTGACCAATTCATAAAGGGTAGTAAATGACAGTTACCAAAACGGATGGATTTTAAAATATTATTTACATATATATTATCTTGTGAATACTAATAAAAGGTAGGGTTAACTGTCAAAAAGTGCACTTAAGATTTGTCCACAAACGAAACATGCATAAACTTTTGTCCATGCTTTGTGGGTGCATTGAAGTTTTGTCTACAGACTTTCTTAGAAAAACGTAACAAGGATGTTCAGAAAAAAATGGTCTGGGCAGTTCTTCGCGGATTCAAGAGATTAGTGGGCAATACATAATGCATTCTAAAGTTGTGTTGGCAATTCATAATGCATTCTATACTTGTGTGGGCAATACTTTAGGGTAGCTTTCGACAATTAACCTATTACGTTTTTCTAAAAAAATCGGTGGACAAAATTTCAGTGCACCCACAAAGCATGGACAAAAGTTTATGCATGTTTTTGTTTGTGGATAAAACTTAAGTGCACTTTTTGACAATTAACCCTAAAAGGTATCATTACACCTTTCTTTTTTATTCCAACATCCCATATAATTAATTTTAAGTCGGAGCATCAATGAAAATTTATTCTAAAATATATTATTGTATAACTCTAATTTTCAAGGAATGAGATTTTGCCATACTTAGTTCTACCAAACATTAGAAAATAAAGAAAATATCAGATTGGACATTCCATCCCTTTCGACTCCAGCATATCAAACATGGCCTAAATTTGTGTTGAATATGCAGTTTCGGAGGCCAAACATTAAAGCTACATATCTGCTTCCCATCCCAAACCTACCAAAACTCCCTAGAGACAACTTTTTTGAAATTGATGCCCTATTACTAGAAATTGACTGTTTTAAATCTGCCATACCTTTACTGAGACAGCCGTGATACGGCCACTTGTAGATGCCACATAAAGTGTGTTACGCTCCTACAAAAACAAATCAGATGTTAATCTAATCATCGGTGCATTTTTGTGGAAAATGAATTTGCGACAATGGGGTAGCAAAAAAACAGTGCAAAAATGTCCCCAACGATTCCCACCTTTTTTTGCAAGGAAAAAGAAGTGTTAAAACTATAGACATGTGCCTGAAGCTATATGTCACCGCGATTTGACCGTTATCGTTATTTAGAACCTTGCCAAAGATCAATACGATCGAAAAATTGTGGTCTCGGTGAAATATCAGAAATTACTTAAACTAGATGTCCCCTTCATCGGAATCATATCTTATCCAGCATTTTCTTCGTTGGCATGATAGTCCTGTTCATCTTCTTCTTCTGCTTGTACAACATGAGGCTCTTCTTTTCCAATAGAAGGATCTAACATTTCTTCTTCATCGTACGCGTCCGGGGGAGGAGATGGTAGACGACAAAGAGTCCACTTATAACGGTTATCGCTAGGACTTGAAGATGAGTGGTCTGATTAACCAAGGAATGTGGGCTCTTCCTGTTTTTGAGTTGGAGACTTTTTACTTCAGCAAGAGGATCTAACATTTCTTCCTCAGGGTGCACGTAAGGAGGAGATAGTACACGAGGACTTATACCGGCTATAGCTAGGCCCTAAAGATGGGTGGTAGGATGGATCGACCAATCACATAAAGGATTATGGTACTTCATATGTAGAGGTGGAACAAACTAGCCATTAAAATACTTTTCAACTTTATTTTTTATTTTAAATTTTAGTGAAATTCACAAACATTTGAAGCCACCATCAAGAGAACACCCCATTGTGGATAAGGTGGCACCCTTTCTTATCTCTCTCCGCGGTAACATAATTAATAGACATCAAAAGCCGCCAAATCAAAGGCCACCCCGTTGTGCATGCTTTAAGTACTAGAGGAATCACTCAACATTCTTAAGTAAGAATATTGTGAGTAGAAAGAATGTGGATCCTTTTTCCAATGACAGGAAGGTATATTTCTAATAGATGTAGAGGTGATGTACTATGGACAGATGTCAGATTAGCATGACGGCAACAAGTTGTCTGCTCTAGACCATGTGGGGTTATGGGACCAGTGTGACGAGAACTTCAAGACACGTGCTTTTGCTTGGTCCTTGCTTGGTTTGCTTAGAGTTGAAAGGACCAATCAAGTGGGTGTGCTGCTTGAGAGGTAGATGAAACCAAGCATATTTTGAGTATGCCCGACCCTAATGCAAGTTATCTACAGTACCCTCTTTTGATTGTGTATAGGTTGTAACCGACTAATAGTAATCAGAAATACAATGTATCCTAAATTATCTTTCTCATGATCACTTAGAAAACTAGTTCCTCATCACTTTAGGTCAAGACAAACTTTAATAATCTATATTCCATTTGTAGAATGCAAGATCATATATGGAGTGGGAGATCATATAGCCATTTATATTCCATTTGTGAACGAATAAACAGCAATTTCATATAAAATTATATGCCAAAATATCACCTCATCAATTGCAGGCGAGCCATATATACTGCCTCCACAAGGAAGGGTATAGATACAGCAATGGTTCTTATAATCAAGAGCATATAAGTTGTGATCATGTGTTCCACACCTGTATGTAAGGGACACTTAAAATCATGAATTCTAACACCAAGGTATGATGGGTGAATTTTATAGGAGCTTGGAGTCAACATTCAAGGATTATCAGATATTTCTGTAGTTGAATAGCACAATCCATAAAAAAAAAACTGGCAGATCAGTGACTCATGCAACCTAGGCATACACATCACAAAGATCGCTAGTGATGTGAAGGCAACAATTTGGTGACAGTAGTATCCGCCACAAACAAATCTAGTTGTAGTACTAATTGAAAGAAGGAACTCTATGGGTAAGTGACCAGATAAGCTGGAAATAATGATTATCTTGCGGCAATTATTGTTAAAGCCCGGCCCATCTAAAAGCCAAGCTAATAGGGAGAGGCCTCAAGATGCTTATTATGTGGTGAATAGATCCGCATATTTTTGATGTGAGACTCTATTACCAATTAGTTGAAGTTGTGAAGGTAACGGCAACTAGTGAGAATGGTGTTTATGACACATTAGCCGTGTTTATGAAATAGATGATCAGGGGAAATAGACGGGGCTTATAAAAATAAAAGGGATAATTGTCAAAACATGCACTAATGTTTCGTCCACAAACGAAATAGTGCACAATGTTTTGTCCACGTCGTCTGGCTACCCTTATGAATCGTCCACGCACTTCTGTTAGAAAAATTAATGGAATATTCCATTTCTGTTATAGATGTGCAGTTAAAGTATAACTGAAATGACCATTTTACCCTTATCATGAATCTTTTGACTTTTGCATGAGACATTACCATTCTATCCTTTCTAATAAAACACAAATTAAAAAAATAAATAAATAGAAATAAAATAGATTTTTTTAAAATCAGTTTTTTTTTTATAATTTCAGTTTTTATTTATAAAAATTATTTTTATTTTCAAAAATTCAGATTTTAATTTAAAAAAATACATAGAAATCATTTTTTTTTATAAATTCAGTATTTATTTATAAAAATTATTTTTATTTTCAAAAATTCAGATTTTAATTTAAAAAATACATAAAAATCAGTTTTTTTATTTAATTATATTTTGGTAGAAAAAAGAAAAATAAAAAAATATTAATTAAATTTAAAAAAAAAAACTGATTTTTTGTATTTTTTTAAAAAAACTCTGATTTTTATTTATTTTTTAAATTAAAATATGAATTTTTGAATTTGAAACCAAAAGGGCAAAATTGAGGGTATATCAGTCTTTTAACTCATTCTTATTTTTGAATTTCAAAAACCAAAAGGGCAAAATTGTCAATTCAAGTTCTGCTGTTACACTAGTCTAACAGAAGTGCGTGGACGATTCATAAGGGTAGCCAGACGGCGTGGACAAAACATTGTGCACTATTTCGTTTGTGGACGAAACATTAGTGCATGTTTTGACAATTATTCCAAAATAAAATAGTTCACATCGTTCAAATATAGTCTCACAGTGAATAAAAATAGAAAAAATGATATACATATTAAGTGAAGAGTCAAACCAACCTATTAAAATTCACATTTTAGTTGTGACACCCAACCGATGTGTGTAGAACGATTTAAAATTTTACGTAGGACAAGAGCCTGGTTGATTTAAAATTTTGTTTGAACAATTTGGTCTTTGTTAGTCATTGTTAAAGCCTGATACAACCCAATTACTCAAGTTGATGGGTGGAGGTCTCAATATGTCTATCAAGTGGTCATTTAATATACATTCTTCCGATGTGGGACAACACTTCACCAATCTGCCACACGAGCGGGCCTAGCACGTGTCGCAAACCGGGGGCAAAATCACTGGCCAAACCAGCTCCAACACAATGTTAACTTAAATCCAATCCAACCCAAAAGCTCAAGTTGATAGGGGTGAGGGCTCAATATGCTTATTAGACGGCCGGTTAATCCATGATCACTATTACTTTAAACATTAACTTTAATGTTGAGGCATTAAAAAAATAGTTAAATGATTACACAACCCTCATTGACGTGTCATATAATTCATTACAAATAAATAAAGCAATCAGCATAAAGTCACAGCGGATCTTGAGGCCAAAAAGAATTTTATTTTGTCCTTCCAGTTTTAGAACTATTGGAAATCAGTCCATGTTTCATGCATTGAAAGGTTCAAAATGACGTTTTGATTGAATCAATAACTTTTAATGGACGGATTGCTACGTCATCAATGATTGTGTCATTGTTTATTTCAAACTTCTATTTACTTTATAGACACCTGACGACCAAATTGGTCTAAATTTGAGGGCCATTAGTTTTTTGAAAATTTAGGAACTGATCAACTAATTATGCCTTTATGAATCAATAAACATGATAAACAGAGTCAAATTGTTTGGGTTTGGGAAGGTGTTTTAAAAATTAAAACCAACATATATAGATTAATAAGCGCAAGGATCAGTTGAATTCGAAAGGTTTATGTTAGTAACTGGGAGTAGGTAAAAGCGAGAGAAGGCAGCAAATACTTACCAAATCAATTGTCTGCATTTGTCTATGATAGGCTGTGACTTCACCTTCAAATATGTAAAATGAGTTTACATCAGCACAAATAGAAGGAAAAGCAAAACAACATTAAGCATATGGTATGAGTAAATGAAATAAAACAAAATAAAAGGTACAATGGGAAAGAAAAAAGAAATAGGCTTAATTACCTTTAGTACCTTTTTTGTATTGGTAACTCACCTTTAGTACCCCTTATGTATTGGTAACAAACTGGACAAAATTTTGGTCAGTTTACGCCATTTTGATGATCTGTGACCAATTCATAAGGCATGTAATTGTTCTGTTACCAATACAAAAGGGGTATTAAATGATCTGTGACCAATTCATAAGGGGTACTAAAGGAGTGTTACCAAAACATAAGAACTCTTATTGAACGTTGTATAACTTTGGAGTAATGTGCTATCAATTCAAAAGGGGTATAAAAGGTAATAACCCAAAAATTGATTAGAATACAAAAATGCACAGCTATTCACATACCTTCCCAATTATTCAAGAACCCAAAACAACAATCACCATTGCACATCAAATTACACCCAGCCTAACGCACATGTTAATGTGCGAAGCCAGACATCCAATATATTCTCCTATAACTCTTGTCTATTAAAGAACAGAAGTAAAAAAATAAAATAAAAACAGATGCACAAATGAGCATAAAAACTTAATAAAGGTATTTGTATTTGTAATATATCAGGACAAATCATCAATTCATGCCAGTACTAATATAATAGAACACCACACCCAAACTGTTCTGCAAATAATTATGAGTGTAAAAGCATAAAAATAAGGGATAATTGTCAAAACATGCACTTATGTTTCGTCCACAAACGAAATAGTGCACAATGTTTTGTCCACGTCGTCTGGCTACCCTTATGAATCGTCCACGCACTTCTGTCAGAAAAGTGTAACAGCAGAACCTGAATTGACAATTTTGGCCTTTTGGTTTGAAATTCAAAAATAAGAATTTCGACCAAAAAAATGAGTGCATGAGGATTGTTAGGGCAATTTCGTCCAAAAAAAATTTCAGACACAAGCACATGATAGCACGTGAGGCTACAGATTCGAATATTCAGTTAATTTTACTGACAGAAGTACATGGACGATTCATAAGGGTAGCCAGACGACGTGGACGAAACATTATGCACTATTTCGTTTGAGGACGAAACATAAGTGCATGTTTTGACAATTATCCCTAAAAATAATTGACCTTTCAGCTCGTGTTTTTAGTTGAGATGATCTTCTTCAGGGTACCAAGAAATTTTTAAAAATCCCAAACACTTTCCACCCACTTCAGCTGGATAGATTTATAAAGAAGAAAGCCATTGACAATGTCCAATTAGATTGACGAACACTCTGCAGGAATAGGCCATTCGGATGTATATCTAATAGAATTACAAGTTCTAACTTGGATAATAGCATTATTACGGAAAAAATTGATACATTCTAGAAGGGACATAAGACAAACAAAGCAACCACATTAACCTCATCTGAATATTATATCGTCCCAGTTTGGTGCATAATTAGTCATGAAAAAAGTGTAAGCAAGGTGATATGGGACTTAAAATATCATACCTCGCCACATGTTTGGAATGTCCAACAGATGTCCCCACTAAAAAAATCAAGAAAATATATCTTCCCTTTGTAGCATCCAACAACAACCTAACAGAATGCGATTACAGCTCAACAAAGGGAACAAAGATTACAGTACATACATTACACAATGTAAGAATTAAGGACCTGAGAAAAGTCAGCAAGAATTGCTGCTGAACATTCAATCCGTCCCTCCAGTTTGATTTCCCACTGGACAGAACCACTAAACCGAATTATGTAATCATCAATACATAATTACAAGATGAACAGGCACACATGGAGCGCATTAAGTATGAAAAAAGGAGATCAAGTCCCTATGAAACCAATGATATTAGTGACTCATCATACAGTAAAATAACAATGATTTTATTTAATGGATGTACGGCCATTCTGTCAAAGAGAACTATAAGATGATTAGGCACCAAAATAAAAAAGGCGAATTGCCACTGAAAATTTTGTACAATGAGGTACAACATAAGGGTAAGATGTAATATATATATATATATATATATAGGGTAGCTATCCAGTAAAAACCACCCTTATTGTGCAAACTACGAACCAATCTAAGCCACAGGACGCGGTCAAAGTGACGTCAGCAGAGCGCGCGCGATGCTGACACGTGGCCACTTCGCGCGCGCCTCTGCCCGCGCGCGTGAGCGTGTTGACCACGCGCGCACACAGTGCTGATCGTTTGCGCGCGCGGGTGCTGATAGTTTGGTATAAATGCAAACTATCAGCACTGTGCGCGCAAACGATCAGCACTATGCGCGCAAAACAATCAGCACTGTGCGCGCGCGCACCAGCAGCGCGCGCGCCCACGTGTCAGCACCTGGTGAGTTCGTAGTTTGCACAATAAGGTGCGGTGTTTTATATATTTATTGCCCACGTGTCAGCATCTGGTGCGCTCTGCTGACATCACTTTGGGGGATCCTATGGCTCAGATTGGTTCGTAGTTTGCACAATAAGGGGTGGTTTGTACCTGATACCAACTATATATATATATATATGAGCATATAAAATGCACACTATATTCTTCTCTTTATTAGTTAGGTTATGGGTATATTAGTATGTATTTTCATGTAACCTTGATTTAGTGCTCTATATCCCGACTATTTTAATCCAATATCCTATTGTGCATACTACACATAAAAATGGTTGGATTCAGGTTTGAATATACCCCAGGCCAAATAAGCTTACAGTCAAAGTAGGACTCTGATGGATGATAAGTAGGAGCTATTTTTAGGCAAATATGGATGTTTTAATCTGTTCTATTCTAGATACCTATAATTCAATACTCTTACATTCTGTGTCCTTCCCCATGCAATAGATCACACACCCACATTTTGTGATATGACTACTACAACTGAGGCTAGATCACTAGAGGTTAGACTACAACATGGAATTGTACATTTTTACTAAGATATATCTTTAGCTTAGTAACATGGACATTCCGCCCGTAACAACTGCAAAGGAAGGCCAGATCACAGTATCCAGAGGATTAATACTGGATATTCAATTCCTGTAACTAGTTCATAGTTATAAAAGTCCCTTGAGGTTTATGCCTCGAGGCAGGGCGGTAAGAAACCGCCTCTGGGGTGTCACTGAGGTTTATGAGGCTCACGCCTTATATATTAGAACAAACTGGGTTGTTTGAAAAGGTCATTGTGGGCAAGACTCCTCTTGTCCCTCATCTCCCCATGTCACATCACCACTCCCCATATTTTTACTCTCTTTCTCATATAGGCAAATGATTAGATATTTCATCTACTAATGTGCTTTTATTTCATTATTGGTGCTGATTTTTTTTAATTTGTTTAGTCATTGAATTTTAAGTTTGGGGTGAAAGTGAAAAAAAGGATACCAAACATGGAATATGTTTATTTTTATTTTTTATGCTTAGACTTTAAATAATTCCTCCATCAATTAAGACCTTTTGTTTTAATGAATTTTATGATTTTAAGACTTATAATTCCTAATTTGATGATTTTTACGTTGTTACAAAATTATGTGTGGTTCGTTTTGAAATGTATCAGATCTATGAAATTTTATGAATCTATTGTTTTTATTATCGCTTCGCGGTGCTAAAGGGAAAACGCCTCAGTTCACGATTTTGCCTTTCAAAACCTTGACTAGTTTAGTAGCTGGAGGCAACACCCATCACTTTTTTCAAATCTCCACATTGGCCTAAGTATAATGACACGGGCTAACCATACTAAAAGGTCAACCTTATTATGTAGCTTTGGCCTTGCACTTTTCTATGTAGCTTTGTTTTTACTGAGTAATGAGGGGCTTCTGATGTTTAACAGAAACTAACATTAGAATTAGAACATAAGCTTTGCAAAAGGAATAGATGCAGATAAACTCCTACAGAAAGTTCAATCATCGCCATGATCAATGCACAAACATCTAGGTCAAATATGAAAAGAAGAGAAGATGATCCTGCATAAGTAGCACTACAAACAGAAAAAAGTGAGCTATTGCAAGTTTGCAACATGTTAATGTGTATACTATATGGTGCTCTCAAATCCTTCTACAAACTATATGCCCTAATTTAGGGACTAGAACTTCTTACCTCTTTGCATTAACACAGAGAAACATATGTGCATGCGATCCAATAAACAAATAGATATCAGAGCCCTTAAGCACAATGAGCGGAGATGCATCAACACAAGACTCCATGTGAACTTTCCACAGTTCTTGCAGACACCCTTTTTTCTCCCTTGGAACTTCAGCTGTCCATATGATTTGACATTTATTATTCTCCTTGTAATCTCCTTCATTCATGACCTTGTTGCAACGGCTAAGTGCACGTGAAATTGGTACTGGAGAAGGACAGTTCCATGGATTCCATTCTACTTTTGGATCCACCTTCAAACGTTTAGACACATGATTGTCATACACTCCAGAAGGGGTACTCAAAGACTTCCCCTGTTGTTTCAGGCCAAGAACAGGAACATCTGAATTAACTGAATGGAACACATCCTCCTTTTTGGCTAACAAATTTAGTTTCCAATCACCAGCTGTAGCGATATCAAGATTACTTGGTCTCTTTTTCTCTAGAAGAGCTGTGTAGAGCTTGAATGGACTTGGAAAGTTATAAAGCAATCCCATATCAATCCGTAAGTTATGAGAAACATGTGCTGCAGCAATTGAATTACCACCCATTATGAAAAAATCATCCTTGTCAGACATCTCCATAATCATTAAAGCATCACAGAAGGCCTGTAAGAAAAATATCATCCTCCACTATTAAGTTCATAAGATCAACACAATTATTTGATATTAGAAAATTATAGCAGATATTTCCATTTGAAGAAAACAAATAAGATACTGGTTCTCTTATAACGGGAAAGGCAAACCTTCTTTATAACTTGCAATAGATCACTAATCTTTGTGCTATGAATCTCATTTGGGCCATGTGTTTGAGTAAATGATGAGCCTGCTAGTGCTTCATAATCAATTTTTCCGCTCGAAGACTTGGGAAGTGACTCTGTTAAGACAAAGTGGTTTGGAATCATGGCTAAAGGAAGCTTGTCAACCATCCAATTTCTGATAGATGACATGAATGCTTCACCAGATTGTTCCTTCTCTTTTAATGATACAAATGCTTCAAGACGTACAAGTTGTCCTTGGACTTCACGAGAGATCACAGCTGCATCCACCACATCTGGATTCCCCCTTAATGTACTTTCAACCTCCTCTAAAGATATTCGTTGTCCATTAACCTTTACAGTGCGGTCTTTTCTCCCCAAGAAAACCAAGTCCCCACTGTGGAGCCTCCTACCAAAATCACCAGTTCTGAAATATAATTGGCTTCTACATTGGCTTCTACACTCGTCAGCAATTACTGTACCAACAAAGTCTTTGGGCACCCATTCTTGATCAAAGGACACTGCAGTAGAGTCAGAGAAAAATCCACTACAAGAACACAAACCCCTAACATATATTTCTCCCAGACTGGATGCTTCATCTTCACCTATAAGCATTACATCACAGTTAGAAATAGGCAAGCCAATTGGAACGCTTGTTAGAGTCTCCTTGTCTAAAATCATTGGCAGCTTCTTGCAATCAAAATATGTACAGTCCCCAGACACCTTGAATAATAAAAAAGGAGAAGACATTAGAACTTATGATAGAAGTAAATACTATGGAGATAGAACATAATGACTCAGCGAGTACTCCGGTAAATTGCATCATCATCAAGCCCGATCAGTACTAAAGTTAGTTCTTCGTTTTTATCATGCCATGGTTACTGTTATGCGCCGGCTGGGCTATTACAACGAACCATATCAAAGGAAGAGGTCCGACCCATCAACAGTGGCAAGTTAAGGGAAGAACTGTAAGCTGGTTTTATTTTTTGTTTTAGTTGAAGTCCTCTATTTAGCTAAATGTAATAGGAGTTGGATTTCGAGTTAGATACATAGGTTCATTGGTTGGGTAGATTAATGACCAGGTTCATTTGTACTGGGTCTTTGAGTTTCACAAAACCTCCTTAGCTGTATAAACCAATGGAGAAGAATAAAAGAGGCATGTTGAGAAAAATAATCAGGTTGGATTTCATTGAGGTGTAAGCTCTCTCTAACGAGCTTGTTACAGTCACGATTGCGAGAGGGAAGAGCAAAGGCTCGCCGTCGCGGAGCCGGAACTTCAATCAAGCTACATACTCCGGGCCTATAATGCACTCAAAGAGTCAGGGTCCTAAACAGTTACCCGGATAGCAAAAGAATTATTATATATAAGTACCATTTAAGTAGCACCTGAACAATATTGAATAAAAGAGAAGGCAGTAATGGAATGAAAATGTAGTCCAGATGAAAAAGAAGAGTAATAATGAGCATTAGAGTGTCTAACCTCTGTACTGCCATACAAATTCAAGATAGTAGTCTTCGGAAATAAATTTGAAAGCACATCCCACAAGGGTAAAGGTAAAACTTCACCACTTAGCACTAACAATTTCAATGAACCTTGAACTCGCATATTATTTTGATTTTGTAAAGCGGGAAGGATTGTCCTCATTAGTGATGGAACAGCAGTAAGCCTGTTGACACAGTAAGCCTGCATAAACAGTTCAACATTACTCATTAGATTTGTGCTTTACAAGTTAGTCACAGCTAAAAAGTACGGATAGTGGAAGAGAACTTTTTCTTAACCATCCAAAATGAGAACAGCAACCAAACTAAAAACCGAAGGTACATAGACCAGACCCAAACAAAATAGAAAATTTCACTTATATCTTAGATAGAAGTAACATCATCCTGATTACTAAAATCATAAGGTCACTAAAAATTCATATACAAGTATGTCTTTGGGGCATTGTCTTGAATCGTCTGTTGAACAGCAAGGAACCATCAAAATGGAAAATAATAGTAAACCCTTAGATGCTATGCAAGCATACCTGTAGCAGATCAACAACTAAAAAGACGTTTCTCTTCAACTCTTTGAATGGAGCTATAACAAGCGTACAAGCAGTGAGAATGGCCCCTAGAAGTTCTTGCAGATGGTCAATAAAGCTTATTGAAGTCTTGAACAGTAATAATTCATCACCATGCAGAGGATATGATTCTTGCATCCATGAAAACCGATTTAAAAGACCTAATAAAAGAAAGGAAATCACTTCATCAGGTCTATTAGAACATAAAAAGAATAGCAGAAAATGTAGAAGTAGGAAAGATTTAGCATTGATGAGTATATTTAAGTTTTCCAGTTGGTCCAAAACCAAGTATGCCCCAAAAATATATGCAAGAAACAGAAATACATACAAATGCAGGCACTGTTTTTGTTTGATCAAAATTTTACTTTACGAGATAGAATAAAGTCATACAAATTTGAAGGTTTGTTCCGAGTATGCAGGCATGCTCCACTCAGTTTTCTCCTTACATGAAGTAAATATGATACAAGTTTCAAACAGTGTTTTCATTCAAAGCCAAGGTGATTGCACTTGAATATATGTTGAAAACCCAGAATGCTGCAGAAAAGTTTATTACCATCTGAAGAAACTAGAGTAAGTTTGTGGCCAACCTCAGACTATTAAACGTCGTGGAATGAGTAGATTCCTTTGTGAAAGGTTCATCATAACAGTAAGTTGTGTGCATGTAGAGTTGCTTAGAAAAAAGATAAAAAGTTGCTGATGCGATAAGTTACAAACATTTCCAACTTACTATAAAAAACATAACAAAAACAATAGACTGTTGCAAGAAGCCTAAACTATATTGGGGTTGATATCTTCCAGATACAAGAATATGAAAAACACATCGATGGCTTACCTAGTTCGGTGCCACATACGCCTTTAGGCTTCCCAGTAGATCCTGATGTGTACATTAGATATGTGTACATTAGATAACAGAACAATCTTTGTTTTCCATTCACGCAAGGAAAAGCTATAGTCAAAGGATCTACATAATCATGAAGGCTTTCGTCCATGGAAAAGCATAAAACAGGACAACCACTGTCTATAAGCCAATGTGAATCATCAAGCTGGTCAGAGCCACTTTCACCGAACCAAGAACCAGAAGTGATAATAAGATCAACATTTGTAGAAGAAAGAATTGATAATATCCTTTCTTTAGGCCATGAGGGATCAAGAGGTACAAAAGCCTCTCCACACCTTAGTACAGAAAGAACGGTGATAATGTATTCTACTGAAGGGGGCATATAAATCCCCAATATTTTTGGCATATACGTATTCTTTGAGGCAGCCGAGTGATCAGCTGCTGGTACAAAGGATGCTGAAAATTTGGACTTTTTATCAAGCAAGGTCTGCTCACTTTGAGGCAGGCTACCTGAAATTTTTATAAACCCACACATAATCAGAAGCAATCTTACTAAGCTCACTGCACCAACAGTGTTAGACAAAACATACCAATTAAATTAAGAATACGATGACAACAAATGATATCAAACTCAAAGGAAAATTGATTCCAGCTAACTTTCGAAAATGCATTTTAAAAAGACCTACTTTTCTCAGAAGTAAAAATCATTAAATATGTCAGCTGAACCAACTACTAACAGAGAGAATTTGCTCTAAATTAGAAGATTCAGTTTTCAATATGGTTCATATGTTGAAGGTGTAATGTAGGAAATGAAAAACAAAAAACAAAGGCTTAAATAAACTAGGGGTTACTCCATGTCCTAACCCCCACCTTTCGTTTATTACTAAATCCTAACCCAAACAAACGTAAATTGTCATGTTGATTGTCCAAAAGTTTAAACGGCCGTTTAGTAAGTAACAGGAAAAGTTGATAGTTCGGAGTTTTGAGAATAACGAAAAGGTTTACGTTATGATTTAAGAATAAACGAAAAGTCTACGTTATGATTTGAGAATAAACGAAAAGTTGAAGTTTCCATTTTTAGGAAAGTTTTAGAGCATGTGACTTGTATTTCACGGGCGTTAGTCACACTTTTAACAGATTTTGATACATTTTGACATTTTGAGAATTAATAAGGTAAAACTTGTTACTATTTGATACATTTCATATATCTGATATGTTTCATATACGTGGGTTATGATTTAATGTTTGACTTTAGTACAAAGAGTTCTTTCAATAAACTATACAACTACATACATACTTTCGCAGCAACCAAACAAACCCCATCAAATGGTGATGTTCAAGAAATGTAGTCAAAATTTACCAACCAGTGGGTTTGATCAGCTGAGGGTCGTCCGAACCACGTAGAATGGAGCGAATGCGAGCGCTCAGGGAGTCAACGAACGCAGATATGTCAGCGAAAGTGAAGCAGCGGTCACCGGGGTACACCGCAGGCGACTGAGACAGGACGTGCTCATTGAAATATCTGTCTGTGTCAACGTGAATCGAAGACGAAGCTGTGCGGCGCAGTTCGCAGGAAACATGAGCGCCGCCTGTTGCATGTATGACGGCGATTTTGTTAGGGTTTCTGGAGGCGGCTCCGCGGAATATGTGTGATATGCAACAATTATAGCTTTGATTTCTCGCACTGCTGCCAGTAGCATCACCTTCGCCTCCCTCGACCATGGCTATGAGTTCGAGCAAGCTTTGCTCTCTGCACAGTGACAAAAGAAGGTGTGACCCGGCACAGAAATTCGGTGGCACTATATACCAAGGTTGTAAAAACCGAGATCAGCTTCACAACGAATCCAAGAACAG